>JAFIDM010009631.1:343668068-343698244 GCA_023159025.1 Thereuonema tuberculata
TCTAATGCAATGTATCCTTTTCCCATTTATAATAATTCTTTTAGTCTTAGTCTTCATAATTTGTATTCCTTCCTTGATGTACATCTATGTATATAAAATGAATCTTTCTTTCTTTCTTTCTTTCTTTCTTTGTCCTTTTTACACTCCTAGGCCCTTTGACCTATCTGGACTAAACTTTGCAGAATTACTTTTTAGGACCCTGCGGAAAAGATAGGCTACCTTAGAACCTGACCCCCCCCCCCCCCCAAGGGGTTGAAAAGGTATTCCTGAAATACCTACCCAGTATCCATCTGGTGGTGAAAAAGAAACCTACACAAATATTGTGTTAAGTGAAAAATTAGCTCTCCTATGGGAGGGGCATGGACACCACTCTTGGGGAGGGGAATGCGACAGAAAGGCCTAAGTGTCCTACACCCGACCAACACCGGGACCTTATATTTGGGACCCCTTCTCGGGCCCCCCAAGTCAATTACAAAAAAGGAAAAAATTGCTCTCCTTTGGGGGGCAGGGACACCACACTTGGATGGGGCGATAGTGACACAAAGGCCTAAGTGTCCCACTCCCGATCGACACCGGAACCTTATATTTAGGGCCCCTTCTCGGCAAAAAGGGAAAAATTCGCTCTCCTATGGGGGGCAGGGATACCACACTTAGGTGGGGGGAAGGCGACACAAGGGCCTAAGTGTCCCACACCTGACTGACACCGGGATCTTATATTTAGGCCTCCTTCTCACCGAGCCCTTTCTTTGAGTGGCATTGCAACGCATGCCGAGTACAGCTAGTATGAAATAAATATGGAGAAAGTGGACATCCCTGTCTTATTCCTTTCTTAATTTTTGTTTCCTTCATTACCTCATTGCAGTTTGTAAGTGTAATTTGATTCTTACATAGTTGGAAAATAAATCTCCCGACTTTCCCATCCAAACCCTTTTCCTTCATAATTCTAAACAAGTATTCCCATTTCACCGTATCAAATTCTTTCTCTAAATCTATAAATGTAAGGCATACTTTTCTGTTCATTCGCATACTTCTTTCAAGAATCATTCTCAAAGCACAAATTGCTTCCCTAGATCCTCTTCCAGCACGAAAGCCATATTGATCCTCATCTAAGTATTCTTCAGTTTTCCCTTTTATTCTGTTTTTCGTTATATGCTAAGGAATTTTAGAGGTGTGTGATAATAGCGCAATATTGTTCTATAATAGGAAAGATCTAATGTATTTCCTGTTTTTTTTTTGGCAATGTAAATAGGTCTACTTTTAACAAAACCGTCTGGTTATTCACTCGATTCTTAACATTCCTTGAGTATATTAAACAATTGTTTTTTCACTATATTTCCTGCATTTTTTAAAAGTTCGATAGGTAGCTATCAATTCCTGTAGCCTTTTCCTTGTTCATTTTTTGGATGGTCTGTTCAAATTTTCTACCGTTGTTGGTGGACCAAAATTATCTTTTCCAATTGCACAATTTATAATTTCAATAAAATCATTGTCGTTCATTGTCATTCTGTCATCATTTAATTCTTCTATATATTTCGACCTGTCTCAGATTTCGTCATTATTTATTATAATTTTACCATTTTTATCTTCGACCTTAGTTGATCTCTTTTTTTTATGTTGGGTAAGTCTTATAACTTTATAATACACTTTATCTTGTCTTTCTTTCCTTACATCATCTTCAATTTCTATAGTCCATTTCTCTTTTTGATCCCTACATTTATTAATTACAGTCGGACCCCGATTTACTGAATTTCTTTAAAATATTTAACGAATTTTTCTTTTTCCCTGATTAAAATAAAGGCAAAAACCCCTATTTAACGAATAAGAAACCCCGAATTAACGAATTATTTCAACAGCCGAAAAAAAAAATTATTTTTTTTGTTAGTGTGGTTAAACATACTTAATGCAGCAAGATATAAATGACGCTGTATTTTTTTCTCTCCATAGAGTCGAAAAAGAACTTTTTCGAGTCCGGAATCAAGGAAATTGTCAAACATTAGTCAGTGTACACTAAAATTTCAAATTAACTAGTGCGTAATTATTCACTGTATTATTAGCTGCTGAATAAAAAGTGTACAATTTCTAATAACGGATATTTTTTGTGTAGTTGCTTATTAGGGCTGTTCCATAAGGTAAGTGCAGAAATTTTTTATTTTGAATCCCGATTTAGCAAATAAAATTTTCGGTTCCGATGAATTCGTTAAATTGGGGTCAGTCTGTATTTCGTTTTTAATTCTCTTATAACTTTCTATATCATTCTTCTTTTTTAAGTTCATTCCTTCTTACACGCCTTTTGAGTCTTGCACTGGCTGAGGAGAGCTCAACAAGCTCGAAACGGCCATCCCAGAGTATCAGCTCGACTCAAAAAGGCATTCTTATTTGAACTAATTGCTTTCCTTTTACCCATTAGAGGGTTTGTTATTTACTTACTTATTTTTTTCTCCTTTTTTGTGGTTAAATACCTATTATGGTAGCCTGAGTGCTGCCCAAGGATTTGAATTCCACATTTTGTTCTTGTTTTTAGTCATTGAGGGGTCACTGTCTACATCGAGAATTTTCATTCCTTCTTATTAATTGCATTATTTCCTCTGTATTCCAAGGCATTTTTGATATAAATTTCATTCTTTCTAAAATCTCTTCTAATGCTTTTCTTATTCCCGTCTTTGTTTTCTCGGCCATCCAATGAAGAATCACTTATTAATTGGTTAGTCCTTTCTGATATTCTTTACCAATTTTTTTTCATCTTTTTATTTCTCAAGCCACTTTTTCTGTACCATTTTTTTAGTTTTCTTAAGTCTAATATTACGTTTTGCTGTTACTATCTTGTGATCACTATCAATCTCTGGGTCAGGGGTAGCTATGGCTAGATTTTACTTGATTTCAATATCTTTGATTTACAAGAATGTAATCAATTTGATATGTTTCATCATTTGGAGCTACTCAAATACACTGTATCTTCTATTGTCATCTTTAGTAATTCTTCTATTTTTTTCTACTTCATCATATTCCATTCTTGATGTAGGAAAATTAAACTTGAATTATAACTAAATCATGTTCAGTTTTATCATAATAAATCTATTATTCATATATTGTGCCCATTCTTTACTAAGCATAACAGCAACTCCATTCCTACCACTTTTCTCGCCTCAAACTATGTATAATTCTTATATCATCACTAAAATCATTTTTTCCCTCCATAAACCTAGAATTTGTATATCATTCTCTTTCATTTTACGCATCACTTCTACTCTTCCTATCTTCAACAGTTCTCACATTCCAAGTTGCAATCTTGGTGATTTCGCTTAATGGTGAAGCCCAGTTTCCCTGCATTCTCCATCTTCATGTCATTGACTTTAAGAGCAGTTTCTCACTCCAAGGGCAAGAGGGTGCCCTAAACCTCTATCCACTCATCTGCCCTCAAAGAGACCGTTGGCACTTGGTAAGGTTGGGACGCTTATCCTGGCAAATTTTCAGTCTCCAGAGCCACATTAGCCACTTTGGTGCCCATCCCCTACCACGAGGAGCTATGATTGGAATTTTCCCTTAATAGAAAATGAAACCGTAAGACCTTTCTCATTGCCTACTTTGGGGGACTTAAGTTAATGCATTTGATATATTTCAGATATCTCTTAGACAAACAAATTGATACCCTTCATATCTAAAGGGGCAATTGCAGTATTTTCATTGTTATAGCTAATGTTTTGATCTTGCTCTTAATATATGGGAGATGCCATATTCAGCTATTTAAAATGTGATGTTCTTTTCACCTACACATAAGCCAGAAGCTTGAAGTAAAACAGATAGGTCAATTTGATATTTTTCTTATTTCTATGAAAACGTAATATTTTATACGAATTTCCATGTGGAGATAAAATCAGATAGCTTGATATTTTGTTGTAAAAGTACAATTTCACAATTTTAAGAATTTTATGGGTAATTGGCTGACATTAAGAATTTTGAAACTTCTGCATTAACCCTTTTAGTAATAATTAGTCGGCTACCCGTCGCTTCGTTCCGGAAGCCTCGCTTGTGTAACGGAAAACAACTTTTTATTTATTAAAAAAAAAAACACAAATTACATCAAGTAAACTAAAACTAAAATTTTTTAAAAGGTTTTTTTTTTTTTAATTTAATTTTTGATTCTCTCAATTCACGACTGCTTTTAGAACCAGCGTGTGAATCATATATCTATGGCATGTTTTTATTTTTTGTAGAGATTGGAATGTAGTCCTCATGGTCTAATGGCTAAGATATCTAACTTCGGAGCAGAAGGTTGCATGTTCGATTCACATAGTGAACTTGTAGAAGTTATTTCTGTTTTCACAAATTACATAATTGCACCAGACAGACAGAGGAATACAAGATTTTAGTAATACAGATATACTTTTTCAGTGGTTTTTTGAGTTATAAATAGTGATGGTTTTTGAGTAACAAATAGTGATTTTTCAGTATTCTACCTAATAGAAATAGTGCATCTTTCATTTCTTGACACACTTTTTTTTTATTCCTATAAAGTGAGTAGTAGTCACCTTGGCCTAATGGATAAGACATCTGACTTCGGATCAGAAGGTTGTAGGTTCGATTCCTGTCGCAGACATTTCAATGTAAAAAAATTTTCTATTTTCCATTCGCTCAGGAAATTGTGCCGGACAGACAGACAGAGAAATAAAAGATTTTAGTAATATAGATTCTGTATATAAAGTATATGATGGGGGATAACAGTGTTATGTGGCGAGATCTCTCTTGAGGATAGAAACCACATTTATCATCTTTCCATCGAAGACTTTTTTGAAATTTTAGGGTTCTTTGCAGCCAAAAGCTTCCTCCATGTCTTTTGGCTGTGCAGTGTCGACCAAATCCTACTATTTATCAGATTGTTTATTTTTATTTGTTGGAAGGGTGCTACAATTTATTTATTTATTTATTTATTTATATGGAAAGCATAAAACAGGATGGTATCGTTCAAGTTTTTTGATGAACTTGTCCAGGAAGATGATAAGACTTAACATATTATGTTCTTTTGCATTAATTCTTTCTCTTACTTTTGTTTGAATCGTCTTCAAGTTCTCCTGTTTCTTTCTTGGCTTCACCCTCATCTTGATCAGCTTTTTCAATTTAGAAAGGCTGTTCATTTAAACTTTTACTACAATGTGATAACTTCCTTCGTCGCAACTTATCAAGTCTTAAGCAACAAAAATCACATGGTTGGGTCATAACTACTGAGGCTTTAATGGTGAAAAAGTATCGTAAAATGACCTATAACAGTATCATAAAAGGCTCCAAAGCGATGATTATTTCACGTTTATTAATTTTCAACAGAGAACATATTCTTACAAGTATCTAATTTCCAATTACGTAAATACAAAAATGCTATATAAAATTCAGTATAAATTTGAATTGTTTACTATTAATTATCAAACTGTAAATACAATTTTTAAGGTATAAATGCAAGAAGAATTTACATCTAGCTTGAAACCACACACAAACAAATTTCACTCATTATGTTTAGAGTACAAATACATGAGTGTTTCAGCACTATCAGGCAAAGATTTGGAATATACTGAGAATACCCTCTGACTATCAACATCTGTTGTGGGAAACCACACTTTGTCTGCAGGAACTTTTCAGTCCAAGTTATTCAACCAAACCCCTCAAAACCTGTCGTCTACACCAGTGCTCCGCAACCTTTCCTCACCTACGGCACACCAAAGTTTTTCCTAGAATTCCGCGGCACATCAAAAACTAAAATATGTAGATATGTAATATATAGATATATATACAAAGCATACTTCGCTTTGTAGTATTGTTTTATTTATTTATTTATTTTATTTATTTATAGTATTATTGTAGAAAAATTATTTAGTTATAATATTGTCTTATTTGACCGCGTCACACCTGTATTGGCTCACGGCACACCATTGTGCCGTGGCACACCGGTTGCGGAGCACTGGTCTACACTACAGCTTCCTTCACTTGGGTTTGAAAAGAGGAATACCCACAAAAGAAATATATTGAGAAATTTTTTTCAACATATGAATTTTTTGTACGTAGCACATTATGTCCTCATTTATTGAGCAAGACATTAAATTTGGGAGGTAAAATAGTTTGGAGATGGCTTTGAAAACTTCTACTGGATCTTCTCATAACACTTTTTTAATCCTGCTCATATTTTCTACAAGATTTTTAATTTTATTTTCTTCCCTCTCTCTCTCCTCGCCATGGAGTGCCTCAAGTGTAGCTGTAATCTTGTCACAAAAACTAGAATTAGTTTTTGAACTAAATCAAATTGCCCATTCAAAGAATTAACTAGGGAAAAGTTTGTGAGAAGTTAGGTACTCGCTACCTTCAAGTAAAAGTGTTCTTGCACAAAGGCAGCCTCAAATAAAATTGTTGGAAATGCCTTGAAAATATCTCGCTGCACTGTTGAAATCTTTGAGTTGAGTGAAGTACTCCACAAGTTCAACAAAATATTTGCAAATATACTCTGCTGATGGAGCCATGAACTCCAATGCACAAGAGCAGGAAACGATTTATCATCTTCTTACACCATTATACTTCTGCCGAAGAAAATTGAGGTATAGATGCTTGCGTTTTCTGGTGTTTTTGAATGCTTTTTGTGTCATTGAAATACACTTGCTGATGCCAGATATTCTATCTAGTCTAAACATTTAAATCAATGCAAACAAATTAATGAGAAACTTGTTTCGATAGTTTCCTGATATTTCGTTCAAATTTCACGCTTAAAAAAACCCTTTAGAATTACAATATTTATGTAAGTTACACCACATATAAATATAAATACAACATTACTAAACATTTCACGAATATCATTGTTACCAAAAATAAGGTCCCTAGTCATAATACTAGAAAGATACAACCACCACTAATCTGCAAAAAGTAAAAAGTGGATTAATGACTTTTGATAGTATTGGTATAACATAATGAAAGAACTTCCCCAAAACATAGACCACACATTTGTTATTGTCAGTAGTAATGATTACCATTGTGGGCATTCTCTCTACACATTATTCACTTTGGTGCTTTCTGTCTTATGGATACTACTCAACTATGAAGAAATGTATCAATATTAATCCATGCTGTAAGTGTATTTTCACCTTTTTCCCTTATCCTTGTTGTTGGACAAGTTAATAATTTTTTTTATTTAATGGAAAGCTATCTTTCTATTGTAATTAATATTCATTTGAAGAATAGTAACAATTTTGACTAAAATTTATCAGCTTAAAGAGTTGGAGTTGTATCCAATTAGGATTATTCAATCATTATGACCATAGAACTAGATCCTTTTACATAAGGTGGACTAACATGATGAAAATAAATTCTTAGATTACTTAGGTAAGTTTAAATTTTATAAATATTTTTGAACTTTTGACAATGCTGATTCACTGTTTATTAGAGGAATTTAAAATAACTAACAATTTAAGGTAAGTTCTTTTGGCCTTTTTTTCTCTGAATTTCATCATTTGGGATGACTCACACTATTTATATGTAATCTTTAAAAACTCAGTATAGCATTTGATAATTAACAATATCGGCGTCTACTCGAATTATGATGCTCTTAGCATTGCTATCACTTTTATCATTTTGCTTTCATTTTAACAAATCCATTTACTGATAACTTGTTTGCAACCATTTTGTACTTGCAATTCCTTGCTTGTTTCAAATATAAAATTCTTTCTTTCATAAATTTCTTTCCAATATTTTTCTGTAGGACTTCAAATATGGGGATATATTGGCACAGCTATGTATCATCAGTCCTGGTTTGTTCTGAAGACCTATTGTATCTTTTTTTCCTCCCTCTTCAGATACAAATTTTCTGCTCTGTTTTATAGTCTATATCTCAGATTAATCCATTTGATAAAATTTTTATGATGATATTTTGTCTTCATGTTTTACTTAAAATTTATTGGTTGATAACTTGTAGAACTTTTGAATCTTTTATCATTGAGTAAATCTCTTCTTGTGCTTGACATGTATAAAGATTAAAGTATTTTTTTATATTAATCATTTTCTTCAAACCTTAATGCAGGTCGATTTCATAAGTAGGGCAATTATAAATTAAATTATTAGTCATTTTGAGTAAAAAAAAAAAGTTTGTTTTAATGTGGGTCTTATTCTGAATATTTAACAACTCAGATTTAATATGGAGTTAATCATCTCAAATTTTTTAATAGGGAGGGGGGGGGGGGAATTATAATTACAGGCAGTATAGAACAAAATATCAACTGTAATTGTCATGAATGTACAAAAGGCAGATAAAGCCTTTTCTGGGATGTTTTCTTCTTGAAGCTGTGCATAAGTGTCTTATGAGAGCTGCATATTCAAATGCAGTGAAGTAATGCCTTTTGAATGTGTTTTTCTATGCGAGATCTTTCTCCTTTCAAAGGGAAAACGGGCTGAGATCTGATGGTCAAATACAAGAGAACAATTCACATATGCAGGCCTCGCAACTGGTCCCTTTTTTAATCTAAAGTCCCTAAAAGTCCATTTTTGTTGAATTTGGTCTGGTTTTTCCCCATTTTCATTTTAAAGAACGTAGTTTCGTTTATATGCGTTACAATGTGTGTGCGTTTTGTGTAAAATACAGTCGGACCCCGATTTAACGAACCCCTATTTACCGAATTTCGCGATTTAACGAATTTTTCTTTTTCCCCAATTAAAATGAAGGCAAAACCTCCTATTTAACGAATAAGAAACCCCAAATTAATGAATTATTTCAACAACCGAAAAAAAAAATTTTTTTTGTTAGTTTGGGTAAACATACCTAAACATATCTAATGCAGCAGGATGTAAATGACGCTGTATTTTCTTCTCTCCATTAAGTTGAAAAAGAACTTTTTCAAGTCAGGAATTAAGGAAATTGTCAAACATTACTCATTATATACTTTTAAAATTTCAAATTAACTAGTGCGTAATTATTTGCTGTATTATTAGCTGCTGAATAAAAAATATACAATTTCTAATTATGGATATTTTTGTGTAGTTGCTTATTAGGGCTGTTCCATAAGGTTAAGTGCAGAAATTTTTTATTTTGGACCCTGATATTATGAATAACCCCCAATTTAACGAATAAAATTTTCGGTCCCGATGAATTCGTTAAATCGGGGTCTGACTGTATTAGTTTTTACAAAGTGCTTATGCAATGATTGAAATAATTTTACATGCACTGCTCATATTATGCGTTGAATTAAAAACAAAGCTCATGCATCTCTTAACTAACTTTACTAGCATAAAACTTAAATTACAGGATCGATTTTGAATCCAAGAAGATTCATCATCACGCTGGGAATATATAAAATCTCTCTTTTTGAATTATATATTCCCAGCGTGATGATGAATCCTCTTGGATTCGAAATCGATCCTGTATTTTAAGTTTTATGCTAGTAAAGTTAGTTAACCAGATGCATGAGCTTTGTTTTTAATTCAACGCATGCTTATGAAATCTCTAAAGAAAATAAAACAACTCAAAAAGGAATAAAAAACCTTAAAACTGTATTATTTTTAAAAATTGACTTTTAACCATACAACATTTTCATGTCACATTTCTTTTGCAGGGGGTCCAGGGCCCATTTAAAAAAAAAAATTACTAATTAAGTTAAAAATTTGAAATTCTTTTTTGGTGATTAATCACGCAATGACTACACAAAAACACCTCATAAAATAATTTCTTAAACTTAAAAAAAAAAAAAAAAAAAAGTGGTATTATTTAAAAATTGATATAACTCATAGTATTATTAACAGAATTTCAAAATTTTTTCACTTAATTAAACAGAAATACATATTTTTAATTTGTCTTCGGAATTTAAAAAAAAAAAATATAAATTTTTAAACTGAAAATTAAAACGGTTTTTCAATGTGAAAATTTTATAAAATCTCATATTTTTTAAAAAAAATATTTTTTTCAAATTTGCCGAAAACAATTTAAAGTAAAATGTTTGAAAATGTCATGTTTAAACTTTCTACCTTGAAGATGAAAAATGGTAATAAAAAGCATCATGGAGAAAAATGCATTTAAAGTCATAAAGAAACAATTACTGTTTATAAAATGTTAAACAAAAAATATCTCCTCTTCTAATTAAGATAAAAACATGATTTAAACAGCATTTTAAGCGGAAGAAACCAGAGAATTTTTTAATAAAAAAAAATCGAAATTTCGAAGATTTTTGGGCCCTGGACCCCCTTAAACTTGAATAATTATATGCTTAGTAACAATACAGAGTATTTGTGTATACTGATTAAAAACAAATGACAACTTTTTTTTGTAAAAAAATAAATAAATAAAAAGCTTTGCTACCAGTGTACTGGATGATTTTATAAAATTTTTACAACCAATAGAATTGAAGAATTACATTTGAAATTCAATAAAAGTATTGTTATAATTTATATACAAAGTTATTGAAACTGAAAGATAGCAGGTCTGTGTCGACTGTAGTAGCCATGTAATATCATTAGACGGTAATTTATGTAGTCATCATGTATAATTATGTATTTTCAAATATGTCATTCATTTTTTTATGATGTGTATATTTATATATATATATATATATATATTTTTTTTTTATTAACAGTGCAAGAAGTAGAGCTGTTCATAAATGTGCAGTCGCAAAATGGGAAAATGCAAGTTTGCAAAAGAATGGATGGACAGAAAAGACAGCAGTGGAAACAAGATTTCTGTTTGGGCAGAAAGACCCAGTCTTTCGGGGAGAAAGCGATTTGTTTTGTACAGTTTGTCAAAGTACAATTTCTGTAGTCAAAGGTTTTTATGCTATTAAGTAACATTTTGAGACACCAAAACATCAAAGTAACTTGGCACGAGTAAAAGGTACAAATCAACTTCTAATCTCAAATAGTGATCAAGTAGCCCAGGGCCAGCCTGGGATTCAAGTATACAGTGTCAAAGACTCCGCTTACACCGCCGAGTTAATTTGGTGCTTAAAAATGGTCTCTGGAAATATTGCAGCTAATTTTTCACAAGACATTGTCAGTGTTTTTAAGGCAATGTTCCCATCTGCTGTACCAGAGCAATTTTCTTTGAATCCAACTAAAGAAAGATACTTAATGAGTGATGCCTTAGGTCCCTACTTTTAGAAATAGATTGTTAAAAGAAATTGGTTCATCATATTTCAGTTTAATGTTTGATGAAACAACGAACAATGCAGGTAATAAAGAGTTGCAAACTGCAATCAGATTTTGGTCCGAGGAAAAAAATGAGGTGGTATGTCATCATCTGGAAACATTTTACTTGGGCCATGCAACTGCACAAATCCTTAAGGATAAATTATTAATTGCCCTGAACAATGCAGATTTGAAAATTTCAAAACTATTGATGATTGGTTGTGATGGACCTAAAGTAAATCAAAAGGTGTTTACTCTGTTGAATGAAGAAATAAAAGAAATTAGAGGAAAAGGACTTGTAGACTTAGGATATTGTAATATTCATATGATACACAATGCATTTTTAAAAGGTTTAGAAGAGCTTGTATCTGATGCTTCAGAACTAATATCAGTTTATCATTATTTTCATGACTGGCTTTCCAGATGGGAGGACTTCACTGAAATTCAAAATAGTAAAGACTTGCCCAATATGCATTTTATAAAACATAACTTCTCGATGGTTGACGATACAGCCTGCTGGCAAGAGATTATTGGAACAATGGGGTGCTGTGATAGAATATTTTTTTAAATTTATACCTAGGCATAAACGTCCTTTAATGAACACAAATGGATATAAAAGAATCACTCTGTTATTAAAGAACAAAACGATTAAAGCTGAATTAAAATTTGTATGCATCAGGTCAGCACTGTTCACAGGTTTTCTCACCTCTATCAAAGAGAAGAGCCCTTAATTCATGTTTTACTTGAACGCACAAAGAATCTCGTGGTTTCTATTATGGGTCGTTCATGTAAGGCAGAGGCTATAGAGAGTTTTAAGAAATCACCTTCTGCAGATGCTTTTAAGAGTGATTGTTTGTTGTCACTTAAAGATATGTCATTAAGTGATTAAATGAAATCATTGCTTGCTCATTTGTCACATTCTGAAATGCAAGTATCTATTTCACAACTGCGTAAGCATTATGTTGCTGCTGGAAAATAAATTATTGGAAAAAAAGTCATCACCTCGAGAGTTTTGAGAAGTTTCGAATGTCTGCAACCAGATAAGTTAAACTCTGCCCAAAGTCAAAGAAAGTTGCAGATAATGGCAGATTCATTGCCCATAGCATATGAAGAAGATAAATTGATTGATGAATGGAGACTTCTCCAACTTGAACATATAGAATATAATAATAAAATGAGAATTAAGCACTATTGGTCTCAAGTTTTTAAACTTAAAACTGTTGATGATATGATTAAATATCCATATGTTACTATGATTGGCAAGGCTGCTCTAACACTGTCCCATGGTAATGCAGACATTGAAAGAAGTTTTTCAAGGTCTGCAAGAATATTAACCGAGGACAGAGCATCAATGTCTGTACGAACTTTAAATGCCAGGTTAAATATTGCTGATGGACTAAAAGGTTTCAACAATAAACCCCATTTGGTACCCATCACAAATGAATTAAATAGTTCAGCCTGTAATGCTCATAAAAGTTATGAGGATTATTTGCAAAATGAAAAACAGAAGGCTGAAGAAGAAAAAATTAGAACAACAACAATTTAGAATTCTCGAGGAAGAGAAAAGGCAAAAGCTTTAAAAAGAGTCAAGAAACGATAGAGACGTTGAAATCTGAGTTGCTAGTTGCAAAAGGCTTGGAAAGTGTACAAGCATCTGCTGCAGATAAACTTTTAGAAGAAGCAAGGAGCAAAGTTGACGAGGCCATTAAAAAAAAGGATTTTGCATCAGTAAGTGTTGCCCAGGCCATGTTGGAGGGAGTCATGAAAAACACTTCTGAATGTAGACAGAAAAGTAAAGCTATTGATGGCTTGGAGAAAAAAACTTAACAAAAAAAAGGACTCTGTAATTACAACTTTCTTTAATAAGAAGCCTAAAATGAATTAATTTGTAATTTAGTTATTATATAGTTTTTTCCCTTTTATATGATACCATCTGTACATGAAAAATAATAATAAATGGTTATTTTTATCAAATGCTGAATTTCAATCAAGTCTTATCGAAAAGCTTAATTCACAAACACTTTAAATCAGTTTCCTCCAGAAAAGTAATTCTACTTAATTATCACTGTATTCTATATATTACTTGAGATCTTCATGCACAACATTCATAAAAGGTTCCTTTCCTCTCAAATATTGAAAAATTATGTTCTATAATGTTATATTCAAATCTAAAATGTTTACGGGTGAATCTACGGAAAACCTGTAATTTGTGTCACAGAGCAATAAATTGAAAATGATTGAAAATATTTGTCATTTTTCAAAATCACACATTGAAGTACAAAATATACTATAGTTTAGTATATTTTTTTTTTTAAATTTTATGGAATTTCCAAAAAAAAAGTTGTCCACAGAAGGTGATTTGTCACTTCCGTGGACTATCACAAGCTACAGTTGGATAGCTTCTAAAGATCCTAACTGCTTTATTTTTTAATATTTTTCAAATAATATATATATTGTGAAATCAGAAAATACATAAATTTAACATAATATTGAGTGAAATTTTTTTTCAAATTATCAGTAAAATTTTTTTGCAACCTCAAGTCTTGTCATAAGGTTTAGCCATCGCTTTTTTGGACATTCCTAAACTTTCTAAAAAATCCACCCGATGCGCTAGTTGTCTTCCATTTCACTTTTCCAAAATCACACTTAAAACAAAAGTTTACACGGTGATTTTGGATTGGGAAGTGATTTCATTCGTCCGAGTCGCACATTTGTTAGGAAAATATTACCTTTTTATTCATTTTTCGTCATTTGCACAGCTCATCCCATCACTTCTGTGGTCTTGTTTAGAACCTAATTTTTCTATGGAAAAATGATTATTTCTAGGCATGATAATGGAAATATGGTAAACTTAATTTTCTGAATGACACGTGTTCCTAACCTCAAAATGAAGAGCACATGGGTCAAGAAACATAAGTATTCGTCACTTCCGTGGACATTTGGGGTCCATGGAAGTGAGAATCATCAACAATACTATGTTTTTCACTTCCAGTCTTTGTTAAATGCCAATAAGGATATTTATATCCTTATAAAAGAAATTGTATCAACTTATAAATATTTAGGAATTAATATAGATAACAGATTTTGCTGGAATGAACAGTGTAGTTATGTGATGAGAAAGCTGAGCTCATATGCTTTTCTCTTCTATCACATTAGGGAAGCAGTTCCGTTTAGACAAAAGCTCATAGTATATAAATCCCTTGTGGACTCAATCTTGGATTATGGGTTGGAATGTTGGATAAATATGAACAAACAACAAATAGAAAATATCAATAAGAAAAAACATTAAAAATATTTAATAATGTTTATAAAAATTATAAATATAAATCAAAAAATGAACAAATAAGAATAAGAAAAAAATATAAAATATTAAAAATAAATGAAAAATTTATATATAAAACAATAATTAAAAACTATTTTGAAGTGAAAAGAGAAATAAATTACCAACAAGGAGAATTAAAAACTAGATGTAATTGGAATAAAATATTTAAAATAGAAAGGATTAGAAATAATTATGGATATAGATTAGCTAATTATGTGAAATATAAAATATTTAAACAAATAGATCCTAATAAAAAAGATAATGTAACTTTTCTTGCTCTATCTTAGTTTTCAGAAAACTTACTGTGGCATATGCATTGCACGTTTTCTATCCTACATTAACAAATTTTTATAAAATTGGCTAGTAGCTTAATTATGTACACCATTATACTCTAAATACTATTAAGTTAAATGAAATCAGTGATAAGAACAAGAATTGACTGGCTTTACGGTTTCTTCCCAAAATGCATATTTTCCAGGGGATATTGTGAAATACTGCACATCACACATGCTTGCAGGTCTATTCTAGATGTTCCTTCCTCTTATCAGTCTTGTGCAGAGTAGGACTCATTGTTGTTAAAACCATATTTACTTGAATTATTTTAAGTATCACGTGGTTTCTTTTTTAAAAGATCAAAGTCTCAAAAAAGCTATATTCCTTTTAATTGTGATTTTGAAGACTTGCATTACTGGTTTACTTATGAAAACTTTTAGATATACAGATGATTTTCCTTCTGTAAGTAGAGGTCTTGAGATAATTATTTGTAGTTAATATTATCAGCTTGCCATTGTTTAGCAGTTAGTTGGTGTATAGACTGTTTTGGCTTTTAGCAATTGTTACTTCATTTGACCTGAATACCAATACAGTAAGTACCAGAGAACGTTTTGCATCAACTGTTAACTTTTGACTGTCAAAGCTATATCTGTTGTGCAGTTGACAACCTTTAAAGAACAAGGACTACGAGTTAATGTGTAATACTAGTAAACTAAGTCAGTTCTTGTGATTGATTCTTAGATTTAATTTGTCCTTCGTCAGTTACTGCTGACTGTATTTGAAAAAATCATCCTTATCTACACTTACGACAAATTTAATAATGTAGTCCACAATAGGTAATATAGTATTTTTATAAAGCTTATAAAATCATCATCAAAATATTAAGGATTTTTTTTTAACAATGTTTTTGAAGAATGATAATAAAATGCTGTGATCTCAATAGTTCAAATGGTAAAAGGTCAGTCTTTTTAGAGTGAAGGAACCTTTTTCACTTCCAGATAGGCCTTAAGATTCCTTCAAACGTATTCAAATGGGACCAGGTTTTTATCAGTATTAAAAGGCATGTGAGAGTTAGTCAGACCTCCTGAGCCAAATTAATCTGTTTGTAGGCCTTTCAATAATAATACAATGTTGTATTCTATATACAACGTTGTTGTACAAGGAAAGCAGACCCCAAATTCATTGTGGAACTTGTTTTTTTTTTTTTTTTCTTTTCATTTATCAGGTTGGGAATAATATAGTCATTGTCAATGAGTAGCAATAATAAAGGCTGCTATTCAGCAAAAGGAATTGATGTTCCAGAACAAATTTACCTTACGATAATACAGGATATATGACATTTCTTGCAAAAAGCACCAATCTCAATTCACTGATTTTTTTTTTCTTTTTGGTTCAGATATAGAGCTATTTCAAGAATTTTAAATGGTTCATAACTCCTATAATATATCTTAAATAATGTAATGCATTTAGTTGACACTGTTTCAGTCAATCTCCTCTTTAATACAATATTTCTTTTCCATATACTAATAAAAAGAATAAGATGCATATTACTAAGTTTATTTATTACTAAAATTTAATTTTTAGTAAAGATTTCTGTCATTTTTATGAATTGTCTGATTGCTAAATTTAATTATTTTGTAAAAAGATGTAAATGTCAGATTACTATTACTAGTATATTGTTAAATTTAAATTTGACTGTCGAGATTATTAATGAATTCTAGAGAGGAAGAAGAAAAAGATTTTCCTGACCTTGCTAAACCTAAAGAAGTTTCATGTATAAGGAAAAGAAATACTGTATTAAAGAAGAGATTAATGGAAGTAGTGTCGACTGAATGTCTACATATTACAATTTTAAATGGTGTTTGAGATTCCTCCAAACCCTTACCATCCAAACAATTAAATATCTAAAGAGAAATAGATAATTCACAGTGACATAATCTCAAAAACTAATTAAAAGCATGTGTATATTAAATCGTAAAAATTCAAGTTTTTTAAATGAAACATAGCATATTGAAGGAGATTGAATACATACTATTGGCTTGAAACGCTGTTTTTTGTTTTTTTTTTGTTTTTTTTTTAATACATATATACAGTATGCACCAAAACAAACGATACTGAATGTCATAAGCCTTTGTTGCTCGTGCGCACCATGTGATTACCTCATTGAATGTCGTCATGGAAACTTCACAGTATGCTTATGTTGGTTGATGCTTGATGATAGATGTTCAAATGGTGCTAACAAATGAAGGAAAAAAAAAATATGTGAAGCATTATTTTCAGTTATACAGACTTGGACGTTCAAATGGACCAAGTTTGCTATGTTGGAAATGCATTTAGAGAACGATTTCAAAAACAACCACCAATAAACATGGTTATGTTAGCTGTCATTAAAAAATTTTGTTTAATGGGGCAGCGTTCTGATACTGTGCAAAGGCAACAAATGCGAATCAAGGAAGGCTCCTCAAGCTGGTGTTACAGTTGCCTAAACAGCCTCCAGCAAACATCCGTAAAATTGAATCATAGTCAAACATCTATGAGATGAAGGTTCAAGGAAAATTGGTGATTTTGCCTATAAGATACAGACCAGATAACATCTGAGCAATGCCACAAGGACGTGAGAATGCTTACTGTGCAATGATGTTTCCGATGACATACAATGATGAAGCTGTCCTGTCAAATGTCTGCTTTTCTGATGAAAGCCATATTCATTTGAATCGATTTATCAAACGACAGACAACCCGCTTTCTGGGATTTGAACGACCAGACATCATTGTGGAGAAACCCCTCCTTAGTGAGCATGTAATAATATGGTGTGTGATGTCTGCAAATGGCATCTTGGGCTGTTATTTTGTTGAGGATGATCATGGCAATCCTGTGACTGTGAACCAGCTTCAGTACAGAGAAAACATTCTCACACCATTTCTGGGGGATCTCATCAGATTCTGCCACTTTGTAAGCAATGGTTCCAGCAGGATGGGGCCACTTGCCACGTAACGAGAGACAAGCTTCAGTTGCTTCTTGCTTATTTTGGTAATCGCATCATTTCCCATGGAACAGCCTTCCCATATCCATCTCATTCACCTGATCTTACACCACCAGATGCTTACATTTGAGATATGCTGAAGGAAGCGATTTTCTAAGAGAACCCACCAGCTACCACTGGCGACTTACATGAAAGATTGGCACATACTGTAACATGAATGTTGTCACATATGCTTTTGTGACACTGTAACTGTGAATTTTTTTTTGTTTTTGTATTTCCTTAAGTTCAGTGTGTCATTGAAATAAGAAAACAACAATAACAAATTTTTAAGAAGCTTTGAATTTATTTCTATGCTAAAATAAATAAAAGATTGGAATCATAGCAAATAACATAATGACAGCATAATAAATACACAGAATTATTTATATATACAGTTCAAATTTAGATGTTATCTGAGTGCTTACTATATTACTGAAACACATTAATTTTCTCTTGATTTTAGGATTCAACTTTGCTATGAATGCACTTGAAAATTTAAAAAAATAAAAAAAAATTTACTAAACCAAATGAAAAGTTAACAGAAGAAATTAAATATTCTATTTTAGAAATACATTTTTGTTGAAATTTACAAAAAAATAAAATAAACAATGAATTAATTTACTAAAAATATGAAAACTTTCTTCATAATAGAGGTTATTTGTCCCCAGTAGTCTTAGGTAATTTATAAAGCTTTATAGTTAATACAGTTAACAATCTAACTTTTTATAACATACACACAAAAAATTAAACTAATATTTTGTTTTTAGGCAATAATTAAATTTTATTTATAAAAAATAAGTAAGTTCTAATGTTCAAAAATAAATTGAAAATTATATCTTACAAGTTTGCTCAGAAAAAAAAAAAGAATCACAGTGAGATAGAATGATATTTAAGCAAAAAATAATCGTCAAAAAATTTTAAAACTTACAATGTGCATATTTGGATGTTGCCTTTAAAATTTCATAAAAATTAAATTTACTTTACAAACATTTGAAATTTAATGCAAATTTAGAAAAATTAAGTTACAACTTTTAGACTTATTAATGTATAGATTAGTTTTAATATCCTAATTTCTTTAGAAAAGCAGCCAGAATTTGTTTACACAACCTATATGCTTAATAACAAAACAGTAATAAATAAAATAATAATAAAAAGTTTAAAAGCCATTTACAAAACATATTTAATAAGTGGATCATAATACAACAAAAGTAGAGAAAATAGCATAAAATTATTGTTTTGGGATATCAAAGAGTTAACAAGTAAAAATGCAGAAGTAAAATTTATTGACTAATTTTACAAAGGGCATTCAAGAAATTTCTTTTTCAAAAATTTATGTATTCTTTCAGTTGCCTAATACTTATCGAAATACTGTTCCTCAATTTCTCAAAATTAAAATTTGTTTTTAGAAAATCTGAATGATTTTTATGCATAATGCTTTACTTTGGATCTTAAATGACCTTTCTAAAGTAAAATGTTCTTCAGCTGCATTAACCAAAATAAGTCTGAAATAATGAAAACAATTGCTTTAGGAAATCACTTAAAGAATAATTGATTCTAGGAAATTTTCACCAACTATGAAATGTTATAAATGTACAAAATTCTTTGGATATTTTTGCAGAACCTGTCACATGTGATACATATCCCTGATAAACATTAAGGAACACTAAATCTGTTGTATAAAAATAAATATAGTTATCTCAAAGTACTACAGCTGTAAAATGGCAGTAATAACTAAAGCTCTATGACTTGTATTTTAACATTCCTATGCTGACTTTCCATAATTACTCAATGCAATCCAATACTGACAGTGAAACTGTTATACTTTTTAATATCTTCTTGAATGATGTCTAAAAATGGCATATCATTAAATGTTACATATCCTTGTCTGTCTTTCTTCAAAGTCTAAAGGTTTTTATGAATTTGTCATAAAAAGATAATGACATTTAACTGCACAAAATCTTTTGGATCACCCTGTAGAAAATGAAGTAATAGTTGCCCCTAGCTCAACTTCTGAGTAGTATTTGCTGTCTAACAAACAATGGAATGATAATGTGCACTGCAATTATTACATTACTATTACACAGTGCACATTATTATTGTATTGATATATTGTTACAGAGCTAACAACACTCGTTACTTGTTACTGACTATTGTAAGCTAAGTTTTCCAAGATTTTTAAGGGAAATCTTATTGTTTGGTTGGAAGATGAAAATTTATACTTAGAAAAAGTAATTTCTAAATGGCAGTTTACTTATTTGATTTTCTTTCAAGTGCAATTGTTCTAACTATAGTTATTGTATTAAAACTTTTAAATTTTTTCTAATATTGTAAGATTTTTTTCTTTTAGGATTGAAACAGATACTATAGCAAAAGAGAGAAATATTAAGAAATCATAAAAATATATCAAATTGATTAAAATTTACTATATAGTTTGGAATGCAATTCAAAATGGATTATATATACTTATAATCAGTTTAATGAAACTGTGCCAGCAGAACATTCCAGCGCTTAAAGAAAAATCACTGCATATTCAAATGGTATCCGAAAAATACACTTTAAGTTCAAATATTCAAAGCTAGTGCTTGCTATCATTCAGGTTTTTTTTTGTTTTTTTTTTCTTGCAACTTATTCTTTTTATTCATTTGAAACTTTAATATAGTTCGAATTAATGTATTTTAAAAATAATTTTATTATCATCTAATTCTAAATGATTTAATTTGAATTAATCCTTCATTAAATTTAATTGATGAGAGATTAAAAATAAGTTCTCCTAATAGCAGCTTTTAATTTTCATAAAAGTTTTTGATACCTACACAGTTCATTCCAATACAAGTGACTTGAGAAAAGGCACAGATTACAATAAATGTGGATGAACACTGTGCTTAGCTATGCAGCTATTAACATATGCTATCAATTGGACGAAGTTAAGGACAGTTGTTTTTTTAAATCAGTTTTTCCTTTTTACTAACAATCACATTTTCATAATTTATTCTAGAGAGATAAAATTTCTTTATTTGCTGAAACAATTTTGTTTGGGAAAGCAAAATATTCACAGTATCACGTTAACATAAGGAAAAATGTAAACCATAATAACTTGGTTTCAATACTACAAGCATTTTCAGTTAACAAATTTATGGTTAATTGTTAAAGTTTAGCCATATATAAAATATATCAAGACAATGTGTAGCAATATATCTTTTAATATATGTATGTTACTCAAGACTAAGAAATGTTATCTGAAAATTAAAAAAAAAGCAAACTAAACAATACGTCTCTACTGACAACATGTTATTTTTCACATGATAATGTTTAAGTATCTATTGTTATGTATAACAATAAATCCAAAAAGCTTGGTGATGTGCATGTAAAAAACCAAGCAGTAGCACCAAGGAAAAAAAAACAAAAGCAGATTTTCAAATCTTATCATCTATGTGCACAGCTGTGTTGATAACACTATGGTTGCAAAATCATAATTTTGCTGCTAAAAATTGGCATTTCTGTATGTCATTCAGTATTAGAACAGTGGAGCTTTCATGTTAAGTTTCAGGGCGAAACTTGGATGGTCATGCTGCCAGCAGGAATATTTAATAATAGTAACTAACGAGATATTCTGAAGATTTACTAACAAGTCTGTCCATATTTTGCAACCTACAATTAAATTAAAAGAACAGACCAAAAAAGGACTTGAAAGAATACCTGAGATAATATATTCTCAATATAATATTTTAGAACTAAATCTAATTCTATTCATACAAATGTATCTCAAAATGAATTCTAGTACAAATTCTGAAATCTGAAGAAGGCATTGTGCAAAATAAGTTCTTTACAATTCCCTGCTCTGAATTGTGATATGATTGTTTCACAAGAATTATCAATATTTTCTGTGGATGCTACTTTTTATTTAAAATAGAAATGAAAAACCTAGGAACTTTTAGCAAACCATTGGCTTTAATGATTTAAAAGCCTCCATTTTCACTAGAACATATTGAAATTAAACACACTTCTTCCTCACCCTCGCTTCCTAAATGATTTGCCATAAAAGAAATTAATATTTGTTAACAAAACCAAAGCAGTAGCTTGTACACAATAATTAACATATTTGTTTATTTTTCCTAAAGAGGGATATGGCAGTAAAACAATGATAATAAAATGAAAATAAGTTTTATCTCTTTAACTTTAATCATGATTTTTTTTCCCAAAGAGATTAATTGTTAAACGATTTTTTTTTTGTTAATACAAAATAAATGGAATTCCTGAATTAAGTCAAAACAAGCAATTTCAATAAGCAATCAGTATATTAGAAAAACGATATTAAGGATTTTTGTTTTAATAAATACTTCTTCCAATGATTTTCTAAATGATCTTCATATAATAAAATAGTTTGAAGTACAGAGCTCTGTTAAATTTACATTGATTTAAAAAAAAAAAAAAATTGTAGACTACAGTGCAGGTACAAAATTGGTATTTACAGATCTTGAAGGCATGTAGTTCTTTATATCAGAGTGCATATATATATAATTTTTAATACAAGAAAAACAATAATATTCATGTTTTGCAAGTAATATTTCTTTTTAATACATAAATCTAACAACATTTAAATTATTTTCCACAAGAGTTTATGCATAGTAATGAGATCACATCCAATCTAATTAGCTAACAAATTACATTCACAGAATGCTTTCTTATAAAGAAACTTACTAGGTAATATATTAATTAGTTTACCTTTAGAAGAGAAAAAATATAGCAAATAACATTTTGTATTTTTATCACATCTTCTAACTTAGTAAAAAAAAAAAATTCTGAATTTTTTTTCCCTAGAAATTCTGTATTTGAAAAATAAAAAATAAAATATTTTATCTCAAAGAAGCCTGCATTTTACAAAGACAATGCATGTTCAAATTTACTGTGTGAGTTATTATAAAGTTGCAGTCAATTTCAATTCTATTTCTAAATAAGCATCACTGCCAAGGCTTGTATATATAAATTAAACATCAATGTTAATACACAGCACCTGGAATTGTCTCTAAAAATGATTGTTTCAAAGTAATGCATTCTTTCATCAAATTTGACAATTCCAAAGGACAAATATCACTAAGCTCCTGGCAAAACTGCCAATTAGGCAATAAAACTATCGTCTTGAAAAAACATCTTGCAAATTGAATAACTGTTGCAACTGAGGTTCTGCTTCACAGAGTGAGAAAAAAAAAAAAAAGAATAGAGGAATGTTACCAATATTTTTACCAGGGTCGCTGATTGATTGTTAAATTGCGAATTTGCTCCTGTAATTCTTGAATTCGTTGTTCCTTCATCTCAAGCTGATCTTTCAAGCTTTTTATTTCTTCTAGTTGCTCTTCATAGGCTTTTTTCAGCTTAAAATTTAATATTAAAAAAAAAAAAAAAATTAGTATAAAAATTAAGAAAAAAGTAAGTTAATTTTAAAATTAAAAATGATCAAATAGTAAAATAGCACTAGTTGGTATAACTTCAGATTTACATCAACAAGTCCTCTAAATCTAGATTTTTTTATTATTATTCTATATTTACTGAAAAAATGGATTTATAGAAATCCATTCTATAGCCAAAAGTTCTACAGGTGAAGCTTTCTATCAATAATAGTTACAATAACCACTATTGCTGTCACACTTAGTTGTTACTGTTAACAGTATTTTCAGGCTTACAGTATTAATACTGAATTAAGATGATTATTATAACAATAAAAACAAGTATTTACTAATTCTAATAAAGATGACCAATGCTTGTATTATTGTTATAATGACTAATAAAGACTTTTTTTTTTTTTTATTTATACTGTAACTGCATACTGTGAGAGATGATAAGGAAAAAAAAAAAAATGCCGATTTTATTGAAAAGTCAAACGCTGGTGTAATTTTCAATAGACTATTCAGGGTCTCATGATTTGAAATCTTGTATGAAGGCAGCTAGACTGTGGAAGTACATAGCTACACTGTACATGGCAATTTGCTTAGAAAAATCGTCTTCGGAGGTGATCTTTGGTCTTCCTTGGAATTGGAAGGAGTAAGGGCACTTTGTTATAGTAAAAAAAAACTCAGTGAATGGTGATAAGTGATAGCTCCATCATTTCATTCCAACAGTTATAGAATCAAACTTGAAATGGATGAACTGATGACCTTTTGATTAGTATTAATGATGGATTTCTTACACCATGAAGATACTATTAATACTGATAGTACTGTACCATGCTAAAATATATTGTGCTAACATACCATATGGAATAGCAAGGACAATTCAATACATCCAGTATGGACAATTACATTCTGTGACAAATGCCTTGCAGCAAAGGTTAAAAAGTTGTGTATCAGTGACTCATTGTGCATTGACAGTTTATAAAATATTATCTTTGATTACTTTAAAAAAATTCCTAATTGACTCACACACTTAAACAAGATTTATTTATTTCAAGGGTTATGAAATAGTTATTTTTCTTAAACAAAAATTACAATCCTAATTTTTTAAAGAAAAGAAAATAGATAGCTACTGGTTTTCTAAAATCAGAAAATCAGCAGTTCGGCCGTCCTAAGGTAAAAGGAAGCAACTAGCAATTTGGAAACTGATTATTTGCTGCCTTTGATCGTAGATATAAGCATATTGTGAGTCAGTTGCTACCTTTGATCATCGAAATAGGGACCATACTTAACAGCAGATCATTACCAAATTGCTTAGGAAGATGTGTAGATTCTTCCTTACGTAGAAAATGCAGAAAACGAAAAATTAGAAAATTTGCAGTTACTTCCTTTTACCTTAGGATGGCTGAGTTGTCTATTTTCTTTTCATTTGAAATTAGGAAACAAACTCTAAAACTACATTAAAAACTAAGATTTATTTTACAACTAGTTTGATCCTAGTGCCAGTAAAAAAAAAATGTTATAGGAACTTATAAATGTATGCAATCTTTCCTAAGAATCTTACGTTTTCTAAAACTGGAACTGTATTAATATTATGTTTTGCAAACCATCTCTATGGAAACTTTCTTGAAAAGGAACTTTCACCTTATTTGTTTTTAATTATTTATTGAAAAAAATTATTAATTATTATTGTAGTGTAGAAAGCTTTATGTATATTCAGTGTTTGTCTATTTAATTTGGCATTAGAAGCATTTAATTTGGCCATGGGCACAGTATCCTGAGCAATTGTAACAATCAATCCTGTGACTTTGGGAGAACTTCTCTTTGCATTCCTGCATGAAGTCTGCTTATCCTTTATCTCCGATGTGTCAGTAACAAAACGTCCTAGGTTGGTTGGAATTATCTAGGTACACCCATGCTTTGTCCAATGTGATGACATACTGCCAGCAGTCATGTGTGAGGTACTGTTCATACAGTTTTCTTGCATTGGTGAAGTGTTTCTGGATGTTTGGTGAGTTTGTGACAACATGCTGTGCATGCTAAGATTGTTTCAGATGACATGTCCCTTGATCCATTCTGATGTTCCTAACCTCTTGGTCAAGAATGCTGGGTGGGTGGGTTCTCTCATGTTACCATCGCTCTGATCTGTCGTAGAGTATCAGGCGAATGACTGACTTGTCTGCATTGTCGGTTCCTGTTTTAGTAGTACCTGTGGCCATGGAGTTGAGTTGATGGTTATGGCAGATTATGTGGCTAAAGGTATCCTTACTGACTACCAACCTTTGATGCAGCACTGTTTTGCCATCACACTGTAGTACATTTTGACAATGGATAGGGCACAGATGTATCCTTTCCAGAACAGCACTATTTTCACAGGCATTATTCAGTCTCTTCAAGAACTGACATATCACCGTTATAGAATAACAATGGCTCCATATATACTACACTTGATTTAAAATGACTATACACCATCTTTTATATCAGGAAGAGAAATGGTGCAAATTATCAATACATGCCAATTAAGTACTAAAGCAGTTAGTAGTAAAGTAAGAATACCAAATAATCCAAAACATTCTGATTCCAGTGTTTGTGCCATTTAAGTTTATCCAGAATGCATTATGCTAGTTTTTTTTAGTCACTAAAATTATCTGACATTTCATCATTTCTTCATTTTTTTATGTGCTTAACCAGATAACTACTACCTTGATGATTCCAATTGGAGGTAAAATTTGTCACAGGACTAAGTTGGATCTGCTGAAACATGTAACAGGTGAGTCACTTATAATTTAAATTGAATTTTGTTATTTTATCCATTCATTACAGAGCCATGCATATGCTGGATGTACAGGGTTATTCATGATTCCTTGACATATTTCAGAGGCTCGCAGGTTGGCAGCAAAACAAAGGATGTTTACTCCCGAAATATTAATGCAAACTCACCAATTTTTTTCCCAGCAGAACACTGCATCCTAGTTCTATTGGCTGCCATTAGGGTGCAATTATAACCAAAATGGCAGTTTTGCATTGCCATTGGAATATGTGAAAATTAGTTCAGTGGTGACTTAATACCACAACCTGGTTTGTGGATATTGGAATGATAAGTTGCCACAATGTTGGATAGGGCACACAGCTGGGGATGATCAGGCCTTACTTCATTGAAGCAAGGTCACTAGATCTAACTTCGGACTTTTTTCTATGTGAAGGATAAAGTGTTTATTTCCCCACTTCTGCTGACCTCACCAAACTGCGACATAGTATCGCCATTGCAATTGCAATCATCGGCAGTGATCTGCTGCATCATGTATGGTCAGAAATGGATTGCTGCCTTGATGTCTGCTGCATCATGCCTGGTGAACACACTGAAAATTTATGAAAAAACACTTGGTGAGATTGCTTTCATTTAATATCTCGGATGCGAACATCCCTTTATAGAACTTCCCTGAGCTGCGAGCTTCTGAAATGTGTCAAGGAATTATGAATAACCCTATACTACTGTCATGTTTTTTTTTTGTTTTTTTTTTTGCAACTAATTTTTTTTTATTCATTTGAAATATTAATATATTTTGAATTAATGTATTTTAAAAATAATTTTATTATTATAATCTAATTCTATATGATTGCATTAGAATTAATCATTTGGTCATTATCTCTTTTTTTAACTACGGATGTGAATGGCTTTATCTCTGCCATAATAAATGCACTTAGACAAAAACTGCCGATTTCAAGAGAAGACCTCGCTACTTAACTCATTAAACAATTCTTAGACCTAGGATAAAACATTTTTGTCTTTCATCAGAACTTTATAAGAGTAATCTAGTTTTGTCAGAACCAATTATTTCACACACCCCCCCTTCCAGTTCTCACCTGTTATTATTTGAATGGTGAGAGAGAGTAACTATCAAGTCAATAATGAACATATAGACTTATGATGGCAATTAGGATACAACACACCATTATAATGAAGTACTGGTGATAGGTTTAATACAGTGTAATCCTCATCAAAGTTGATTCTGCTTAGTATTTTTAAGATGCCTGCTTTTTGGCTGCTGATGTTACAAAATAGCACAATCACAGACAAATAGATAATCTAGGAGCTACTAAATAGATAATCTATTACCCTAGAAAGAAATTTTTGAAGATTAGGGATTTATTCTGTGCCACTTAAGTAAGTACATCATTGACAATACATCCAGATGGATACTAAGCAGATCATGCAAATTTAATTTCAAATTTCACTGGACCTTTAACAACATTGTACTTATGTTATTTTGGTATATAAGAAAAACATTTTATCGTAGCAATTTACTTTGCCTGTCATTCTGCAAATTTGAAATTAAAACTGAGTGTAATAATCACTTTTTTATTTTAGATCTGAATGATTAAAATTTAGCTTCACAAATACTGAATGCTGGTAATTGAATTGAGATTTTATCTTGATGTTAAGCAACTGTAAAGTTCATTTGCATAAATAGGCCCATTTATGAAGAGCACAGGCTGATAAATTTTACTATAACATTGTATACTTGATGTAATATAATTAAAGATCTTCATATATTTCTTCTATCGCATCCATATATGTATAAAAGCTTCAGAATCATGTATTTATCATTAGGTTACATAATTCTACTTAAATATTTATTAAGTAGAACTCTGTAAATCTTACTCTTAAATCTTATTTATATTTGATGTACAAGCAATTGCCAGGTTATGAATAAGTTCTGCTCGAATGTCTGTCTGTAAGTCAAATTTAGTAAGTCTGTTAGTCTGAATAGTTACATACAGTTCATATCTAGTCAAATGTTTGTCTTAGTATATAATACATATATTCCTTTCTATGCATAAAAAAATATTAAAGAAACCCTTCTGAAACAGATGACATTAATTGGATGATGTGGAAGAAGATGAAGCTGGAGATTGGAGGTTTTTTCTGGAGTCAATACCAAGGGAGGTTTGAACAGAACTTTTCTTTTTCTCATCATAAATGGTCTTGTAGTAGCTGAAGCCATCGGGAACTGTCCAGTAAACTTTGGTGAACCTTGTTCTCTGCATTAGGACCTTGTTCCTCTAACTTTGCCATCCCTGCTTCAATGAGACGAAAGGCTTCAACTAACTCTGTCAACAAAAAACTTCTTGGGTACTGGGATTTCTAGGTCTCGGTCTTCTTCCTCGTGCTATCTCTGCTGCTCCAGATCCACAAGGTCCTCTTTGGTCAGTTTTTTATCATGGGAGTCAAGTAACTGAATAACATCACTGATATCTAACTGCAGTTGATTATCAATATCAACCACAGTTTGCCTGGCTTTGGTAATGTAATCAGCTATAAACTCCTGAAAAGAATGTGTGACTTGGGGCTACAATTTGTTCTATATTCCTTTCATGTTTGATTGTTTCACTTCATCCCAAGAATCTGCAATGTTTTTGATGAAATCATAGATGTTTCTATGATTCAACTTAAGATGAATGAACAAAAAACTAAATGCATGGCTGTACAAATAAAAAGCAGCAGAGAACCCTGGATAGACTTTTCCCAATGGGGGCCTATAATTCTGAAGTTGTTTGTGAATTCAAGTATCTTGGAAAACAGATTAATAGGAAGAATAATATATGAGAAAAATAAAAATAGAATACACACCAGTAGGAGCTATTACATTTTAAACAAAGTGTTTAAATCTAAAATAATAACTAGACAAATTAAAATAAAGACCGAAACGATCATTAATTTTTGTTTTAACAAGTGTGGCGTAAGTAATGAATAAATCAGATGAATATGATCTTTTAGAGTTCGAAAGGAAAAAATTGCGAAGGATTTTTGGACATATCAAGAAAGTAAAGTAGTGAAATAGATAAATTATATGGAAACTAAGATGATGTATCATATTAAAATTGGAAGATTACAGTAGGCTGGTCAATTTGTTAGAATGGAGAATAAAGACCAAGGAACAAATATTGAACCAGCAATTGTAAGGAACCTGAAGAATTGGTAGGCCTTAACAGAAATGGCTCAACACTGAAACCAGGTTGCAAGGTTTTTGAAAATTAACAACTGGAGGAAGATGATCCAAGACAGGTTGAAATGGACTACACTTATAGCAGAAGTCAGGACTTACTCTGGTTGTACTACTTTCTGATATAATTAGAATACTATCATAATTAATATTAAAAGCAAATTGTGTGATTTTCATACATGATTTCCTCCTACTGTAAGACACACTGTCAGAGGGGTTCACTGTTTAACAAAAAAAAAAAAAAAAATGCTATTTCTGCCGTATCTATGAATCATATTCCCTTAGGTCAAAGTATTCCAAACTAACTGTAAAAAGTTTGATAAATTTCTCCTGGCTGATATGAATTGCTCTGTTGTAGTTTCGTAGCAAAGCCCTACAATTTCCCTTAAAACCATATTGTGTCTTTAATATACTACTAAATTACTGTGTCAGTGTAGAAATACTTATTTTTTTTTAAAGGAGTTTCTTAACAGAATTAGGACAGTTTTTTTGAGAATCCTGTAGATGAATCATCATCTGCAAATTTGACATTTTATTTCTATAAATATAGAAGGTCCTGAAAGACTTCCATTTCATCCTTTGCTACTTCATTCCTTATAATATGATTAACAATGATCTGTGTTATACTCTGTGAATTGTCAGGTTCTAAAATACTTCACATGTAGCGCCATTTCTTTATATAAATATTATGATGAAAGTATTATAAGGCCTAAAATAAAAAATTTAACGTGCTGTGATATCAATCGAAAATGAACATAAAGCTTCAGCACATGAATAGAATTGCCTTTTCTGATTCAATTGTTGGGGAGGATTTGGAACAGCTGTTTCACCCTTCAACGGGATCATCAGCCCAAACCCGCCTCTCTCCATAGAAGAACCAGAAAAGGAGCAATCCTATGTGAAGGTCACCGGCCAACCTGGCGATGACCCCCCAAAGGAAAAAAAGCAATAAACAAAATTTATGTGCTGAGAGGCAGCATCGCAAACCTTTGCCTACAACTAGTAGGACAAAAAGGCATTAAATTAAAGAACCAAAACAA
>JAFIDM010009631.1:343698254-343739779 GCA_023159025.1 Thereuonema tuberculata
TTTTCTGATTCAATTATTGGGGAGGATTTGGAACAGCTGTTTCACCCGTCAACGGGATCGTCTGCCCAAACCCGCCTCCCTCGATAGAAGAACCACAAAAGGAGCAATCCTAAGTGAAGGTCACTGGCCAACCTGGCAATGACCCCCCCAAAGGAAAAAAGGCAACAAACAAAATTGATTGGCCGAGAGGCAGCATCGCAAATCTTTGCCTACAACTAGTAGGACAAAAAGGCATTAAATTAGAGAACCAGAACAACTCAAAGCTTCATTAAATCTAAAAGAAAAATTTTTTTTATCATGCTGTGATATCAATCGAAAATGAACATAAAGCTTCAGCACATGAATAGAATTGCCTTTTCTGATTCAATAATTGGGGAGGATTTGGGAACAGCTGTTTCACCCTTCAACGGGATCGTCAGCCCAAACCCGCCTCCCTCAATAGAAGAACCAGAAAAGGAGCAATCCTATGTGAAGGTCACCGGCCAACCTGGCGATGACCCCCCAAAGGAAAAAAGGCAACAAACAAAATTGATGTGCCGAGAGGCAGCATCGCAAACCTTTGCCTACAACTAGTAGGACAAAAAGGCATTAAATTAAAGAACCAAAACGCATTAAATTAAAGAACCAAAACAACTCAAACCTTCATTAAATCTAAAAGAAAAGTTTTTTTAATTGTGCTGTGATATCAATCGAAAATGAACATAAAGTTCCAGCACATGAATAGAATTGCCTTTTCTGATTCAATTATTGGGGAGGATTTGGGAACAGCTGTTTCACCCTTCAACGGAATCGTTAGCCCAAACCCGCCTCCCTCGATAGAAGAACCAGAAAAGGAGCAATCCTATGTGAAGGTCACTTGCCAACCTGGCAATGACCCCCCAAAGTAAAAAAAGGCAACAAACAGAATTGATATGCCGAGAGGCAGCATCGCAAACCTTTGCCTACAACTAGTAGGACAAAAAGGCATTAAATTAAAGAACCAAAACGCATTAAATTAAAGAACCAAAACAACTCAAAGCTTCATTAAATCTAAAAGAAATTTTTTTTTTATTGTGCTGTGATATTAATCGAAAATGAACATAAAGCTTAAGAACGTGAATAGAATTGCCTTTTCTGATTCAATTATAGGGGAGGATTTGGAACAGCTGTTTCACCCTTCAACGGGATCGTCAGCCCAAACCCGCCTCACTCGATAGAAGAACCAGAAAATGAGCAATCCTATGTGAAGGTCACCGGCCAACCTGGCGATGACCCCCCAAAGGAAAAAAGGCAATAAACAAAATTGATGTGCCGAGAGGCAGCATCGCAATCCTGTGACTACAACTAGTAGGACAAAAAGGCATTAAATTAAAGAACCAAAATAACTCAAAGCTTCATTAAATCTAAAAGAAAAGTTTTTTTTATTGTGCTGTGATGCCAATCGAAAATGAACATAAAGCTTCAGCACATGAATAGAATTGCCTTTTCTGATTCAATTATTGGGGAGGATTTGGAACAGCTGTTTCACCCGTCAACGGGATCGTCAGCCCAAACCCGCCTCCCTCGATAGAAGAACCACAAAAGGAGCAATCCTAAGTGAAGGTCACTGGCCAACCTGGCAATGACCCCCCAAAGGAAAAAAGGCAACAAACAAAATTGATGTGCCAAGAGGCAGCATCGCAAACCTTTGCCTACAACTAGTAGGACAAAAAGGCATTAAATTAAAGAACCAAAACAACTCAAAGCTTCATTAAATCTAAAAGAAAATTTTTTTTTATCGTGCTGTGATATCAATTGAAAATGAACATAAAGCTTCAGCACATGAATAGAATTGCCTTTTCTGATTCAATTATTGGGGAGGATTTGGAACAGCTGTTTCACCCTTCAACGGGATCGTCAGCCCAAACCCGCCTCCCTCGATAGAAGAACCAGAAAAGGAGCAATCCTATGTGAAGGTCACCGGCCAACCTGGCGATGACCCCCCAAAGGAAAAAAAGGCAACAAACAAAATTGATGTGCCGAGAGGCAGCATCGCAAACCTTTGCCTACAACTATTAGGACAAAAAGGCATTAATTAACAGTGGTTGTTGACAAATACATGTTCAATGTGATCTCATTGGCACTCTAAGCAGTACTTGTAGTGGTTGCATAGGTTGTCCACCCTGTCCTGGAAGAGAGGTTGTTTCGTTCCCTAAGAGTTGTCACAATCTTTTGCCGCAGCTGAGCAATGTTTGCTGGAGTTTTTCCTTGAAAAAGCATTTCCTTCAGCATTCCCCAAACGATCCCATCAGGTGGGATGTTGGACGGTTAAAACGCTCCCGAAATTCTGTAGCAATGTGTAGCAGGCTAGGTCCATTGCCATGGCCTGTTGCGTATGATCGAAAATAGCGCTCCACAATAAACATTTTCTCTTTGGTAGTTAATACCATTTTCACAGCAACACTGATTAATCTCACACCCACAATCATTCCTGTTCCGAATACAACAATTGCCTACATGTTCATCTCACAGTGCCACCCTTCAGGTGGTCAAATTGTTCTGTGTCCTTTGTTTTCAGCCATACTGTACATATTAGCAGAGTGAACAAGAAAGATGCAAATTATACAAATAACCTGAATCTAAAAAGATGGACAATGATGAAATGAGGCAGTTTTTGCAAATAGTTGACAATGAAAGAAAGAGGAAACATTGAATAGAATTTAAAACTAAGACTTCACTTGTTTCTGAAATGCTGCTATACTGAAGGAAAGTAGTTAAAGCAATTAATACTTATATCATTTCTATTCTTACTTATAGCTTTAATATAATTAACTAGTTGCCTATCGTTTTATATAATTCACAAAGAGTAAATCAAACTATAATGATTAAATACAATAAATATCATTTGCAATTTTGCACTGACAGAATGAACTCTTCTACGAAAATGAGGGGCCATAGATTCATAGACATTACCGCATAACACAACAAAGAAACTGAATAGCTCTCTGCCAATACTTCTTTGACAAAACAACCCAATTCTAACTGTATGACACAGTAATAGCAGCCAGGCCCCCCACATCAAATTCCAGGCCCAGGTACCAAATGCAATACTGGGCCTTTCCCCCCTCCCCCCATGTTATGAACAAAATAAAAAAAAAAGGAATCTCCAAATCGACAACCAAGAAAAAAAAAAGGGGGAGAATCTATACAAATTGACAAGCCCGGGCCTCTTTGACGGCCGGACCCCAGTGCTGAGGGACCAATTGACTCCCCCCCCCCCTTGTGGGGGTCTTGATAGCAGCAAATAAAAATTCAATTCATTTTGGACCAGCTTGGAAATAAATACACTCCAGCTGATAGCCCCACCCAAGAATTATTAAAAAAGTAGGGATTAATCTAATTTCGAACCAAATATAAAAGGATAATAAATCCATTCTATAAAATGTTATAAATAAAGAAATTAATAAAAATAAGTTACCAAAATACTTTGCCAAAACATTTCAGAAAAAAAAAAATATCTAAAACAAGGAAGAATAATTTTCTATGGAACTACTTGATAGATAAATTTATCATGCATTATATACACATTGATTTAAAATTGTCTAAAAGTTTATTATCAAGTATGCTAAAAATACCTTGAAAAAAATGAATATCTTAAGAGAATATAATGAAATAGTAGGTAAATAATAGTAGTGGTGTTATCCACATAGAAGTACCAAATTATGTAGAAAAGACTTTTCTAGCAGAAATAAAAAAAAAAATCTAAAACAGTTCTGGAGAATGAAGTGCTTCGACTATACTTTGACAAAACTATTTTAACCAGCAGAATAATAGGCATAATTGATCAGATATTACCAAGATAAACCAAAAAAATGTAGATCTTATTGACATAAGTGTTCGACTTGCAAGAAACTTACAGGAAAATTATATAGATTAGAAAACAGATAAATTAAGACACCGTGGAAGATTAAAAACTGCTCTCATCCTCCCTATCATCATTTATGGTATAGGCTTGATGTAATGAAATAAGCAGCAAAATTTTCAGGGAATTGGTATTAATAAAGGGACTATAAATTTGATCTAGAAATCTCAGATTTGTCATATTGAAGTTCACCTTTCAGAACTTTCTGCAGGTGAACGTAGCTGCAGTTCTTCTCCAGATTTAGTCTCAATAGATTGATTGTGGTACTCTGTTTGGATTTAATCCTGAATAACTTCAATGGTGGGACCACCTCTCACCAACAGTTAATAAAATTTTATTAGTAATTAATAGTTACGTAATATTAATTAGGCAGTGAGAAAATGAATGCCAAAATATGATTGAATTGCATGGTGAACATTTTATAATTTCAAATACAACATTGATTGTAGGAGTTGAACTTTTAAATTTTGAAGCCTTCATAACAATCATCTTCATCTCAATAAAACTTATGGTCCATATTTATTTATCATTAACTTGAATATGGAAAACTATAATACAAATTTATCAAATAATAAATCACAGAAAATCTCTTCTGAATGATATAACAAGTGGTCTTGAATAGTCTTAAGTAAACAGACTAAAAAAAATAAAGTAAATTCGCACAATTAATGAAAAATTCAAGTTGTCTGTAGAAATCATGGTACACTGGAAAAGAATAAAGTATAGTTGCAGTTCTTAAATATACATGTTAGTAGACATTTCTAATTGGGAAATATTAAAATACTGGTTTTGTGCATTTTTTCCAATGGATCAATGGTACAGGATTGTATTAAATGAAAGTTCTAAGAATAAGAGACAAAACATCTTTTTCAGATTAGATTATTTTGAATACCACAATTATTTTAATCTTCTAAAATCGTTGCTGTACTTATGTTTTGTTTTTGTAAAACTAAAAGGCTAGATTTTAAGTGTGACGACAGCTTATTTATCTGAAACATACAGTTTAACATATTACAAACTTTTTAATGATTTATGGATGTTGTCTCAGTTGATTTTAATTCGCAATGGGCATATGATAAAAAAAAAAAAAAAAAAAAAGGTTTTTGAGATTTTTTCAGACATGGATGAATTAAAATAAAAAACAACCTACAAACTGCTTCAGTTCCTAAGAGTTCTAGTTGTAATGATTGCTAAAATATTAAATATAATATGTTTCTTCTGAATTTTCAGTTGTTGTAAAGACAATTTAATGTGTGTCGTATTGCTCAACTGAAGTAGACGTGGAAAACACAAAGATGAAATTTAAAAATTAAAAAATCTTAAAACATTTAAAGACTTTTTAATTTTTATATTTCATCTGTAAGTTTTCCACGTCTACTTCAGTTTCATTTGCTGTCTTTTTATATTTACACACTCGAATACATCATTAGCTAAGCTAATCATGTAGCAGTTATTACAAATGAATGGCTTTAAAATACTAACCTCACTTTCTGTTTTTGGAGAATTCAATTCGATTATTTCGATTTCTTTTTCATCATGAAGTGTGATATATGTTGCTGTTGGTAATTTATGAGTTGTAACAATGTCACACATCATTACACCATTCGTTGTATTGTTCGTTGTTGTTTGGGTTGTTAGGTTACCCCACATCTGCTGAATCTGCTGGAAACGGGAATTGTATCCTTCTAAACGACTATTTAAAAAAAAAAAAAAAGTTGATGAGTTGTTCTTATTTTATAAACAAAAATACATGATTATAATTAATCATCAATTTATATTACATTAAAAATATAATTAAAAAAATTAAATTATATGTGAATCAAATAGGATTTCCTTCAACAATATGCAAAGTTTTATAAGTGAGCAGTGATTATAATTTTTTTTCCTTAAAAAAAATGAGTTCTCTCTTTTTTCTTGTAGACTCTAGCTCATTCAATATGTTTTAAGTGCTGCTGTTGTAATCATACATCTAACTTGCTATTGACTGCTAAGTGAATTAAGTACTGGGTGTGAATGATTCATGTATCTTCATTCAAAGCCAACTACATTTAGAGCTAATGGTCACAATTCAAACAAAATTGGTAAGAATACTCAGCAGAAAATGGGGAGATAAAAAGCATGTAATTTGTCACACTGCAAGTCACCAAAAATACAAATGATATGCAATTGTAAAATAAATGAACCAAGAACTCAAACGTGAAGCGGTAATAATAAATTTCAGTGTGTTGCAAATGGCACCTATAGCAAATTAAGTGCTTTGGTAAAGTAAATAGTGGATGTGAATTGTCCAGTGTGACCTCAATCAGGATTTTTTAGAAATTGCATTTGATGAACAGTATGCCAAATAAATTAGAAATGTATTCACATCAAAATGTTATTCTGTTTTTCAGTGTTGCCAAATTAAGAACATGCTCTTGAATAGCAATACTTTTGAAGTTCTCAACAATCAGAAGTCGCAGACGAGCGATATGGTCACAATGTTGGAAAAGAATGACTAAAAAATATTTTCAGTACTGTACACATTGTTCAAATGAGGAAGTGCTTCATTTTGCTTAGAAACAGGCAAATAATGACACCCTTGCTGATGTGGAATAACAAAATTGTTCAACATATCCCAATACCTGTGTGTGATAGATTAGCAGGTCACAGGTTCATTACAAAAACTTTTTTTAAAACCAATGGTCCAATGATAAAAGTTGCTGTAAAGATGCACCATTTTGGTGAGAGTGAAAAGATTTGCTGAATTGCCAGAGGGAAATGTCTAGAGTTGTACTAAGGTGAAATGGGTTTCCTCTCCCTACAGTATTCTTCATGGCCAAGCATTATTGACTTCCATCTTAGCAAGGAATGTCAGTCTAGCCTTGTCTCACCAGAAAGCAACTGTTGAATGTGAATCATCTTATATGGATAAAGTACAAGAATTTATACAACATTTTTCAAACTGTTGAATACAACATTTGTAACTGTTCTTAATACTGCACATGTTTTGAAATGAAGTCATTTAGAATAAAGGATATGCTGAAGGATAGAAAAGTCACATGAGATGACAAATATAATCAGGAAATGAAAATGTGATCCATCAGTCAATCCACAACAAGGGAACTCTGAAACTTTTGAAAGAACCAGTGATAAGTCATTGAAATCATGGCTGTATTTGATATCCAAGCACTATACATATTAAATCCAAGAATCTGCCACAAGTGTAAAAGTGAAAATATAGGCCTTAGGAGAAAAGCAGGATCCAAATAAGGCAAAGCATATTGCAGCAAATAAAATTCTGTAAAGATCTAAAAGCTACTACATGAACTACTACTACCATTTTCAGATGGCAAGCTAAAGAAGAAGGAGCCTATTTCTGAACAGGATAACAGATAAGCATACAAACAATGGCTATGAAGAAGGTACACTTCATTATTATGTACTACAGGCAAGAGGAGCTCCCATAAGCAGAAGAATGAATATTTACTGTCAATAATTGTAATTATCATGTGTTAAAATTTATGTTTTTATTATATGAAGGGTAAGAAGAATTATCATAAATCTAAAACAGTGGAAGAATTGTACATGTTTGTCAAAAAAAATTATGCATTGCAGAAATTATGATAATTGCATTTGAGGAGGATTTGCCCTAGCCATGTGACAATATCACCAGTGCAGAAGAGCACAGCATAGCCAAAACTTGATTAAGAAAGATCAATCAGTCATCATCAAAATTGGCTAATTCAAAAGATGTAGAGTTTAAAAAAGTAAAGATAACTGATGAGAAGGAGAAGTCTTTGATGGCAGCAAATGGGATCTCAATACATACAGCATATAGAAGCAGCAGAAGTTCACCACAAAGCAGAAGACCACGCTGCACATAATTACATTGTTATAAGGTCATTACAGAAGATATAGAATTCAGAAAGGACAAGTAAAAACTATATGATCATGTCATTGGCAGGATTATGCTTATTTAAGTTTCAACAGCCAAATAAACATATTTATAAGTGATATTCAAAGAAATCAGCAGGAAAAGTGAAAAATGTCAAAAGTATTAAATAGCTGAGCTAATGTTAAAAAAAAAAAAAAAAAAAAAAAAAAAACAGTGGCTCTGGTGTCAACCAAAGCCATAATATAACACTATGATACCAGAAGTGAATAGCACAAACAATAATAGGAAGGGAGACTGCATGAGGTGCCACAAGGAGCAGCTAATGTGACTGATCTTCATAGATAGAAGTTGAAAATGATGAAGTAAAAACATAAGAGAAGAGCAGAGTGAATTTGAGTCTTGTCATAGAAATGCAAACAAAGCTGATTTGAGATTCTTAATGATATCATCAGTGGAGACCACACAAGTGCAGTGAGGAGCAAGGGATTAGAAGCACCATAACTTCAAAAAACAAAAATTCTAGTTGCAAAGCTTTTAGTGATGTAGTTGTGGCAGAATTGTTTCCACTGAATCATTATATTATTGACAATTTGAACAATTCTGCACAGATTCTACTTAAATAGAAGTATTATTCTATTTAGAGTTATAATGAATGTTTTGAGTACTGATCTACAGTGCTTAAAAGTATTAAATTAAATAAAAATATCAAGCGTTATAAAGAATTTTTTGATTAAAACTGATATTCAAATGAAAATCAAATTTGATGAGAAAAATTTCTACAATTGCATCTGTAATGAAATATTGAAGGTAATCTATGAAAATTTTAAATTAGAGTAAGAGGAAATATTATGTAGCATCAACAGAATTTTACTAAGAAAAAAAAAATTTGTTCAAGAAAAAATTTATAAATAACATCAATACTAGCTTTAGTTACAGAAACTGAAATGCAGCTTGCAAAAACTCAGTAACTTGGTTGGATCAACATGTAGTCTTTTAAATGATTACAGAAAGTGACATCATATAATTAATATAAATAAATAATAATAATAATATTTATTATAAGAAATTATTATTATAAATAATATAATTTTTTTATTTCTATAATAATTATTGAGTTATTCTGTCCAGAAGATTCTGTCATAGTATATTAATACACATGGAAAGAAATCAAAACTATTTTCAGAGGACATCAAAATATATATCCATTGACTTCTGGATTTTATTACTTATATGATTCCTACACTTTCTTATCACTGTAATAGTTTTCAAAACTTTACTTAAAAAATGTATTAACTTCATATTTCTGAAGTCATTAAAAAGCTTTCTGAATTAATGGGATTTTTTTTCCAGCTGATATACCCAAATCTCAAAGAGGAAAATTAAAATATTGTTATGTAGATATTCACTTTATTATGATATAATTCTCTTCCACTCCAGTTATATGATTTTTAATGTCGTCAGATTTAGGTTAGGTTTGTCCCCGGCTGACAGTCCACAGAGAGCTCCAATGTTTCTTTGACCAACGGGACTGAGATGAGGTCAGGTGATCAAACCTGTGCTCGCTTGCCTTTACCCTCAGGAAAGAAACTGGTACCCATTTTACAGTGGGCTGGGTAGACCCTAGGACTCATTTGAAGGAGAATGAAGTGTGGAAAAATCCTCACCTCTGCAGATGCTGTGGATCAAACCACCGCTTCCAACCAACAGCCAAGCACTTTACCACTCCGCTACTGGACCCACAAGATCATCAAAAATAATTTAAAAATATCTATAAAAATAAAAGTTAAATTCAGAACAACTTACTTGTCTAGCTGAACAGAGGGCTTCTGATTGACTTCTCGATAATCAGGCTTTGTTTCTTGAGAAATAAACATGAATTTCTTTTCATTGTTTCGATCTGATGTTATCAGGGTATTTTCAGTCGGCTTATACATCACTGGTTTGTGGGTTCGAGCAACTACTCCACTCTAAATATAATGAATAACGAAAATGTTAAATTATATTATAAAAATTCTTGAAGTCTTTAAATTAATAACATATATATTATGAATCTGTATGTCATAAGATATAATATAAAATAGTGAGTATTATATGTGTCGAAACTAGTTGTTCCATTTCTTTGTTATCATGTTTTTATTTTTCTAATATCTGTGCGTCGGCGTACATAATATTATTATAAGATATAATATATATATAAACAAAATGATCATCATCCTAACATACAGAAGTTAAGCCAATGTGTTCTTTGTCATATTTACTCATAAGTAAATCCTTCTGATAACTAAAAACTCCTACTTTTTTAAAAAGTAATTCTTATCATAATGATTATTTTGTATAAAGCTATAGTAAATCACCTTCAGTGAAATGAGGATAGGGTTTCTATTTTTGCCTTGTAGCCATTCTTCAGCAGTTAAAGATGGTGTAGGGGCAGCTGTATCAGGATACAAATCATTCTGAAACTGCTCTGACTAAAAAAAGAAAAGCATAAAAAGGTTATTTGAAAATATAAATTAATAAGAAAAAATGAAGGTGTTATACAGAAATAATCAGAATTGTTCAGACAATATAAGGATCAAAATGATGTTCATAATGCTATGATTTGTAACTCATAGATCAAAATTTCATCAATTATTTCTAATGCTTTAAGTTGCTAAAAAATGAAAATTATGAAAAAAGTTACCTTTCTTGGTACAATCATAGAAATTGGCTCACATACTCCTTTCATTGCATGTAGCTTATAAAATCGAAAGACTTCACACTGTCCAACATCTAAGCCACGCTTTGGCATAATTCCTAATCCACGCTGCGGAAAGCCTGATAAATATTGATTTAAATAGTAACACCAAGGATATTCATCCACTTGCTCATAATATCTAATATTTCCATCTCCCTAGAAAAATAAAATAAATATTCATTTAAAAATCAAATATACATTTCTGACAAATAATAAAACATGATGCATTTAATTCTGGATAATCTGAAGTAGAGTCTATTTTAACTTAGACCTGGGTTTGGACTGATATTTTTCTAAACAAATAAAATCTATTGCTTGGTTGAATGTTAATTAGCATTTTCAAATTTCTATACCAAAAACTAATGATGGCTTATTAATACTATTAAGATTAATCTAGAAGCACATGTTTTCCTACATTACAATTTATTATTAAAGGGGCCAGTTAATAAAAACGTTAATGTAACGGTGCATGCAATGTCCATTTTTCAATGCATCATTCTGAAAACTATTCTAATTGTATAAATACAGTGAAATTGTCAAATTGTTTTTCATTTCTTTCCTAATTACTTAATATTTATTTCTGCTTTAAGTAGTAATTATGAGAAATTTGAATAGCTTACAAAAATACTGATATAATCATTGATCACAGAATGAGCCTGACAGCTTTTACTAAAGCCAATCAATTTACTAAAGCTATTCTTTTACTAAAGCTGTTTCTTATATGCTAATCCCCTGTCAATGTTAGAATTATTTTGCAATCTTGGGTTTTTATCATCTTCATATATTCAATAAACCAAAGTTGTACTCTTTATTGTTACAGTATTAGTATTTTGTATGTATAATCAGACAACAGTCATTAATATTATATCTTGCAGTTACATAGTTTGAAACTACGGGAAAAACCTATCTTTACTAATGAGTTTGCTACCAGTTTGTTTTGGACATATGATATTTTCTTTTTGGCAGCTTCAAAATATGCAAAAATAAAGCATGTGTGTGTTTAAAAAATAAAGTATTTTAAATTCAGGAAAAACATAATTAAAAAAGAAATCCCTCTTATAATTTTTATTTGTTTTAATATTGTTACTGTAACTTACCTTCTTACTAGAATGAATATTAATATTTTGACTGTATACATTTATTGGATAATTGCAACTTGAAAATTTGGATCCTGGATAGTTTTAGAATCTGTTATACTGAAAATATCTATAAATGTTTGAGATAATTGATCTGTCATGTGATTTTTATATCAGAGATTATGGATATGGAAAAGCTGAAGAAATTAAATTACTGTCTCTTCAATAGCTAAAATAACAAACAAATTATTCTGATTAGATGTGATAACATGGTATCTTAATTGTCAAATGTATACAACTGCAGTTAAATCCTCCATAATCTCAAAGATAGAAAAGTTTTTAAAGGCAAGCTCAATCTCTTTAAAAATTTAAATGTAAAAAAAGCTGTGAAATAATGGCACAGATATTCTTTTGAACCATTCATGAAGAGATGTAAAGAAGGAAGAAGCTCAATTACTAGAGTTCCTAAAACAATACTTTCTTTGATCATTCAGAGCTTATTGTACTTATGATTTCCTTCCTATGATATTACCAATAATGGAGAAGCAAAAAATTTGAAGTGATTGAATAAAAGTATCGGAGTGATACTAATGGAGCCTTATTTTAGAAACTGTTAAATAACCAGTAGATTCAAAATGGTTGGGGCAGGATGTCATCTAGTGAAAGCAAATCTTATGAATATCTTAAGGACTGAGTGAACTCGTAACCAAACTTTTTTTTAAGATGAGGAATTCCATCTGGTTGTACTTAGAAAACTAAGTGTGTTGTTATATTTTTGTATGTAGGTAGGGACATAAAGAACCTCCATAAAAGTAAATTTAGTAAATTCAAATCACCAAAGAAGCCATTGATCTGATCTAATCATTTTATTAACATTAAGGTAATAATAAGTTAAATCTCCTCTCAAATGGGATACACTGTACCTTTTACAGAAAGTTGTTTCTTAAATAATTTCTGCACAATCATTTTCCAAAATAGAAGAAACTGCTTTTTGTTACTAATGATTCTTATATTTAAGACTTATAGATAGGTTAGGGAAATAATGTGTTAACAGTTCTACTTTGGAAGTCATGCTTGGTAACACTGCTAATTTGTAACAGAGGAACGATATCTGTAAACGAGTTAATTTTATGAGTAAAGAAGTAAAAAAAAAAAGTTACTTTATTTTACACCTAGCAATAAGCTTTTATGTGAGAAGGCTCTTTCCAGAATATCATGTCAATTCGTGGATTGTTTAAGCTCCTTCCTGAAGAGATTTTGTTAGTTACATCATTTTGACTTGGTTAACACTGAAGAATTATCTTTTGCTCAGCCCATTTGCATTCTTATCATGTAATAATTAAATTTAGGCCAAGTTACTTTACATCAAGAATACATAAACTATATGTATATATACATACATATATATATATATATATATATATATATATATATATATATATGTTTTACCTTTCTTCTTAAATATTGTAATTACTGCATTAATCAAAAGAAGGTTATAACTAATTGAAGCATTACTTCATATTGATATTTATAAAAGAAACTGTATAATTCCTTTACATAACCAAAATTTGATTCCTTTTTTTTAGAAATTAATTGTAAATGGGTTACTTTCTTGAGGAGTAACTGTAATTCAGTTACTTTTTGAAAGTAAGTTTTCTATCCCTGCTCATGAAGACTGGTTAATAATGTGCCCAGTCAGAGCTCGAGCTGCGAAAGTGGCCAGATCCCTTGGTACACCCTTGTACCTGTCCTCCTTTGCCGGTTCTTTCTGGATGTCAGATAGGAATCAACCGACATCCATTTTTTGGTCCATGCCCTCCTGAAGTATTTTTCTCCTGCACTCTGACAGAGCAAAAGGGAAAATACCTCACGGTCTGTTGGATGCATTGAAGACACCATCTTAGTAATTTCATCCACCGCCTCGTTTCCCATTACACCACAGTGGGACAGAACCCACTGGAGAAAAATATTTTTTCTAATTGCATACAGATCGGAGAGTATTTTCATTAATTCAACGATTCGAAAAGAATATGCTGTAGTTTCAGTATTGGCCAGTGCTTGGAGGGCAGATTTAGAATCAGTTAAGATACATATGTTTTGGTGAACATTCGAATAGCAGCTTGTAAGGGCTGCGTTTATGGTCAGTAATTCTGCATTAGTACTTGACTATATGTTCACTGGTACATAGAAACGTTCTCCAGTTATCTGGTTGAAGTAGCCTGCTCCCGACTTTCTTTTTTCTAAGTCCACTGAACCATCAGTGAAGATCTTTATATAATCACTGTACTCCTCGTGCAACATGGCTTGTACTTCTAGTCTAAGAATTTTAGGATAGCTTTGTTTAGTCAATTTACTAGACTACTGTAACCCCAGGCCATCTACTGGGTGATTCTTCATACATTGTTGGAATAATCTTGGGCAAGCTGTTTGGCAACAGAGATGCTATTTCACTGACTTGATATCGGAAGGAGTTTTTAATGGTGTTTGACTTTGTAAGGATGGCGATCAAAGGGTGTTCTCAAGGTAAAGAATTTATTTTTAGATATTTGGCCCATATTTACTTTGCTGTATATATATATATCAATAGGTTCAATTCCCAGCTTGACCCTCCATTGCTGATATTGGCATGGTCTTTGTACAGCCCAGGCATAGCAAAGTGCCACTGACTGTACTCATTGTACCTTGGCTAGATGAGTTTTCGTGGTAGCTCCTGAAACTTCACATCCGTAAGTCGCCTTTGAATGCATAAACATGAGGTAAAATGTTGTCATGGTGGATGTATCTGCGCCCCACTGTCGGCTGGCTACAGTTTTAGCCAGATTAAGGTTTTTAACGCATTTAATCTGGAAAATGCATGTCTCCACAACATATTCCACTGTTGGCCAAAAGGGGCTCAACTTTGACTCCGATTGGCCCGGAACCCTTCTTAGGATTCTCATTCAATCTAGGCAAACAATTACTTGGAGCTGTCCTGGGAAAACAGTTCCATAGGCATTGGATTGCCTCGCATGGTATGAGGCAGGCCAAACTTTTTATACAAAGACCTGACCATCACCTTACAATGTCAGTCTTAAATTTAGACAGAAAACATTGTAAAATGATTACAGGAGTTCTTACAGGACACTGTACTCTCAACAGACACCTGCATATACTTGGCATCACCCAAAGTGATTTATGCAGAAAATGTGGAATGGATCAGGAAACTCCTGAACACATTCTATGTTTTTGTCCAGCTTTGGCTAGGAACAGATGGGAGATTTTTGGCAGGATTAGGCTTACCACTAAAAACATCTCCACCTTTAATATTAAGGTCATCTTATCTTTCTGTAAGTCTACAGGACTTTTTATGACCACAGAAACTCAACCCCAAGTTGAAGTATAAACAATGGTTTTTACCAATGTTTCATGAGGGGACACAATGGACCCAAATAGTGAGGTCTAAGTGGCAGAACGGCAAGTGCCGACCCTTTATTATCCTTATCCTTATCCTTAACATATTCCACATGTCATTCAAATACTCCTGTATCATAACTTCAAATTACTCAAGAAATAATACTTAACTTTACTTCAAAAACTCATACCCGATATTTTGTCCTAATTTAACATTACGGACTTATTCGTGGTTTTAAATACAAATGAAAAGAAGAAAAATGATTCTAAATTGAACAAAATAAAATAATCAACAACTGAAAAACATCAAAACTGTGTAAACCAAACTCAAACCTTTGTTAAAAAAACAAATAAAGTTAAATAATAATAATAACATCAAACCTTTGTTAAAAATAAAATAATGTTAAATAATAATAACAATAAAAACGAAATAACTATGTACAATAAATTGAAATCAGAAAGATAATATTATAAATCTCTAATATCTTTTACTTCTATTACTATAATTTTACTATAACAATTTCACAATTTCTTTACTTTAATTTCTTTCATTATAATTTCTTTTACTTTAATTTCACAATTTCTTTTATTCTTTTATTTTCCATTATTGATTTTCGAAAAATCCCTAACGATATCCCACTTACCTTTAGGGATTTATCTCTATTAAAATAATAACAACTATTTATCAGACAGGATTCCAATATAAATCTTTTACTTTCGTCTTGAATATCAAATGCTATGTTCACAATTGGGTCCGGATTGTGTCCATATGTGAGACAGTGGTTTGCCCACTCTGAAATATTCTTGTTGTTTCCCTTATATGCTCGTATGTGTTCTTCTAATCGTTCCTTCATTGCCCTGCCCGTGCTCCCTATGTATATCCCCTGACAATCTCTGCATTGCAAAACATAAACCATGAGTAAGTCCGTAATGTTAAATTAGGACGAAATATCAGGTATGAGTTTTTGAAGTAAAGTGAAGTATTATATTCCACATGTGTTGCCCATCTGAGCTTTGGGTCCAATACCATACCTAGTAGTTTGTGATTTCAGTTATACCGCAAGGCTTTTCCATCTATATTCAAAATGGGGATATCATTTGCTAGTACATTTCTTCTGGTGAAAAAACTGCATTCGGTTTCTCCGACGATATCTTAAGTGACCATTTCTTGCACCACTTAAAAATGCTATCAAGAGACGCTTGAACGATCTCCGTAGCCTTGTTTTGGTCTGCATCTGTAGTCCATATGGTGTTATTGTCTGCATAAGTGCAACTACACACTTCCGGTGGCAGTTCCGCAGTGAGATCCCACAATGCAATGTTGAAAAGCGTAGGGCATATGATACCACCTTGTGGGATTTCGTTTTCTACTTTGAAACTAGATGACACCGTTCCATTCACCGATGCTTCAATACCATGATTTTGCACCATCTCTTAAGACAAAGATGATTTATGGCACATGGAAGGCAAAGCAATTGATACTATTTACGAAGCTTTGCCACTATCAGTCTTCAAGGTTTGTCTAATGACAGAAACTTTAGTTTCAGTAAGAAATTCCAGACCACATTTTACAATGATTGTATAACCATCTTCCTTTGTAACCTATCCTTTTTGCAAGTTACACCATTGTTCATGTGAACAATTCAGTTATTAAGCCTCAAAAATCTCAAATGCATAAGAAATAAGACTGAATGTTTCTCCTGATGGTTTCTGTATTAGAATTTTTACAATATAGCAGTTATTATAATTCAGAGAAATTGCCTAAGACTTAAATTAATGCTGATATAAGGAATACTTTATAATATGAAATCCATTTTTTACATATAACAAACAGCATAATTTTAAAATAATCATTCTGCTTCCTCTGATTGCATCAGTGCACAATGGAATATCTCAATAGAAAGGATTGTACAAACAAAATACAACAGAACAAAATGAAAACATCTTTAACCAACTTAGAAGTCAAATATGAAGGCATTTGACTAAAGTACCCAGTGGTTATAATTAAACTGACAGTACTCAGCGCCAATATAGAGAAAGACCTACTCGAAGGATCAAAACAAAAATTGGTGAGCACCTTAATAAGAACATGGGGAAGAGAATTTGTGAATTAGTTATTTTAAGAGCCATCAGAGGACGTTGGTGTGGAAAAAAAATTAGAACATTCCAATTTCTCATGACATTGCAGCCAATCACATGTGATATATTCATGTAATAGCTAGAAGTAACCATGGTCCATACAAGAAGGACTGAGCTATGCTAGTGAAACTTTTTTATAGAAATGACAGTTGGCATTATGCCAATATCATCATTTGAAAGAAATAAGGAAAGGGCCTTTGTCGCTAAATGAACTGAAGAATATGACAAACAAATTTAAAGAAACAGAAGAGTTGGGTGTAATTCCAGGGAGAGATCGGTGGCCTGTTGCAGAAAGCAATGTGGAAGATGTCGCAGAACTTCAGTCACATTCAGAGTTACTTGTAGGTAGTGCCAGACACATATCCCAGCAACTGCAAGTTCCATAGCTACCTAAAATTCTATGGTCCATCCTGAAATGGTATCCTTATAAAATTCAGAGGGTACAGGAACTGCAACCATGTGACCTTGAATGACAGACTGACTTCGCTTTGTTATTTCTGGAGAAGGATGCTGCTTGACTACATGTAGCCTTGAAAGTCTAAAGGACAGATGAGGAGCATTCTTCCCTAGAAGGAGCAGTGAATATTGCATAACCTGCCGAATTTGGGGTCTAACACATCCAAATGCTGTGCTTGCCAAGCCTCTACAATCCAACTATGTAACTGTATGCTGTGGATTTACTGCAAACTTTACAATCGGACCATTTTTCTTTAAGGCAATCATGCCTCAAGGCATCAATCAGTGAAAGGACCATGCAATACAGATCTTCTCCACTGCAAGATTATTCTGGTTTTGCAAGAGCAAAATTGCTTAAGACTCCATAACCATAATGCAGGATGGGGGGGCACCCCATATTTCATGTACAGCTTGCATACCACTTTTGGTAAGAACAGAGTAATTTCTTGAACATTTTCCAATGCTTGATCAATACTATCCCCCAACTTCAACCCATGCAATTTTTGGTTATGGGGTTATCTGAAAAGTCCTGAATCAGTTGCTGAACTGAAGGCAAGAATAACATGTTATTCAAGACAATGGCAACATACTTCAAGCAACTGTGGTTCAACCTGTATTAAGCTGCAGCACATTTTGCATAGGAATGGTTAACATATGGAGCATCTTGATTTCAATTAAAGGATACATTTATTCAACTTGGTATTTCTTTTTTTTTTTTTTCATACCAACAGTACCTGGTGGCACTCAAAATAACTATTTTTTTTTTTTTATTTACAAATTCTCCTCACCATGCTCTTATTAAGATGCCCACCAATTTTTGCTGTGATCCATCAAGTAAATCCTTCTCTACATCGCTCTGAGTACGATTAGTTTAATTATAACCAACCGGTTTAATGGACAATTTATAGAGCCCAAATAAATCTGTTGTGGAAAGCACCAAATTACTGAATGAAGATCTGCAGCTTATAATTTCAAGTAACTGGAGAAGTAATTGTACAGAAAAATGAAAAATTGCTAGCAAAGTTATTAATCACAAAATTTGATTGAATTAATGGGATCAATTAAAATCCCAGGGTATTAACTTTTGAGCTGTAAAAAAAGCTACAAAAATCATTATGCTAGAAATATTTACCATTAACTCCAAGCTTTTTGTATTCTGTTGTCAAAGTAAATCAAGTAATTATTTTTGAAAAAAAAAAAAATTAAAAAAGTATTTGTGATTAAGAGTAAAAAATAAGAAGTAAGATAAAAAAAATTATATATTAAGAATTTTAATGAATGTTAAAGATATGTAAGATGATCAGAAGAATCTAAATCAACAAGTGTTATTAATAATAATAATAATAAGTGTAATTACATATCCTTGAAACCATAAGAAACATTTACTCTATGAAGATGGCTGATAGCAAGTGTTAACTGTTATTATTTTTTTTTAGTTCTTGGCAACTTTAGAAAAGGAATAATAAACAAGTTTTTGCTTATTTTGTAAAAGAAAGCTACTATGAGAAAGATATATGTTTTTTTTTTTTTGTTTTTTTTTTTTTTCTATTTCAAAGAAATAAATTCTGACTGCAATTTCTATTACTGAAAATGTTATTTTTTTATTATTCCTAGAGATTTTTGAATCATTGAATTTTTGAATTGAAGATTATCAATGCTTCTAAATCAGTTATTTTGTTGCTGTTACCACAATATTTCACTATATTAAAATACTACATTATAATACTGCCATTACACTACAATACTACATTTATTGAAATGATTATTCTTGGTCAACTACTGCTTGTAAGGAATAATAAAGTAATCAACTGCAATGAAATATGGAAGATATAATTTTATGAAGATATAACTGCTTACAATTTTTTATATCTGAGGGAATGTGGTGTAGTTAATAGCTGGCCAGAATCTTTTTTTTTTTAGCAAAAACTTAGAAATTAACAATGAAATGTGTCAGTTAATAAAATATTTATCTTACAAAAATCTAATGCATTACTTACTTTTCCAGCAAGAAAGATAATTCTTGTATCATGATCATAGTATGGAAACAGCACTCCTGATGATGAATCAATGTTTTCCATTCGAAGAGGTTCAGATAAATCTTTCTGTATTAACAAAAAGAGAAAGAAGATATTAAATATTCTACTTAAAAAAATGGAATTTAGTTTAACTATGCGAAAACAAAAAGGTCAAGTAAAACTTTTCATTGCATGGAATTCTGAAAAAACAGGGGTTAGCTTATAATCGAATAGATATTGTATGACAATCATTCAATAATACTACTTTGTAGAACAATAAGTTATAGTTTCAACTTTTTGAATAATCTAAAGTGAAAAGCACTGACTTAAAATCATGCATTAAGACTATAAATATGCTGGTTCTTTTTAATTTTGAAACAAAATAGAAAAAATAATCATGATAACTCAAAAAATACAAGATTAATTTCTATGAAAGTTGGTGAAAACCTGTGGCATACTGTATGTTTGTTAACAGTCCAAAAACATTTAGTACGAAACACGGATTTCTTCCAACAATGAACACATAAAGAACCCCATCAAAAATATGGTGTCCAAATTAAATAACCAAAATATCAGGGAAGCCACCTCTAACAACAATGCAAGCCTCACAATGATATTTTTTGCTACTGATGATAGTGTAAATAGAAGCTTAGTGGATAACAACAATTAAGGTCTTTTAAGCCCCTTTAAAACTAAGGTTTTTTTAAAGGTCTTTTAAGCCCCTCCAGGTCTTGAGGAGATGGGTTGGCAGCAACAATGTTTTCCAAGAACATTCCAGACAAGCTCAATAGGATTAGCCCCCATTCTCTCCAGATCATACAAGCCTGGAATCTCTCTGCACAGCAGATCTGCACTCATCTGAACTAACCTCCTTTTGTATTAGACCACAGGACATGAAATCTTACTTGTTTCAAATGTTTCCTCCTCTGATTAGCAGTAAGGGTTATGCAGACTGCTGGTCACCTAGCATCAAACACCTCCTGCATGAAGCCTTCTGCACAAAATGGAAGCAGATACCAGCATTCTTGTAGCCACAGCAAGGACATATCACAGCTTTGTTGGAATAACAATGCTGTTCTTCAGGCACAATCGAAGATACTGATCATTCATGGAAGTTGTAGCCTTAGGCCTTCCTTTGCTGTACCTTCAGAAGCTGATTGTCATTTTGAAGTTGGTTTCACAGTCTATGGACTACAGAACGATTCATATTCAGCCATCTTGCTACTTTCATTTGACTTTGACCTGTCTTCAGTCTTTAGACAACTCTCCATCTAAGTTGAAAATGGACATAATAAAACTTACAACTTCTTTACTTGACATTCTATATTTCGTCCTTACGATAGGACTTCCTCAGGAATCTCAAATGATACAAATTATAAAAATAAAGAAGAAAATAAGAAAGAGAAAACTTTCCTCTTCTTATTCAACACAAAATATAATAACAAAGTAAACTGTAATACATTGTCTGTGATATCGCCAAATCTTCCACGTCTCTTTATTATTTTTAATTAAGTTCAAATTAAAAATACTCATCTTCTTGTAACCTTTAGGGTTAAAACTATATCATAATACTCATACTTCTTCTTATCATATATTGAAAATGGACATAATAAAACTTACAACTTCATCTCCATCTAAGTTCATCTTTTAAATGATATTTCGAAGCCATTAAAGTCACAGTCTCATCTGCTATCTCAAACTCTTTTCTTCACAATCTAAACAGAAATTGATAAAGATCTCCAAACAGATCCTTTTATTTTACAGCTCATTTGCACCAACCAATGATAGCACCACTGAAATGCATACAACACCCTAACGTTGCATTACTTTTCATGTTATGTAAGCAAGTTTCAAACATTTCCAACTCATTTTTACCATATAACCATAATTTTTCTGGGTTTTTTTTTCCCTTTAATTAATGGAACCAGTGTATCATGCTACTTTTTGTCTCATAAATGTTTAATAGTGTTGTGTTCATTTATTTCCTCAATCTGCTACAGCTATGATAGCTATGCTTTTGGCAAATGAATTAAAATGTATATAACTCTTAAGCATGAAGAGACAACTATTTGGGGAGTGTAAAAGGAGAGTTTCACCAGGTACATTCTTTTTTTTTTTTGTTCGAACCCATCCATATGTTAAGTATCAAAAAATATTTTTTGTCCTTTGCAATAACTATTGTAGGACTGTGAGGCAATAAATATTTGTTGATAGATTATTTATGATATTTTATGTTATCATACTTAAGCTAAACCTGTTAATACTTGTTTATGAATAAATGAGGCAATGACACCAGTCAACTCCAAGACCTTTGATTAAGGAATCTTTGCACTTTCAGAAGTTGAGAGGAATTATCTTATCTTTTCCTCTCTGGATTAATCTCTATACACCTTTCCTGGTAATGAGCTGGGATGAAGGAAAAAAAAAATTGCGCATCATAATTCTTCTCACTCAATTCAAGACTAATTTAAAGGATGTTTTTATCATTGATGTGAGTTTCTTTCCATAATTTTATATGTGAGTTACACTTGTTTGTTATGTAACTGAACAATGCAACCTAAATTTAACTGACAACAGTGGCTACTCTGAAAGTCATATGATTACAAAAGCACAGAAAGATTGAGATGATCAACACTGCTCTGCCCATATTTTATATGTTATGAAAGGATGACTGCAATAATGTAACAAAAAATGATAGTAATAAAAAAAATATAAAACAATTATTTCAGAAACTTATTAAAAGATAGATGAAGTTAAAAAAGTCTCTTATTTATGATGAAAATACCAAGATCTATTTGATTCAAAAGTTTTATTCATTTCCGTTTTTAATTGTCCTGAAATCTATACATTAAATATTATTTAAACCAGGCCATGGAAAACTGAAGTTCAAATATTTCCTGCTTAACTGGACTGAAACAATAATAAATTGAAATATCATATTTTTCAAAAATGCTGCAATTAGTTCCATTTCAATCTCTGATCCACTTGATCAGATATAAACATCTATGTTTATTTAAAAAATAGGAAATCTGCACTTAATTATCAGCACATTCAACAATGATAACCCATTTACCTGTTGACAATTAAAATAGATAGTGATTTCTTTTTAGCTTATTATTAGGGACCCTTGAACAGACACTAAATAAAAATGTTCAAAAAAACATAATTCCAAAGCAAAACACAGTTACTAAGCCAGACTTCCTGTAACTTCTATCACTTTTCACTAATATCAAATACATGTGTGGAATATAGCTTTGACAACTACAAGAATATGGAAATCCTCCAATCCTATCAGTTGAAGTAACTATGTCTGACAGCTTTGTAAAATTGATATTCTGCAATTGCATAAAGGGCTATCAAAGACTTGTCAGAAACATTCCAAGAACTATATTATCAAGCAATTGGCTGTTTTAATTCCATCTCTGTTGGCCTAAATATGATGGCTAGAATATGATGGTTTATATGAAGATTATTATTTTGAGGATTTTTTTTTATACTATTCATGGATCCTCCTCTTGTTGAAGAGCCTGATGATGAAATGAAAACAATACTAATTATGACAGTAATGAAATGATGATAATTTTACCTTAATCCCAATCTACATTAACTCATCACAAGAAGAAAACTAAAATTTCTGATGAAATGCAAGTAGTAGAAAAAGACTTCATGAAGACATGGGTGCCCGCACATATGGGCAAGGGGGGGGGGGGGGGCATTTTGCACCACCCTGGAATTTCCAATTTAAATGAAAGTCATAGAAATTTTTTTCCCTGAAGAGGATTAAAAGATAGAAAACTGGTAAATTTTATTGCAACTAATTACTTTAGTTTACTTATATTTATTTTACATAATTTCACAATATAAAATACAATTTTTACAGACTTTTTTTACTGCCAATATGTTTTGCCCCTGGAAAAAATCCTGTGGGAGCTCATCCATGAAGAGACTCCTTTATTAAATAAAAATAGAGAAGTTATCAAATGATGTGATTAGGGAAAAAAAGCTCTTAGTAACAGGCAGAATAAACCTATAGAACACTAAGAAAATAAAAATAAAAAATAAAATTAAGCATCACTTAATTTTCAGGCTGAGATACTGATTAGTGTTTCTTTAGTTTAAGTAAATAGGAATATAATAAATAGAAGAATAAATATATAGAGAGAATTAGTAAAGTTTCTTAGATTTTAACAAAAATCAGATACCTGGGTCCAAATGGCATACTGTCTATCACTGTATCTTGAAAATCCTGTAGTGAAGAGTCGACCAGTATCACCTATAAATGCAACTTTGGAGGCCTTTGTTCCACTATGGCAGACACCTTCCTAAATTTGTACAAAATTAAAAATAAAGAATTTTTAAAAAAATGATAGGTAAAAAGAAAAGTAATAACATAGTAAATTACATTATCAACCCTCCCTTCATATTGTGCCATTATAGCATGTTGTTTACAGGACAAACATGGTTTTTATAATAGACTGGACATTAGAAACCCTTGAATTTTCAAGCTGAAAGCAATAACTACTATATTTTTAACACTGCCTCTGCTTAACAAGTCTGCTATTCTTTACTGTAGTGCAAGTAAGCTATAAATATCTTTAGCTTCCATGAGGGGAATTTGAGAAAACGCTCTAAAATTTCACAACTCTATGAATTTCTGTTCTCATATTTACAGATCTTAATAATTGTTATCAGAGCAAATCAATATGTGGTACATCTCAGATTTACATTTGGTCACATTGTGCCTATTCTACTGAACACAGATTGTGAGTGTAGATATGTTATAAAATCGTAGATGCAATTTCATTTACTACACTAAATATGTTATAATGGTTTACAAGTTAGAATTAGGAAAAAGTTAGAATTGTGTCAGGAAATCATTACACAATTCTACATATGAAATCATTATTTTATGAAGAACAATTCTCATTAAAAGGACTATATCATACATAATAGTATGTTTGCCAGAAAATCTGGAAATTATAATGGAATTTAAATTATATATTTAGTTTTCATTAACAAACTAAAAAAAAAAATTATAATTTAAGTTCTCGCTGATTTTTTAGAATTTGACAGAAGTCTGTTTGGATTTGTTAAACCTGCATTATGTGCATTTTCGCAATGTTCAATAGATCATTGCTAATGACTGAATTTGAAGGAACATAGACTTTACTGATCCATTAAAATTAAAACTATCATCTTTCTGCTGTCAAACTATATTGAAGTGACAATTTATTAATTTTCAATTTTATTTTCAAAATGTAATATAATGATGGTATTTATTTTAAGGCATGTAAAAACTAAAAAAATAAAAAGAAGAAGCTTATTTTGGCCACTGAATACAATTCGATCCAATGATCAGCCAAAAGACATTAAGAGAGATAAAAAGAAGAAGTTTTTTTTAGAAATTATTCCTGAAGGTCCATTTGATCTCAATTTTTTAATTTTTTTTAAAGAAAGAATAAACATCATTGCTCTCTAATTCTGTAGTAATCATTATGTTAATTATTACTGATGTCTAATTATGTGGTAAATATCATGAGTAGTGTAGTTGTTGAGATCAGGAATCATCATTATTTTTAATTTAATTCAAAGGTAGAAAGATGCTAGAAAAATCTGCCTTTTAGGAAAAAAAAATGAGAGGGGGGGGGCTAATAATTAAATCCCTAATAATTAAGAATTTGATCCCTAATGAAGATTAATAGAGCAAACTCAAAATAGACTTGCTCTGGAGCCCAGTGAAATTCTAAAAAAAAAAAAGTAAATAAATAAATTTCTGAAATACTGCAAATATCACCAATATAAGAAATTCTAGTTATTACTAAGATTTTATTTATTTATTTAATAAAATCTCACTAATAATTGGAATGTAGGTTTGTGAATTTCTGAATTCTTTTCTTTACAGATATTATTAACAGATATTATACGGATATTATTTGATACAAACAAAGTGAAAAATCAACCAATAAAATTGTTAAAAAGTAAATCTGCTTAAAAACACACACACACACACAAATAAATATAGCAGGGGACATGATTAAATTCACTGCTAAAATTCTAAAGATGAGGAGCTAAATGAAAGTTCAAATCTCCAAGCTGTAATGGACAGATGACATCACTGATTTAAAGACTAGTTATGCAGTAGGCCAACACAAGATACAATTTTTGAGTTCCTATTTATGTTATTATTATTATTATTATTATTATTATTATTATTATTATAATGTTTGTATGTTTCAAACCATGGGTTTCCCCAGCAAAAACAATATGGCAGGTCAAGGACCAAAGCACATATTGCCAAGTGTAAAGACGTGTGCAAGAATGATTAGGGATGTGTGGTTGTGTCCATAAATTTCCTAACTAAGCGTGTTATGTTGAGTACCACAGCCTTCTGGAGTTGTGCATAAGTGTTTTTATGAAGTCCTATTGTGTGGAGACTGTGGTGCAATGTGTTAGGCACCAGACCAGTGGCAGACAGAAGATGGGTACAACACGTACTCGGTCCTGCCTCCACTGCTTCTGGAGCTCGTGTGCTAGATCGGTGTATTTACTGATCTTGTCTGCGTGAGTTTTCTGCATGTTCTTGCTGACAGGCACTGCAATATCAATGAGATAGGTCTGTTGTGATGTATGGTTTTGTCTGTGTGAATGGGGCGATCCCAGTACAGCTTATGTGATGATGACTCTAATACACTTTGTGGTATGTACTTGTAGTATGGGACCATGTTCTTAATAAGTGAGTGTTTGTGTGCTAACTGTTGATGAACAATCGATGCTACCTGATTATTATTATTATTATTATTATTATTATTATTATTTTACGTCATTAAGTTCTTAACAAACAAATAAAGAAAAGGTTCATCAGGCAATAGCTGTAATAAGCAAGAACTTAAAATATGTCCACATTAGTCCTTTACATTGATTTCTTTTGAGGATATTCTACAATCAGTTGAATATTTTAATTTTTTCAAAAACATTTAAGTCAGTAAAGTAAAAGAAATTATAAGTTTTTAGTTTGCAACATTGATTATTTTTTTAATATAAATAATATAAACAAATAATTTAATATAATTTGATTAAATCATTACAGTTATTGACATAAATTAATTATTAATATTTTTTATAACTATACTGGCTCCAAAAAAAAATAAGTCTAAAATGCCATTTTTTCCCCAGGGATAAATAAACAAACCAAACACAAATTCACTTAACAGAATATAGTGAAATCTATTTCACATATTCAAATTAAATATGTCATATGTAATAAATCATGTCTGGAATGAAATTATTAGATTGTGGAACACAAGCTTTCTATGTCGCTTGTTAATAAAATGGACGAGTTTAAATACAAAAAGGATAAGATGTTTATTTTTCTTTGAAACATATAATGTATAAAATATAACCTAAACATCTTGAAGGAAATACCATTCACAATATCACATGACATTATAAGTAATAAAAGGCATTTTAAAAAAAGGGCCATATATTTTCACAGTAGGTACTATTTATCGAACAAGAAAAACAAAGTCTAATAAACATGGGTCCTACCATTAATATCTTTGAAGATAATAGATTATTTTTTACTTGAAATCTTTGTCGTTTTTGTTTTGTTTGTGTTACGGATTGGTCTGTCTTCCTATTGCAGCTCACTGCTCTCTTCTTATTGGTCATGTTACTTCTGCAGTGCACTAATCAAACAAATATTTAAATGCTTGCAGCCATTCATACACTAGTAATTTGTTAGCAGGTTTTGAGGTTGTACGTGCCAGTACAAATTTTTGTAAGCAGCAGAAACCTATAAAGTTTTATTATTCTAAGCATCTTAAGATAGTAAACAGTCTAATGGAAGCCTATTATTCCACAAAGGAAATGGAAGACATGATTTTCTGCTATCAGTGTAGCCATGGAAGCAACCAACAAGCCAGTATCCTTTATGCTCAAAAATATCCAGTACACTGGATACCCTCCCAAAGGGTATTCAGAAAGATATTTCAGCGACTTGCAAAAACTGGATCATTGACACCACATACAACAGCTCACTCAGTTCACACACCTGATTTGGAAGAGCAGATATTAAGAAGAGTGAAAAAAAAAATCCTGAAACATAGTGTTAGAAGAATAGCAACAACTTTTCATGAGCAGTTACTGTACGCACATGATGTTCAACAAGTGGAAGCTCTTAGGGCATCACATCACCATGCCAGATTAAAGTTCTGTCAATGGCTCCTAAGAAAGTGTGTTAAAGATCTGCAGTTGACAGCCAGTATCTTATTTACTGATGAGACCGGCTTGATAAAGAATGGAATAGTCAATTACCATAATATACAAGTGTGATCAGATGAAAATCCTCACATGATTGTAGCATTGAGGCATCAGCATCGATTTTCCAGCAATGTCTGGGTAGGAATTATAGGTGACAGACTCATAGGACCTTGTGTTCTACCGAACAGATAACAGATGCTGTTTATCACCATTTCTTGTCACATGAATTACCTGCTCTACTGGAGGATGTGTCCCTCTGCAAAAAGCAACAGATATGGTTCATGCACAATGCAGCACCACTTCATTTTCTCCTCTGATCTGTGCCCTGATAATTTCATGGGCACTGGATTGGTCTGGGAAGTTCAGTAGTTGAGCCTGTCTGATCCGCTGACCTTAATCCCTTAAATTTTTGGCTATTGGGATACTTAAGACCTTGGTTTACTTAATAACCATCTATGATTTCCAAACTGTAGGAGTGAACTGTAGGAATGAGTACACTATTACGAACACACCTGGATTTGCTAATGCATGTCAGCAAATCCAGGTGTGTTCGTAATAGTGTAGATTCTCTGAGATGTAAGGCTGAAGGATGTTTGGCAATGAATAACAACCATCCGCCTATTGTGACAATGAAGACTGCCCCATTTCTCAACAGGTATTTCTTTTAGGACCTATGTTCACTAAACCTTTTTTTCTTGTTTATGTCAATATTATCTGCTGTGAAAATAGATTACTTTTTTTAAAAAAAAAAATACCCGGTCTACTTAATATATTTGCTTGTTCCTTTCAGTGGAAAGGCAAAAAAAAATAAATAAATAAATAAATAAATAAATAAATAAATAAATAAATAAATAAATAAATAAATAAAAATGGTAAAATCAAGGCAAAGAGATATCTGTAGCAAGAGACTTATCTCCCTCTGAATAGTTTCAATATTATAGCAAACAACTGTAGGTAACCAATGCAGGGTCAAGGCCCACATCAGGTACGGAGAACGTAGTTCCTGATGAATCTCTCTTGACTTGAAAAAATACTATAGAGTGTTCACAATCAGACAAGTTTCTCTGATGCTTTCTTTAAAGTTTTCAAAGCCAAATATAAAGACTTAATGATATTTTTGCAAATCATCCATGATATATGTCCTTTTCATTGTAACTCACAAGAGAGTTTGTGTGAACTTAATGCTACTTTGTAGTTATTTTCTAGATAATGATTGGTGTAGGATTGCATAATGTGGATTAGACAAATGCCATTCCACATGTTTCTGTGCAATATTTTCATGAAATTTTACACATTCATAACATTATTATTATGCTAATCATTACTTTAAAAGTTTCTTAATTTTATTGTCTCTATATTTTGTCAGGTGGCTTTTATATTCTGTAAATTGTTTGGATTTCAATTTGGATACTAGGATAAATAAATATATATATGTTACACACTTTTACAATTCTATCATTCCTCTAAAACAACTAATTATTAATTTCTTTTAATTATTTACTTTCCTGAAAAAGATATCAGGAAAGCATTTATATCAAAGTAAGATCAGAAAGCATATCAAATTCATCTAACCTGCAGGACTCTTCCAGTTCTTGGTTCAATGATACGAAGCATTTTGTCTTTACAAGTTGTTGCCAGTAAACTGCCATCTCTGTTAAAAGACATTGAGTGAATCACATCCGTATGGCAATCAATCACATTAACTGCTTCTCCTTTTCCAATGTTCCAAAGGATGATCTGTTCAAATAATAATAATAAAAAAGAACAATTCTGAATAAAACTTGTCTCTAAAAGCATATCATTAAATCGGCTGTAATAAAAAGTAAAAACAAACTAATCCTGTAAACATTGAATGAAACTCACTGAGGAAAGGTTATGAATAGAATAAAATTAATATTCCATTATTTGATATCCTTTCATAGAACAAAACTCTTTTTGATTTTTTTTTTTTGTCTTTTCATCTTTTTTTCCCTTAAATAAAGTATGCTGATAATGATTATCCTTTATGTATTTGTAATAATTTCTTGAGTTACTTTATCTTAGAATAATAAAAGGTGAATCTATTTTCTGAATTGGCTTTATCAAGCACTGAAAATGGGGGAAAAAAAAAGAAAGTAGGAGACTTAATTTCTATAATAGAAGTATAAAACTGTAAATAAAATCTTCAATACATCTTCAGCTGGACAATATTTAGATACTATATGTATCAAAGGCTTATTTAATAAACTGAAAGAGATTAAGAACAGCCTTTTATAAAGAAGTTATAAAGCTATTTTGTCATTATTATTATAATAGTAATAATCGTAATATGCATGAGAAAAACTAATAATATAATTACAATGATATAAAAAGAGTATAATTACCAAATTGTCAAATCCAGCACTGAAAAGAATATTCTCAGCAACAGGATGCCATTCGATGTATCCAACTCGTCTTTTATGTCCTTGAAGATCTATCAACCATTCATTGAGATTGTTTTTAAGTCCTTCATCAGGAATGTACCATAACTTAATCTTAAAATAAATAATAAAGATTATTATTAGACATTTTTTAATGTATATGCTAAAAGTTGAGAAATGATTTTTTTTTTTTTTTTTTAAATAATTTTTTTGCAATATTGTTCAGATACCATTAATGCATTGATAATTTAGTTCTAATTCAACTATTTCTCAATTACAGTCGGACCCCAATTTAACGAATTCATCGGGATCGAAAATTTTATTCGTTAAATCGAGGGTTATTCATAATATCGGGGTCCAAAAAAAAGGAATTTCTGCACTTACCTTATGGATCAGCCCTAATAAGCAACTACACAAAAATATCCATAATTAGAAATTGTACACTTTGTTTTCAGCAGCTAATAATACAGCGAATAATTACTCACTAGTTAATTTGAAATTTTAAAGTATGTACTGATTAATGTTTGACAATTTCCTTGATTCCTGACTCGAAAAAATTCTTTTTCGACTTTATGGGGAGAAGAAAACACAGCGTCATTTATATCCTGATGCATTAAGTATGTTTAGGTATGTTTATCCAAACTAACAAAAAAAAAAATTTTTTTCGGCTGTTGAAGTAATTTGTTAATTTGGGGTTTGTTATTCGTTACATAGGGGTTTTTGCCTTCATTTTAATCGGGGAAAAAGAAAAATTCATTAAATAAAGGTTCGTTAAATCGGGGTCCAACTGTATATCTATAAAATCAGTTCCATTAATAAATTCAACTGAAATATCAAAGTTGCCATTATCACCACTTGCTTGTAGAAGATAACCATGAAATATCCATAAAAAGCTTCTACTTTAAACTTTCAAAAAGCTTCTCTGAAAGTAAATAAATAACAACTGCTATTTACGACTAAAACTTTAAACGTAGGCATAAATCTACAATTCTGTCTCACTCTGTTGCTTCACAGTATTTTGTCTATGTTTTGTATGATTTATAACTGTTCAGGCTTTGAAGAGTTTTGTGGAATCTACCTAAATCAGAGTTATTCTTTACTCATTGTTCAATTTGACTTTCCATTTACAATTGTTCTTCCTTCTGAGCTGTAGAGGTAAATTTGCAAGTTCTTTCAATGATTATTTTATTGGAGACGATTGCTAGGGATTCCTATTTTTCATGCTTCACAGGATCTCTTCAAACAAAGTAGATATGGACTGCAAATGTCAAATTGAATTCTAATTTCTTCAAATCCATACTTGGCAGAATGCAAACCAAATAAATAATTATCATCTGCATATTTATTGTCAACCAAGAAAAAAAAAAATCTTTACCTTATTACAATAATGAAATGGAGCTTTGATAGTATTTAGGAACTTTTAAACAAAGGAATTACATTGAATGTCCCAATTCACCAGAGAATTCTTCAGAAAATTTTTCCTCATACCCAAAACAATTTACTTAGTTCTCTCTTATCTCAATATTTTTACACTTTGTATTTCAAAAGACTACTTAGAAAAAAAATCTGTACTGCAATAGGTCTTGCGGGTCTTGGGGTGTGCAGGAGGTTTAGGCTACCAGTGATTCTTAACCAACAGGACTAGTTGAGGTCAGCCTGACACTCCCCCATATTTAACTCCCAAGTAAGAAACCCAGCACCCATTTGATAGTGCGGTTAGAAGAAATAACCATGGAAAAATCCCCAACCACCTTCAGGAATTGAACCTGGGCTCCTCCAGTCTGCAGCCAATGCCTAAACCACTGGATCCCCCTCAAAAGAATACTAGATGATGATTTATTCTTAACATTAATAAAGTTTCATTACTTACAAAACACTTGCTCATATGTATGAATATTATGTTCTCTAAGGAATATGTTCATCTGTCCATCATTTCTGTACTTCATCTTTATTATTTATATGAACCTCTTCAAGATGTTTTTAATTACAAAATGTACGAATCCCATTTTTCTGGAATCTCTGAAGTCCTTACAATTTGGAAAGAATTGCAATCTTTTCTCACTAATCCATCATGCTTCTGAATCAATTTTAATTTCCTACATCTTCAGATTTTCAAGATTGACAGCTTAATGTCAATGGTAATGTCACATTATATTCAAATCCTTATGCTCTGATAAGAGCACTGTCAATGCAATCTATTCCACCATGAGAAGTTCAGGCAAATATGATTGTCTCAAGATATAGTAACTATTTTAAGCTGAGATATTTTCCTATTTAATCCTTCAGTATTTTCCCAGGTATTTGACAAGAATGAATCTGCAGAAAAATTCTTGCAATTCTCATATAATGTAATTTTATTAAAATACACAAATTTACTAAAACATATTCACAAAATATAATGGAGCTTCTGTTTATCAAATTGCATTTGCTTTATGTTTTTTTTAAATCTTCCCTAACTGGGTTAATGAATAACTATAAATGTTCTAGTTACGCTATTATCCATAAACTTCAAAACACCAAGGACTACAATGCAATATTTGGCTTGGTGTTGTTTAATACTCACAAGAAACAAAAAGATGAACACTGGCATCTCATTCCAAGAATCCAAGCTCTTAAATACAGAAGAACAATCATTGCTAGGCTTTCAGTATGCTACTCCAGTTCATCAGAGAGGCAGCATCATTTTTCATAGAACAAAGTGTACGAAATTTACATGTTCCTAGTTCTTTTTCACTTATTAAACATAAGATAAAGTTAAACCATTCATTTCCTAAGTATCTAAAGAACTAAGTAATAAAATGTATATTTCTCAAATGTATATTTAAAAACAAAACACTTAAATGCACATACAAAATTAAAAAATATTTTCAATGCTGGATATAGATACTAAGTGAATAATACTTTAAAACATTGAACAAGTATCTTTTGTGATCAAACTGAATATGAATTCTGAAGGAATTGTAGGATAAATTATAGAGAACCTTCTGCTAGTTACAAAAGGTAAGCAATATTATAACATTTTCATTCAAACAATGTGGTGGTTTTATACTGTAATTATCATAAAATAATCATAAAATATTCTGTCTTATCATCTACTAAATGTTTGGTTGACACACTGTATATTACGAGGTATGAATTGGAATTAATATTTTATTTTATTTGTATTAAAAAGAAGTCAATATTTTTGTAATTTATGACTTTATAAGTTGATAGAATTTACAACCAGAAGTGGACAAGTCCGTTCACTTTCGGTCATATTGGTCTGTCAATCTTTGATACCAGAGATAATAATGTTTCCAGTATGAGAATCCAGCAAAAGAAAAAAAAGAAAATTATAGATCTTGTTCAAGTTTTATTATAGAAGTACAGTTTATTTAGGAAAATAGAAATTGAACTGGAAATATGGGAAGAAAAAGTCAACTTACAGAGCAGTCATCTGAGCATGAAGCTATCATATTATCATTAAAAGGATTCCATTTAATATCCAGAACTGGTCCCCGGTGACCTGTCACTTTTCCAGCATGAATGTCAACTCGTCCAGTCTTAAAAAAATGTAAATGAATAAAATCCTTAACAACCTAAACTTTTCAGTCTACAAACTTTATAATAATAAAAATATCTAAGCAACTGAAGTAATTTAAATAAGATTTTTGATTAAAACAAACAAATGAATTACAGTGCCAAACGAAATTTCTCATTAACTTTGAATTTTGTAAAGAGAATTAGGCTTTCAGCTGAAAGGATTCTGACTAATTCAAGTTATTTTAAATTCATATTAAATAATTTGAATTAAGAAAATGTAAGATCTATTTAAAAGATACAATAATAGTACAATATATTTTAACTACAGGATTATTATAATTAAACAATGCTACTCAGGACTGTCTAGAGCATCTATTATTGCATGTAATGAAATGTTGCTTCGATACATCCAAGGCATGTAGAATGGAATGGCAAAAAAAAAAAAAAAAATTTCTGGGGCAAAATAGGCAATAAATTATTTGTAAATTCAATTAAGCAACGAATTACTGAATTGTTCAATATATTCCATCACTGTTACAGTGACAGGATACAACATACCCAGAGTGAAATTTTAAATCTAGTGTCCAATAAGAGACTTCAGATTAGTGAAGACAGTTACACTTCCAATTTACTGTTTTTCAGGGAAAAAAAAAATCACAGGACTGATACTAGATGTTCCAACATGTAAATGAAGTGGCTATCATAAAACAAGTGGGTTGCTTTGTTTTAACTAAATGCTATAGTTGTCATTCTCTTACTGGATATGCAAGTACAAAAAATGTACAACAAAGATAATTATGCTGAAAGCTTGGAATAACTGTTCACAACATTTCACAGGCACCCAGTTACAGGGCAAGTAGCATGAACCTCTTAAAAAAAAAAGGGGGGGTAAAATGATATCAGGTTTTAAATTTACACCAAATAATGACTTTTTCCTATTTATGATACTGATAATTTAATTGATGACATTGTTGCAGATCTATTTGTATGACATAGCTATTGTCTTTGCATAGATTTAGCAAAACTACTTTACAGTGACCTCTATTTATTCCATGACTGCAGTAATGTATGAAACCTATTCATTCATTACCAGTTCACAGTTGCTGAATAAAATGGATCATGAATAGACTATAGCAAAAAAAAAAAGAAAATCCATAGTGCAGAATAAAGCTTTTCAATTCAGTCTTGGCAGAGATACCAATGAATGCATGTATATTACTTCTTTTCTTGAAGTAAAGCTAAATAAAAGGAAATATTATTTTAAGGAAAAATAATATATTTTTTTTAACCAACATGTATTTGAGTACCATCTTTGCCTACTAGTGATTTTATTAATATTGACATTCTCTTCCATTTGACAGATACCTACTCTTACTTCTGATATCAGTATTAAGTTTCAGTATATTAATTGTCATAGTAGAAGCAAAAGACAGAGTAGGATATTTATTTATAATAATCCTGTGTGTTTTTCATTTCTGAATTGTGTAATTTTCTGAATTTTTTAGAAACAGAATGAAAGGTAAAATTATCAACTATCGTAACTTACACAGTAGTTACTAATAACAATAAATAACTAAAAAATTAGAAAATATAAATCAATGAAATTATTGATTACTTACTCTGTCAAGAGGGAGGACAAGAAAAGAACCACCCCCAGCTACTTCTGTAACAACAGCAACAAATTTAGGATTTGTTGCACAGAAATAGCTGTCATGTGCATTCTTAGTTATTTTGATGTTTTCATAACATTTCTCCTTCTTGGCGGGGTTTCCATATACGTGGCGAAACTTTGAGCTTCGCACACCACGGAATGGCATCTAAAAAAAATTTTAATGAATACCATTAAAAAGAACACATACGATTATGAATACTAAATCTTAAGAACCTACCTTTTTTTCTTTTTCTTGATTTAATTGAGATAAGCTTTCATCATTAAAATTTTATTTAGTTTTAATTTTATTCAATTCTCTATAGGCAAGGCCTGCATAGGGTTTCAATTATAAGAACTTTAAGTAATCAAAATAAGATTTAAATTATAATTTTTAAAAATTTCATAAGAATTTTTTTTAAATTAATTTTTTTTAATGTTTAATGTAAATTTACTAATCATGTTCTACCAAAAAGGCAACTTTTCCCTGTTGAAACAATGGCTGTTTGCTCAGTCAATTATCAAATGAAAGGAGTAAATGAAGACATTTGGAAAGATCTAAAAGTAATATTATGTTTTCAAGAAAAGAAAAGTAATTTTATTTTTTATTTTTTTTGACAAAATGACCACTTACCCTCCTTAACTTCATCGTATAAAATTAAGTTTCTTAATTTCTTAACTTTTTGACATTAGTTATTTTTTCCTTTAAAAAAACTTCCTTTAAATATTTCCCTGATTTTTTTTTTAAACTTCAGCATGATATCTCAGAAAATTTTATGATTTCTATCTTCATAAACAGTATGATTATATTTAAATATTGCATTCAGACTACTGAATACAGCCAAAATGAACTGATGCAAAAGCTAAATCATTTCTTTTCCTTTCTTTCATTCATTTTTTTTTTATAAATATTTTTGAAGAATATTTTCTAAAAAATATTCCTTCCTCATTCAGTGTTAACTGGAATTTTTCTCAGGAACCTAATGTTTCATGGTATTACCACTATTTAACTGTGATAGCCCAAAAGTTTATCCTATTAATAACAGTTGTAAATTCACTTAATATGAAAGAAAATATAACTTTAATATTTTGAAATAAGATTAAGAAAAACAGTTTTCTATCAGAGTTTCTATAAAAAAGTCTTGTGAAAGTAACATGAAGCAAACATATTTTGATTATAAATATCTACTGAAAACATTCTCTGAAAGATGATAAACTGCATTAAGACTGTTATGCTAAATATGACTGATCACTTCAGGCTATCACTGTATTAAAAACTTTGGGTTTTATTAGTAAACTAATAGTGATCATTTTCATAACAGAATCATTTGACTGAATGATAACTTGAAAGCAACTGCTCTAGAATCTTGTTTGAACATGACTAATGGCTTTCACTATTTAATATTTGTTCCTTAACCATTAAATATTAGCTTAGAAATGAAGAATATCTATCTGTTGTGCTCATAAGGTAAACAGTACTGAATATTTCATTAAAATCAAAACGGGGGATTATAAATAAATATATATATATATATATATATATATATATATATATAAAACGAACAGGCAAAACTCAAAGCCTTACCTTTGAGTTTCGCAAAGCAAAGATTTCAATCAATCTTTTGCAATTTAGAAAAAGTAAAGAATATAAGAATAAAATTAACTTATATTACTAAACTATAAGTTAATATAAGTTAATATCAAAACTAAATATCTACAGCCAATCAAATAAACAAAATTAATTAAAAAGATTAAACAACCAATTAATCAATTGAACTCTTAGTGGAGAACTAACAAGTTGTGTTAAAGATGAGAGAATTAATTTATTTAATTTATTCTAATTTCTTTATTTGTTTGACTATTTCAAATATTCAACTCTGAACTAATATAACAACCATTAAATATATCTGTTAGAACTTAATGGATTTTGTTTAATGATAAACTTACAGTAATTATAGAAGAAATATAATTAAAGTTATTGAACAAGCTTAAGCAGCATTAGTCCACAGAATTAAATGCAGTGATTGCAAAGAATATCATTTAGTTAGCATAGTAAATAAAATTATTTAGGCATATTACAAAAATCTGTATCCTAGTGCATTAAAATGATTGCAAATATTTTTTGCCTTTGCCAAGTTTAGGGCTTGAATTAGCTTTCTGTAACTTACTTCAACTGATTGAAGAAACAATCTGCAGGAACCTGCAGTTTCAAACCTGTAACACAGTGGATTAAAATTAGGATACTGCTAAAGTTAGAAATAGTATGACTCAATGCTCCAAAAACTGTCATTCTTGCACCATTCTTACACCATGTTAATTTATTTCAAACCATCACCTTTTTATCTGCCATACCAATCAAGCAACAGAATAAACAAATGCATCAAACCACTACCATTTCATTAAATGTATAAAATTAGGAGAAGGAAGATAAAGTAATAAGAAAAATGAATAATGTGGAAGTCAGTGTATTGGAGGTTTCTGAATTCTAGGACTGCATCTAAACTTCATTTTAAAATGTTTATACGTGTGTGTTGTTCATTAAAGTAACCAATGGTGAGAAAACACCTGAAAGCTAACTGTAAAATTTTAAATGACTTAAGCTATTAATTTTACTTCCTATACTTTTTGGAAAAATTCTCAAGTTATACAGTCAAGTCCATTCTTAAGAACTGAACGAAATATGTTTATCTGACACTTTGTTATTTAAAATTGAAGTCCAAAAGATAACAGTTTCCCCAAATTATGAAATATTACAGAAAAAAAAAACAATTTATGCAACTGTCTTTTTTTAATTATGCTCTCTTGCAAATCTGTGATTTGGGTAATTACTGTAAAAGTCATATTTAGCTGCAAAATTTTTTTCTTCATCAGAAAGAACAAGTAAGATCAGAAATCATCTCAATTACTGTATGTATAATCTGGTTAAATGATAATCCAAAAAATGGAGCTTTTTTTTTAGAAATGAGTGTTGTAAATGGAAATTTTATGGTATGATTTTACATTAATGCCTAGCCATCCTGGATATAAAAAGTCATCCTCTATTTTGTCTTCTGATGCCTCAGCATTGTGGGTTTCATTATCTGAGTTGGTGTTGCTGAGGATTCAAAACCTATATAATTGTGGATTTGATGGGAAACTGATAGAATGAATTAAGACATAGAAAGAGGAAATCAAGTTCAACTGTATAGTTTAAGCTTGTTCGTAGTGACTGGCTGCCAATGTAAAAACCTCAAAGAAAGCACAAAACTTTAGGATAAGTAAAAGAAAATAAGCATCTCTTGAAAAAGGTCAGATTAGAAATGTAGGTAATGGAGTAAAAGATTGCAAAAAATGAGCGGGCTGTGATTGCCTGCTGAGAACTGCTACCAGGAGTGTTAGTATTGTTATGGCTGTGGTCATATGAATGACCATCATATTACTGCTGTGTGCTTTGCAATCAGTGTGGTTGTGGGTACAGGTCTCTTGAGTACTCAGAATGCCTAAAGGATGCATTCAATGCAGTTTCGAACAACTGACAGTTTTAAGAGAGATCATATCATTGGAATGTGGGATGCAGGCTAATTGTTCCATTGAATGTGCCGTCACCTGGATACCAACAGCATCATATTTGTGTCCCATCAAGGCCAGACGATACCCCAAGAAAAGTAGATCTAGTCTGGTAGGAAATGAATTAATGCAATACTTAACTTTTCAAAGGCTCAGATGGAAAATCACAGTTATAAGGAAAGGTGCCACTTTGCATACTCAGCCTTAAGTGCTCATAGTTTAATAAATAATAAACGAGTTAGCAAGCTTCGACATCATCAGATAAAATAAAGTTGCTACAGTTACAAAAAATAAACCCATACCAAGAATAAAGTAACAATAACTTATGAGAAATTCCTTGGATGTATTAGATGGAACAAAGAGAAAACCTTGGCAAAAATTAAGATTAAAACATGCTGCAAAGTGAAAAAGTTTCTAAATATCCCACAGCAGACTTCCATTTCCACTATATTTTCTAAAATAGTGGATACTTTTTGAGAAAATATCTAGGATGGCTAATTAGTATAAAAACAGAGAAATATTACTAACATATTGACTGTAATTAGTAACTGTAGCCTAAACTAAAATTAAATTTTAGATATGTCTGCAGTAATGAAATATGAAACTTATTTAGCAAATAATTATTATTTGAAACAACAAAAGAAATTTAATTGCTACATGTTCTAGAGTTGACTATTAGCAAAGAAGTACTTATTTTTGCCACCACGACTAAGTTATTGTACAAATATTTAAGTTTGCCAGAGAGAGTTATATAATCACAAGGAAAGGATAAGTAGATAGAAAATGATTTTTGATTGTATATAAAATGTCCTATTGATTTTACTTTAAATATTTTAGTTCTGTATTATTTATTTATTTATTTATTTATTTATTTATTTATTTATTTATTTATTTATTTATTTGTATTTTTTTATTGCTTTTTATTGGTTAATTTGTATATTATGATAAAAAATTTTCTCTTTATTTTTTTACATCTACTCTTTATGTACATTACATTTTATAATATAATAATAAAGAAAGAAAGAAAAAAAAAAAACCTCTTCACTGATTATAATTCTTCAAGCGGCTGTCACGTACATCACAAAGATGGATGAAAAGAGATGCAATACTTTATTATATTCAAAAACTTTGGTTTAAGTATATTTTATTTATAATTTAGATACAATGTCAGAAAATTACAAATGCTGAAATCAGAAAAGAATGAAATTAGTAATTAATTATTAGTAATTAAAAATCAATAATTACTTAGGTTATAATTTTTATGTTAAATAAAGTATCTCCACAAATTAGATTTTTTTAAAATTATTCAAAAATTATTAACTTTGAAGAAAGATTATTACTGAAAACTAAGGAAATCAAACTCTAAAAATCAAAGAAATTTCCATTTTTTAAAATGTATTAAGAATTCACTGGCATCAAATTATCAAACTAATGTACAATTTTTATATAACAAAAATAAAATATGAATTTTCATAGCCTCTTAATATATTATTTTAAAATCTAATTATTTTTCAGAATTAAGTTAGTGAGTAAAGGTAATATTATGGTTCCTTTAAAGAATATAGAATACAAAAAATAAAGATATTTGTAATTTAAAAAAAATAAAAAAAAACAACAACTTATATTTATTTTATTTCTGAATTCAGTTAAATATTATTCAGGAATTGAAGATGTGTTTCACACCAGGATTTAAATCTGACTTTAAGCTTAACAATCATGGCCAGTAAAATAATCAGAGTTAATTATTAGATAATTTCATAGTAATTAAGAGTTCCTGAAGCATGGACCTACACGAAAGCTTCTTTAAAAATTATACCTGTTAAAATGTTTATGGTTTAATGTTTCTGAAAGAAAGAAGAAAGCTATCAGAACAACCAGGGCATGGAATTAGGTCATACAATTAATCAGAAAAGCCCTTGAAAATAAAACTTAAGTTATACCTCTTTTCTTACTTAGACTTGTGTTTTATATTACTATTATTATTGTTATTTTTTCCTTCATCTTCTGATAACTTTTTATATTACTGAGGCTAATGAAAAAGTCCAACAAAATTACAGTAATTTGATGAAGAATAAATTTTGCTTCTATCAGAAACTGAGTTTTTCTCAGGGCATTTATACTAAGGATTTAGGGGCTGAAGATAAAAATCTAAGAACTTAATAAGCATGCAATAATTCCCAATCTTTAAAATCTAATAGATGTTAGAATCTTTTAATCTGATCTGTAATGTCAGAGTGAATATAAAGAATAAGGAAACATGTAAAATAAAACAAACAAAAAACAAAACAATTATAATGCTTATGATTATGATGATTTATGATTATTGTTATGGTTAAATAACAATAATCATAAATAATCATAATCATAAGCATTGTAATTGTTTTGTTTTATTTTTAACTTATGCTTGCATTTGATTGATGTTTGTAGAAGTGATGCATATAGATGAAATTGTGCAAATAAATAAATCCACATTGAACTTTGCAGTCATATGCGAAGAAATCCATTTCGTTTGGTAACTCAATTTTGTCATCTACCAATACTATGGAGAAAACATTTAAAAAGTGAAGATAGAATAATGTTTAACCCT
>JAFIDM010009631.1:343746299-343786986 GCA_023159025.1 Thereuonema tuberculata
AGTTGTTCAGTTATAGTGTATATATATATATATATACATGGGACAAACTGCGGGGGTGGGTTCCCCATACCAAATGAAGTAAAAAGGTCAGATAAACATATGACCGGAAGTGCATAGTTGCTGCATTATTCCAATCCAAAGAAACGAAGCCTGACTACAATGGAAACAACGGACATGAACAGTATCTTTATTGGTAGCACGTAGTTCGTTCAATACCACAATGTGGTCACAGCACACGTCATTGTAAATATTCAATGCGGTAGTGTAATTCAGTAATGCTACCAATAAAGATACTGTTCATGTCCATTGTATATAAACTCAACATCTATATATCGAATGTTCATTACGTCTCTTTCCTGTTTTTAATTCATTTTATTAAAGTTATTTAATTAAAAGTTTAGATAGTAATTTAAATTCACATACTCTATTTGTACATTTCTGTATTCTTTTCAGTAAACTTAAGTTAAATTAATTCAATTTCATTGATAATCAGTATTTCGGCTAAATGCTATTTTCTGTTTGTTATTTCTGCAAATTGTTATAATCTGAGTAATTTGTTAAAATTAGTTGGCATTATTGTTACCGTTATCAGATCCCAAAAGTTTTTAAAGACTTTTATTAAGTTTATTAAAAGATTAGTTTTTATGTTAAATATCCTTGCATATGCTTTATTCTTTGAATATCTTCCTACTACTATTAGGGTTAAACAATTCAATAATGACTAGTGGTACAGAAAGCTCATTATGGCCGTAATAAAAAAAAAAAAATCAAAGCCTTCCACTGTTCTAATATTGGTATCTAATCATATTTTCAACACATTTTAAAAGAAGTACAGTTTTTATTACTTTTCTTTATTTTGAAATCCTATCTATACATTTCACTAAATTTTTCAGGAATAGAATTTAAAATTATAACTTAATTGCGATTAATTTAATTTTTTTTAGAAAAAAAAATCAATAAAAATTCTAATTAACTCTAATTTTGAAGTTAATTGAATCTGCATTCACGTATTCACCTTCTTCAGAAAATATCTTGCAATATTTTGTGAGATTTAATTTTAATTAAAAAAAAAAACACACAAAAAAAAACTCACAGCCAGATTCACTAAATTGCTTTCTTAAATGTAATCTTCCATGATCAAGTATGTAAATATAGGCCTATATATGTTCTGAAATGGAGTATGTTTTAAATCTTGCGGAAATCATTATACTAATTCGAGGAATTACCTTGAAAAAAAATACGTGCAGGATCGAACTGGATCTTATAACGTTCTTTTTGTTGACTTTTACCAACGATTAGTTGTTTTGCTGCTTAAAAGATTTAAACTAATAAAATATGACCTTTGACCTACTGACAGAATCTGCAATCAGACAATACGGGGTGGTTCCATCAATTAACAGATCACCTGCCCGGTTTCTCTTCATAAAATCAACACTAATTTGTAACTATAAACTTCAAATGAGGTTTTCCTTATGGTTTCACTGATTGCTCAAATGCAGCATTTGAAGGAAGATACCAGGAACAGCTAGGATCTCTTTTACCACTTATTTACTACAATTAACAACCTAGATTAATTTAAAGTCCACTTGTAAGTCATCAACGTCTGTAAAATATTGCTTGTAAACCTAAATTATTATTGAGGATAAAAGAAAGTCAATTACGTTTTCCATACAAAACATTCCGGAAAATTAATTAATGCAAGTTTCACGATAAGGTAAAGGACGTATTTATTGAATACCATGCTATTGTAGAGTTAATATAACGCTAATGTAGAAGATGGGTGGTAAATATACCTAGCACCGCGACTATTGTAGAGTTAATATGAATTCAAAGTTTGAAAACTTAGTTTCACCTCTCAGGTAGGCTTTCCTGTAAATCTTCTTTTTCTAATGTTTCCGCTATGTGTTAACTGTAGATTAGATATATATTTAGATAAAAATGTCATTCTCAGGATTCACTTCGAAGCAGTTAAAGCGTGTCCATTCTCGATTGCAGGTAATTTCGTTAAAAAACGGTCCTATAGGTTTAGTTTCGGGACTATCTAATGACACTGATGACGTTGTAGGTAAGTTTAACGAAGGCTTTTAAACATGATTTGGTGATAACAGCGTAAGTAAATTAAAACAGGAAAAATCTTTAATATGACATCTTTCTCCTTCTTAATCAACTTTCCCTATTTGGCCCATCTCGTTTTCTTGTGAATGAAGTAAGTTGGAATCCATAAAAGAAATATACAAATTAAGAAAATCAATTTTTAAAATTGTTCGATTCTTTTAAGGGTTCCAAATCAGTTCACCAAACTGAGCAGTTTCTAAGTTTTAATAATATATTTAAAAAAATGCACTTACATTACACAAACACTGATAGATTTAAGAAAATGATAAAAAAAAATAAATAGATGGAAATCTAATAAAAATAATATAAGTGAAAAATAAATAAAATAAATAAAATAAAACAAAACAATACGATATCAATGATATCACTTCTATAAATAAAATAAAAAAGAAACAAACATGCGGCAGTACCTGCACCCCAAGGGTGGTCTTGTCCCCCATGTCGTCTGCTGGCATCAAAGCAAACTATAACTGAAGGGAAAAATAACAAAGCAAGTGTAAAGAGACGAGTACAGTGAATGACATGCTGAAGAGAAAGAAAAAAACAAATAAAATAATATTCACAATACATTAATAATCTTCAAATGCATTCGAGATTGAAAAAAGAATTGTAAATATGTGTGTGAAGAATTGTAATAGGTGCAAAATAGGACAGGAATATAACAAGACAAAAACAATGAATGCAAAAAATGAAAAGAAAATCAGTGTAATTTTTTTTAATAAAGTAAATGCGATGCTTTACCATATTTAATATAAATAAATAAATAAATAAATAAATAAATAAATAAATAAATAAATAAATAAAAATAATTAACTGCATAAACTTAAGCACACACAGCTAAGCAGAATATTTCAAAATTTCTCTCTTACCACATATACTTTATTATTATTATTATTAAACATTCTTACATATAAAATACACTACCAATCACATTAATAATCATTTTTTTTTATTAAATAAAATATACATTTGAAAGTTCTGAAATTTTAGAAATACCTGAAAAAGTGATAAATAAGTTACTTGTCTTGTAAATTAATACTTCTAGAAAGGTAGGCTATATTTAGAGTGACCAGATGTCCCGGATTGTATAGTTTATATAGATTGTATAGATTGCGGTATAGTTCCGTATTTTAGTGTATATACCCGAGATTATGAAAATAGTCCGGATTTTGTAAATAATCGAGAAAGTCGTTGTTTTTTTTTTTGGGGGGGGGGGGGGGAAAATTGTCTGTCCCGGATAGATGACGGAAAAATCTGGTCACCCTAGCTATATTGAAGATTAAAGTACTCTTTTTTTTTTGTTTATTTTTAATTCTTCTAATATTTTAATTCAGAAGGCTTGATTCGTAAATATATTCACCATTAAAGTTATAGAGATAACTCAAATTACTTGTTAGTTAAATTGAAATTTCAAATTAAATTTCGAATAAAAATATCTTCTTTAAAATAAGTAAATATATATAAAAAAAAAAAATACAAAAAAATTCATATTGAATAAAAAAAATCCTAAAAATCTTAAAAAAATAAATATGTACATTCACAAAGGCATAATCAATAAATGAAGAAAAAAAAAAGAAAAATAAAAGTATCTTTGATTTAACATTGATATTGGCTTCAAAATGGTTTCTTTCAAATTAAAACTAACAAAATTATTCCTGTGGTTTTATTTTTTATAGTAGCCTGATCTGGAAATATCAGGGTATTAAAACACAAGAAAGTATAATGAACGATTGAGATGCCGAACAACGACAAAGTGGAATTATAGATAAGGCGAATATTCAATGGATTTGGGAAAAAAGCTTCTTATACCAAATCTCATCAAATAGTTATGCAATTTTTGAGATGGTTATCATAGCTAACCAATAGTCATGTAAATTAATAAATTAATATTTGTCTTTCTTTTGGACAAAATATAGGCCTAATTCGAGTACACAAATGCATTTGTAAGAGAAAACTGTGTATTTATTCAGTTGAGTGTGTAGATTTTAAAGTTAATATACAGTGGAACCCCGCCATACGTCCGCCTCGCTATTCGTACAACTCGTTATTCGTACAACTTTTTCAAGTAAAATTGAACTCGCCATTCGTACGCTTGCTCGCGATTCGGACAGCGTGACCTCGGTACTGGCCGCACCACGCGGTCGCTTCAGTTCAGTATCATGCTAGCTTCCGTACGCTACGCATCATCCACGCAAGCTTCGTGAAACTTTCTGATATTTTATTGCTATTTTTTGTTATTTTTATTAAAAATACTGCAGCCGTGGGTCTAAAAAAAGATTACTGATTCAACTAAGCCTAAAAGGAAAGCAGTGAGAACGACAATTGAATTGAAAAAAAGAAATCGTTTCGAAGTTTGAAAGTGGAACTCGTGTCTCTGACCTGGCAACTCAATATGGCAAGGCGAAATCAACCATATCGTCTATACTGAAAAAGAAAGAAATAATAATAGAGGCCTATATATTTATTGTTTTCATAGTTTTTATGTATTTTACGCTTAACATATTATTACAAAGGTTTATATAAGCAATCATCTGTGGGTCTGGAACGGATTAATCCAATTTACATTATATCTTATGTGAAAAAATGATTCGCCATTCGTACAAATCGCCATTCGAACTGCCTCCTGGAACGGATTGTGTACGAATAGCGAGGTTCCACTGTAATATTAAAGCGTATCGCAACAAAACACATTTAATTTCCTGTAAAAAGGCACAGCAGAAGTTTAAGTTATTGTAACACAAGTGTCAAAACCATTGCTTCATTTTTAATTAAATGAATGAAAAATGTTTAAATTGACTATATATATTTATATTTAAGATTACATTAACCTTCGGTTCGGTTCCAGGACACGAAATATTCGGCGTAAGATAGTCTCTTTCACTCGCCAATGTTCGTTTCATAACAGAAGAACAGTGTGGAGAAATCTTCTCCAGTTACATTTCGAATCTTAGCCCCTTTTCCGATTGCCTGTAGTTCATTGGAAAGTGTAGGGACCCATTCCAGTTTCCTGCCATTGAAGTCCATGTAATGGCCACCAGTCCCCTATAATAATGAGCTGGATTCATCTATCCATGCAGATTGTCAAGTTCAAGGAAGCTAATAAAATTGACCCTATGAGTTGGCACCGTGATTCACTTCTTGGCGAACTCTTTCCAGTAGCTGAAAGTTATTCAGTCATTCAAATACAAAGATAATGATAAAGCACTTATAAATACGCCTAGAAATATGCTTCAATTATGCTTGGAAATCCTAATTGCTTTATTGTAAACTCACAATTAAAATCCTCAAACTATTCTCATATGCATTGTTGTATAAAAAGCTGCATTTTCATTTCTACCTTCTTTAGAAATGAACACGAATCTTAAAACTAAAACGATTATTACGTATGTCATCTTAATAATTAAATAATTTCTCCTCGAAAACTTTTGTTTAGTAAAACACACAAGAAACAGAGTTACGAAATTTCTTTCTGAATAATAACATTTTGATGTTTGGATGAGTTATACATTGTTCTTCTAAATTGTTTGTAGAATATGCAAACATAAGCTAAACGGCCAACGAAAATCTAATTGAATTTACTGATAGAAGTTCTTTAGGTAGTTGTGAACAATTCCGAGCCAATGGAATTAAGACTAATTTTATTTATTTTTTTGGAACGAAACGATTTTAACTTTAAGAAAATTCGAGATTTAATTGGAACTCCTTTGAGGGCGGCGGATATAGACATTTTTAGGCAAGAAGCGAGCAAGAAACAACCTGGCGGGAAAATTATAAGAGCCCTTCTATAATGTTTTGTTTGTAGGCCTAAATAAAACAGAAAAAAAGAGCAAACATTTTTCTTTTAATTAATACTAGGTTAGGTAAAGTGAGGTATGATCGTTTCCAGGATGTTTCATTTGGAAATACAACAGAAGAAAACATACTTTCCGTTTCGGAATGACCCTCAATTTTGTAACTTTTCTGTCAATCTCAACATAGTTCTAAGACCGCCATTTTTTTCATTTGTGCTTCCGCAATGAGTCCCATCAAAATTTCAAATTTTCTTAAAAGCTACAAAAAAAAAAAAAAAAAAAAAAAAAAACACCCCAGAGTTTTTCACTGTTTTGTACCTTATTTACATCTATTAAATTTACAGAATATATAATTGGTTCTTAAAGTATTTGTAAATACAGTAATACCTCGAGATACGAGCATAGTCCGTTCCAGGACCGAGCTCGTAACTCGAGGTGCTTGTATCTCAAATCATTTTTTCCCATAAGAAATAACAGAAAAAAAATTAATCCGTTCCGGCACTCTAAAAAACTCCCTTATTAGTGCTAATAATAATGGAAAAAAAAAACCATGTTTTTAATTGCTTTAGAGACATACACACACACAAAATTATAGTATATAAGGATTTCTGTGATATATAATAAAATGTGGTTTTAATTATGAGTTCTTATTGACGGACGATACAGTAGCGGCTAATGGCGACGTGTGCGGAGGAGGTGGAGGGAAAGGGGGTTGGCCCGTACGTAGACACTTAATTCCGTACCGTACCTTACACTACGTAATTTACATAAACTTAGAATTAACTTAGCTTACGTATTTTTTTATCTATTTTTTTGCTTTTTTCGATTTGAATTTTTTACTTTTCTTCACTTTTCTTAACTTTTTCTCCTGCGTGGGCTGCTCCGAGTGCTCGGCCACCTAGCGTCGGTGTCTGTAAGCGTGCTCGTATCTTAAATCTTTACTCGTATCTCGGAATACTCGTATGTCGGGACGCTCGTATCTCAAGGTATTACTGTATTATGTTGTGTTTCATTACAAATAACTTGATTCGAATTTATTTTCCCAGCATTCCCAGCATCTGAAAACTAATCATCAATGCTTACGAATTTTAATTCGATATTTTGTTTTACCAGAAAGGTGTAGATAATACATCTCATATAGAATGAAAATAGTTCTAATGAGGAAACTACTAAATCGATTAACAAAACTTTTTTAATAAAATTGTAATATTTCGTGGTTAGAATCGTTTACTGCTATTTAGCATCTCGAATTCTATGAGCTTATCATTTCATTCTGTAGATCCTACAGCAGGATTTAATCTTCCTCGAGAATATCCGTTACGCTTACATATATTTAGAATGGAGAAAAGATACTTGAATATAAGAAAAAAGTAAGTTAAAATAAAATACAACGTACGAAATTTTTTTCAGGGAATTTTATTTCAATCAGCATTGAAACAACTGAAATGGTAAAATAAAAGTAACAACAACGAAAAGAAAATCTGTCAAATAATGAAGATGCTTTGATTTGATTCCCATGTCCAGGACTATTAGCTTTTGGACGAAAACTGTAGACTATTTCGCCGAATAAATTGTTGCCTAAGGTACACCATAGGAGACAATCTATATTACACTCATGAAGAGAAACAGACCCAGAAGAAAGACAACCAAAGCCAATTCAAGGATGCTAATCTAGTTACCATATGGGATGTTTCTATCTTGACCATTCAACTTCATTCAAACTGCAAAATCAAACAGGAAATCTTAGCACTCCTACGATGAATGACACTTGTTCACAACTGAAGTTTTATGTGGAGTGATCTCACGAATGCGATTATCTTATAAAACAGTGACTTTTATATTATATAATACCTTATATTAAGAGGTATTAATTAATACCTTTTGGATAAGTTCCTCGAAGCAAAAAAAAAAAAAAAAACTATAAATAAACAAATAAATAAATAAATAAATAAACACCCAGAAGATTGCAATAATTATAAAATTATCAACTTTAATGTTGTAATTGAATACTACACAATACTGATATCAGACGAGGACCTACATAGTATAATATATATTTATTTATTAAATGAAAATATCTTAAGACGCTGATAAGTTAAAAAAAAAAAAATCAGTTTTTTTTATATGTAACAAATCGCTTTTAATTTTCAAGTTCGGTTTAACTTTCGTAGCATCTACTTTTGAGAATGAGAATATACAATTTCCTGTTTATAATTCTCTCAGAAGACGATCTTTAATTTAATACCGTCACTAATTTACGTATACATTAATAGCCTCAGTTTTTTTTTTTTTTTAGATACAGCCGTCTTATCAGCAAACGGATTCAATCTATTTCCTTGTTAATTATTGGGTGTGTTGAGTATTTGGAAAGAATTGATGGAGAACAAGCCAACAAGGCTATTTGTTTCAGGGCTTTCGCTATCAGAGAAACAAATTAACCGAAATCAAATCACGTGATCCTGACAGCTCTTTGGTGAAACACAAGAGAAGCCATTGATTTGCTCCACACTTGGCTAAGTGAGTGTTCACTAGGGTAGTGTTTGTCTTTCGGGTACAAAGACCCAGCAGCGTGATACGAGTAATTATGGATCGTTCCACCCACTCGTGAATCAAAATTTCAATGGCTGGCAAGAGAAGCTTGGCATTAGACCAAGACTGGAACTCACGTGTTTAACATATCAAATGCACAGGATCAATATGGGTCCAGACATTATAGATCCATCCAATGGGGCAATGCACCTTTTACATGAATTCGAATGCGTCTGCTGATCTTCTTTCGCCGGCCATAAAACCTAATAACCTGAAGAAAAATCTTTATTATTTTACTACCCGTCTAAGCACCCAGGGACCAGCTAATCAATGAGAGCTTGCACCAGATTCCCTCAAAAGTCAGCAAAATCAAAGCCAGTTGGAAAGAAATGACAGAATTCAATTACGAATAGAACATGTTTTATGAATTTATTTTACAACCAACGATTAGTTACGATTGCAAGATACTAAATCAAATTTATACAATAGAAGGTAATAAACATCTTATTTGAGCCAAACCAAAGTGATATTTATAATGAAAGATCTAACAATTATTATATCTAGCTGTAGTGTTTGCTTCTTTCTTTTAATAATATACCAAAAAATTCGAGTAGGCCTATTATTTTTATGCTTGAATTTATGTAAAAAAAATCCTAGGAAACCTCAGCTCATGTAAAGATGAAAGCCTTTTCCTTTACAAACAATAAGTAAAAACAAAAACAGTCTTGGAAAACATGTTCTACAAACACTGGTGAACTGATTATTCCAAAACTCACTGCTTTTAAATGATTCGGTGAAGTTTCTATCTACTAAAAATTTTATAATAAATAAAGAGAAAAAGATGGATCTTTTACTAGCAGCGAACAAGAATGATTTGTTTTTTGTCTTTTTTTCCCTCTTTATACAAACTTCCCCAATGCACGTTAAATCCCTTTATTTAAAGATAAATAAATAAATAAAAATCCATTTCATAAACGACTGTTATTCTTAGTTCAATTTTTAAATCTTTGAGATTTTGAAAAGCAACCATCTTTAGAATTGGATCGAAGAGAACTTAAAGTTATTCACATTAAAAATTTACTAAATGAAATGAAGTTATGGCTAAAGAAAAGAAAGTTGGCAGAAGAAACCTCACATTTCAATTAAATAAGTAAAATTTCATCAGTAAATGTAGTACAGTTTGCTAGTATATTTTGCACATTTCATTAACCATAATGTTTTAAAGAATAGTGTAAAATAATTGTAATAATAATAAAAAAACAACATTATATGAAATTATGTCATAAAAAATGATAAATTCTTGGTCTCTATTTTTCCCTATATTTCCAACAAATTTACACTCAAATTGATTTTTTTTTTCCCCAGTAATTTCCGGAAACTAGTTTACAAATTATGAGTTTAAAAAAATAATCTTTTTTTCGATAACTTTCTAAATTTTAACCTGAATTTAAGCACTTAAATCTTTTACTTGTGATAAGGAGGGGTTGTAAACTCTCACACATCCATTGCATCGGAAATTAGAAGAAATTTAGAATTCTGAATCCGGTTTTTTTTTTTGGTTAGGAAAGATCGTTTTGTTGTAACCACCAATTCGGAAAAAGGACAAAACGTTTTTCTTTGGTTGAAGGGGTGAGTTCATCCTAGATTTCCCTTCCCCCCATCCCAACTTCTAAATTCCTGGGCACGCCTCAACTCAAGTTTCTTTTTAAAAAGTGTTGCTTTCCTTAAATAACGAAATAGAACTAGAGAAAACTATACATTACATATTGCATTTCTATAATGTGTTACTCACGTAGGCAATACTGAACAAAATTATTTAAAATAATAACTTCTTAACGTTTGGAAATTACTTATAAAATCAAATCTGTCCATTTCTTTATAATAATAATAATAACAATAAGAATAATAATAATTCACACGAATTGTTTTCTTTCGGTAGTAATATTTCTATTTCACTTCGTGTATCTTCTAGTTTTTTGTCTTATCAGGATAGCTTTAGTTTAGACCTAGATAGATATCACGTACAAAACTTACAATTTTTCTGACTTCCGACCAACTGTAATATTGCTTGAATTTAGCAGATATTGTTTTCGACTCTAAACGACAATAACAATATGTATTTCATTAATTTTAATAATAACAATAATAATGATGATTTTTTTTTCTTTCAGTTGTTTGAGAATTTCCTCACAATTCAATTTTAAGTGTTCTTTTAAAGCTTGTTTTTAATTCCACAGCCAGTTCTGTTATTTCTGGTCCATTCCAGTTAAAATAACTACACTTTTGTTAATGAAATTCTAAACTTCTTGTGATAAAAAAGATCAACAGCACCATATCTATTGGAAACATCAATATTGCACAGACAAAATTCTAAGAAGCCAGAGAAGGTCAATGGGCTGCGGAAATATCAATAATTCCATAACTTCCACTTTTTCATCCATTATTTATTTTAGGTAGGTTCAAGGATTTCAACTGCCTGACAGGATTAAGATGTATTAATCGGAATTCTATTTTTTTAATTTTAAAGCAGGAAATCTCACATAACAGAAAAATGCAGCCAATTTTGATAAAACATGGTTTATTTTATTGATTAAGTAGAATTGTAATTAATTTTAATTGTAAACAATCATAATGTGAGTAATTACATTATATATTATATTTTTAAAGAATATGAAGAAATTTAAAAATAAATTTACATCTTATTAAGTTTTATTAATTTCTAGGTCTTATTCTGACTTTATATATATATAAATCTTGTGTAATTATTGATAATCTTAATTTGACTTTTTATTTTTTTTTTTTGTTGGAAGTCGGATGAGGGGCAATTTCAATATAACTTCATTTCCAGAGTTTTTTGCTAGTTTTTATTTGCAAAACCAATAATATATTGTTGAACAGTTTTCATAACTGGATTTAATAACAATACTTTTTTTGGATTTTATTTTTCTTAATATTCGGTGATATTAATTTTAATTCTTAATATATATGATTCCAAAATACTATAGATTGTTTCGATTTTTGAAAAAAGGCTTAAGAAAAATACACATGTCATTCACGCCTTGAGGCATCGTCAGACTGGAATCTGCGACAGTTGTTTCGTCCTTTTTACAACTTATCAGCCAGATTTACCCTTATTGACGATCACCTCGGAGACGTAAAAGGTTATTGAGATCGTTCCCTCTCCCGAGAAACAAAAAAAAAAAAAAAAACAACTTTTCTTAACCCTTTTTTGGTGTTTTAATTGGTTCACATTAAAACTGTCTTGTTTCGTTATTTTGTTTGCAGACAAGTTAGTTAAAATGATATCATATATTCTTCCGCGTTATAACTTTAATTGCTCTGATAAAAATTCTTTTCCTATGTTTGACAGAAAATAAATTCAAAATTTCATTAGAGAAATAAAAAAAAAAAGAAGAAGAATAAGTTACATTCATAATCTTCATAGAAGTGAAAGTAGTAAATACATATTTTTGTATTATAAATACATCGATATTTATAATTAGCTTTAGCTTTCATTAGAGCTTTGAATTCGGACATTTTGGTTGCTGAATCACCCAAGATAATAAAACTGATTGTAGGCATAGATGACACTTTCATAAAAACAGTGCAATCTTGCATTTAACTACGTTAATCTAAAAGTTTGGAACCATAATGACAATATCAAAATATCTCAACTGATGCTAGTTTTATCCTGAGTAATATGAAGTAAATCATGATCTTGAATCGTCTGTCTCTCTCTTATTACGAATTCAAAGTCAGAATTCAGACTCGTAATAAACAGAGATCTCAGTTCCACATACAATGCAATGGTTGTTCTCCAAGATGAAGTGATGTCACAGACACGTCATAAGAAATCTGTGAATCAAAATAAATCAATGGCTTTCTTACACTCATTTGCTACATGTGTTCGCGATGTGTAGTCGTAATTTATTTTGAATAGCGCGGTAATGACTGCAGGCTGTGTACCAGAGTATTCAGTCAAATAATCAATGAGTTCCTGAAAATTTTAACAGCTTTTCTAATGAGGAAAGAAAATTGACAAAGTTAAATGTGTGAAACAAAATTCAGATGAGCAAGTGTAAAACTTTTTACTTTTTTGGAAAAATACTTTTACCAGATTACTTTTTTTGTTATGGTGTTGCAAATAAAACAAAAATGTAATTGAATGTTTAATTATTATTATTAAAAATGTACTTTTAAAGTAACTACATAATTAATTAATGACTTAACGGCAGAAGATGAAAAGCAAATATTACTTGATTAGAAATCAATTTGAAATTAAATTGTTATACGTTTTTCTTTGTTTCGTGTTTGCATTTATTAATCGCATTGAGCTACAACACCATTTAAAGATAATACTGAAACTTCGAATTAGCTTATTACAACTGACATCTTTGATAATTGACTCACTTGTCAGTACGTTTATGTAAATACATGGAATTATTTTTAGGAACATCGGATTATTATCAATTAGTATTATTGAACTTTGTTGTTTATAATTTTGATATTTTTATTGCAGTTTATGTTAATTTCTTCATTAAAAGTTTTCCTTATAACTCTTAAGCCTAGTATACACTGCTAGACATGTTGCGCGATTTTGGTCTAGAGACGTGTCTCAGGTTGTCTACGTAGACATGTCTATAGACCAATCCCCGTCTACAGACCTGTTGCGAGACCAAAAATCGCATGTCTAAAGTCTCCCGACCGGAATGGGAGACAGCATGCAACGTGAGACATGTAGCGCAACATTTTGACAGTGTGGATGTCACTTGGCGTCTAGAGGCGAGACACGTCCCAGTCTGTTTTAAAAGAATTTTTAAAATATTTACGTGAAATTCAATTTTTTTAAATTAGAAATTGTTACTTCATTACTATTTGTTTTCTTTTTTAAAAATACATTTTTAAATTCTTTGAAGATGTTATTTACATCATAAATTTTTAGTAATTTTTCTATTTCAGTATTTTTCAAATTTTTTTGTTTATGATTTATTGGTTTATTTAGAAAGTTCCATTAGTATTTATTTTTGGGTCATTTTCTATCAAGTTTTTGAAGTATTTCTTTTTCTTTTTATTAATAAGGTTTTTAAGCCAATTCCTTTTTTTTTAATAAATATTTTGTAACTTTATATTTTTTTTCACTTTTTTCACGCGTTCTTTCACTTGTAATTAGCACTAAGCAGGAACTCATTCCACACAAAACAACGTCCTCCAAGGTGGACTGCGAAGATGAGACTGAGAAATTCACATTGTAGTGTGGACGCTAGGCGAGACAAAGAACGGTGTCTCTAGACGGTTTATAGACAAATCGCGCAACGTGTCTAGCAGTGTGTACTAGGCTTTAACATTTTTGTTCTCGGCGGCCATTCCCGGGAGCGAGAATGGTTTCCATTTACTTTTGCACGGTCTGAGACTAACATCAAGGGTAAATCCTGCTGATGATATCTAATAAGGATGAAACAGCTGTCCAGGATTCCCGTCGATGTTGGTACTGGTTTTTTCTTGACTCTTTAACATTATTTTTCACTCTAAAATTGTATGAAATTAATATATATATATATAATTATATAAAATATAATTCGTATAATAACTTTCACAACATCGCAAAAAGACGTTAATGAGAACTTAAAAATATTGAGAACTTTAAAAAATAAAATTGTTCTTTGGGAATGTTTCATTGATCAAAATAAAGTCAACAGTTAAAGACTAAATTTTCATTTTTATATAAGAGTTTCGATTTTTTTTCTTCAAGATACTTTCATGTGTTACGAAAACTAAGCAATGATACCGAGTGATTGTATTATTATTAAGGTCGATATCATAACTAAATGCAAACCAATTTCTACTCCAAAGATGCTAATCAAATATTAAAGAAAGGAAACCTTCATTGTACAAAAGCAATTTTCATTATCTTCAATTCTTGGAAGATGTTTCTATATTTCAATAGATTTATAGGAGGGGAAGGTGCAAGGCCTAAACTTTAGGACTTATTTGGGCTGCTACAAATGACAGACAAAAAGTTAGAAGTTGCCTCCGGTAACTAATACATAATGAAGCCCTATAATTTTTCAAGAGAACCTCCTACATCTTTTATTGGACTGTTAATTGTAGTTAATAAGAAATAAAAAATATTAAAATAAAGTTGAATAAAGCAAGCATAAAAAGTTATATCGGCGCTTTGTGTTACTAGTCGACCATTTTAACGGTTTAAAACTCAAACATCGTATTATGGGTTCCTTTTTTAGATCCTCTATCATCTTAGAACAGACAAAAGGTATCTCACTGATCATTGTGATTGTTTTCTAGTGCAATGCACACATCTACTGCTGTTCTGTTCAAAATCAGAATAAACATAGGATCTCCACCTGTGAACATTGGCATCAGTCATTTATTTTGTGTTCTAACGAATTTATGACGTCGTAGCAATGTTTATTATAGGAAAAAAGATCTGGGAAAAAAATATAAAATTCTTGAAAAATGAAAAAGTCTAAAATAAAATAATAATCATCATCACATACAATGGGATCACAACGTAAAGACTGCATGATTTTATTTTTTAAATAAAGAATGTAATTATAAAGAATTTAAATTAGTTTTAAAATTAGCTTAATATATAGAAGTGTAAACATGAAGACTTAAAACCGAAAGCGCTATTCAATATTTTACAAAAATAAACTGTAAAACTATGTTTACATTTTTATATTTGTAGAAAAAAATAAACACACGTCTGTTTTTCTTTTTAAATTGAAACTAATGTCAAGGCAAATAATTCCCAAACAAGTAGAATTTAAAGAGACTCTCTTATAAGAACATGTTGGTGTAAAATGATCTACAGTTCTGTCTTTTGAAACACGCCAGATGTGGGACTTGACAATGGAATGTTTAATTTGATCTCCAATTCAAGGATGAAGCCAACAATCTTTCTTGTAACTAACACACTAGAAATAAGCAATGTTTTTCCATTGGTAAAGTTCTTTTACGAGCAGATTTTTTAACTTACAAGAGAGAAAAGAATGCTGCTTTTTTATGAGAGAAAATCGTCATAAGATCTCATTGTTTTTTTTAAGTAAGTAAAATAAAAAAAATATAAATAAACAAGTTAATGAACTTAACAAGTGTGAACTTAAGGCTAGGCAAGATCAATTTCAATTAATTTATTCTTTACTATTTATGGTTTTATTTTATTTATTTATTTATTTTTTGTTTTCGTTTACTGCTTGTAAGCCTTTATTGATTACAGTATAATCTGGTTGGTGTTTTATGGCGCAAAAGCAGCTGCGGCTAAGCTGCGCCAAACAGTATAATCTAACTGAAATTGTAATTGAATTGGTAATTCGAAAACGTAAAATGTAAGTTAATAAGTAACTTACAAAAGAAAAAAAACAACAACAAGATTGGATTTACAAATTGATCAAAACGTCAAGAGAGGAATTTTTTTTTTTAATTTTCTTAAAATCACAGGTCGAGGCACAATCAGGATTGCCAGACATCCCAGTTTTCACTGTCCTGAGTGAGCAGGTCGAAGGTAAAAAAATTCAGAAAGTATTAAAAAGATGCCAAATAATTAATTTTTTTAAGCTAAGTGTGATTTTTTTCTTATAATTATTATTATTAATGTAAGCAGTGACAATATTAATTTGTGTAACATCTTTGATTCTTCTTATGCTTAAAGAGAATGTCCAGGTTTCTCAGTTACAAAATCTGGCAACCCTTGGCACAATGGCATTATTTTCCAACATTAAGCAGAATGGACACATGTTGGATACATTAATAGAAATATTAAAAATAATAAACAGCAACAGATTTTAATCGAACAATGACAAAGATTTATTTGTAACTGGCGCGAATTTCAACTCAAATTGTTATCGGCGACTTTCTTTTTGTCGGAATCCGAATGCCAGAGAATAGGGAAGAAACTACAGGCCTATGTACATTTTTAAGAAACAATGCTCATCTGTTATCCATTTTTTTTTTTTGCTGATTATTCTATCTTAAGATATATTTTAATTCAACTTCAAGATCCAGTTTCATTAAAAAGAGGGAAGCCAATATAAAAGATAAGATGGTAAGTAAAAAATCTTATTGTTATTAATATTAAGCTAATATTGGAATATTTTACCTTTGTTTGTTTGTAAAATACAAATCATATTATTTAACTCAATGAAATCTCTATTTGCTCTTTCAAGTTTTTTACAATTAGCCTAATCTTTTTTACAGAAATCATATAAACTTTGCTATTTAGATAGACAGATTCTTATAACCACTGTTTTTAAATGGAGTGTCAACCAATTTTTTTAGCAGAAGAATTACTGCTGCGTGAGTATCATATTGTAGATTATCATCTACAAGTTGTCCACTCGGTGTGGGTGAAAAGCACATTTCCAGATGTCTTCTGTTGTCACAACAATCGACAGGTTGTCTTCTGTCAACTTATCAAATAAAGCGATTTTATCATCAAGTGCCTCTTCTGGAACAGACGGGTAGAGATAATTAATAGTAGACAAGTTTGTTTTTTGTTAAGTTAAAGATTATATGAACGAAGATAATGGATGAAGAGATCACATGACATCATGGAAATTCTTTGTATTAAAAAAAGAAACGCTAGATGTTTTCATTGGCAACTAATTGGACTTTAACTCCAAACAGATGTACCAAAGTCAAAGAAACAAAAAGCAGCAGACTCAGAATACGTTGGCCAGTGGTTTCTCGTTATTTTTTCAGTAAATGATACTAAACAGTGGCTCAGAAGAGAAGAGGACATGGATTTTGTTGGAATTAGGGGAGGAGGAAATAATAAACCCAATCTTCCCTCGTGAATTCGATCCGAGAGTACATTGGGAATCAAGGAAGTCGTCTTCTGAAGGAAGAAAAGAGAAAAATTACTTTTCAGAAGACGAACCAAAAATAAGGAAGTTAAATTTCCTTCGAAGCATCATTACTTTAACATTTTGAAAGAGGAAGTAAAAGTTACTGAAGGATGTTGATGTTTATGGAATATTATGTAAAACGTAATGTTATGTCATAAAAAGAAGTTTACGAGTTTCTGCAATTATTGATGAAAAATTCTTTGGATACTAAACATTTTTCTCAATGTTAGTTAAACAAAATTGTTAGTAATAACTAAACTATTTATACGTGCTTTCTTAACTTCATGATAAGCAGAGTGAATAATGAGCTCTAGTTAAAATTAACGTATTTTTTTTCCTTTTCTATATTCCCTCAATTTCTCTCTCCCATAACGTTACGGACGTCTTTCAATGCATATTTTTTTCTTACAATCTTAAATCGTAATTTTCGAAGCTATCCTTTCTAAAACGGTGGCATGTTAACGTATTATGAGATTCAACACTGAGATTCCCTCCTTATTTCAGTGACAATAACTTATCACTATCCTTCTCCTTTCCTAAGCTCTACCGCTCTCTTTTCCAAAGAGACTTACTTAGACGAGGCAAAGAATTTGAGGCTTTTTCACTGATAAAAAGCGTAAAGTCGAATAATGCGCGCGTGCGCTTGCATAAAAGAAGGTTGGCAACGTTGCCAAACATTTGGAAGGTAGTTATACAGCACTTCTTAGTAAAAAATAACTTAAAGTAGAAGTCCTTAGTAAAATTCCATTCCATTATTACCATCTCACACTGAAATAATTAGCGCCTTCCATAAAAATATAGGCTTAGATTTGAGGATTTTTTTAGCACCCTCCCCGTTATAATAAGTTGTAAGGGAAACATACATTAGATTCAAGTTGTAAGATTTAAACTAAGAATCAACATGGAAAATAAATAATTATTAAAATAAAGTTTTACGATATAAAAAATTATAGTTTTATTTTATCGTAAAATCATTTTTATCGTTTATTTTATCGTAAAACTTTATTTTAATAATTATTTATTTTCCTTGTTGATTCTTAGTTTAAATCTTACAACTTGAATCTAATGTATGTTTCCTTTACAACTTATTATAACGGGGGAGGGTGCTAAAAAAATCCTCAAATCTAAGCCTATAATTATAGTTTTATTTTTTTCTTGATCGTTATTCTTTCTTTTATTTTTTAAATTTCTTTCTAAAATGAAATGGAATTGACCAATTCCTAAAATGATAGGCCTACACATAATTTTGGACTTTACGGGACTTCCCCTATAATCCCTAATAGCCTACCCTAATTATCGGCTACTACAGGGATAAATAGGCCTCCCCACCCTGCTTAACCACACGATGTTTTAAACCCAATCTGCTTATAGAAGACTTTAGTCCTAAATATCAGTCAAATTTCTTTGTCCTCCTAATGTAGTTTCTTCTTTTAGGTTCTAGATAATTCCAAAGAAAGAAATCTCTTAATCTCTTAATTAAAGTCCTTTAGCAAACGAACCTTGAAACCATCAGATGTAATGACCTAGATAAATGAATCAAAGCTCAGCAGATATTTTGTTTCCCTTCTTTGATATGATTGTGAATTTTATTAAATATTCTTTGGTCTCTCTCTCTCCCTCTTAATCCAATTCTCAATTTTCTATTTATTTTGACACAAATATTTACATATTTAAATTAAGGATGAAGCAAATTTCAAAGCAATGCGGAGATTTGTACCTGATAGCATATGTAAGCTATAATAGTCAACTAGCTGTATGCGTTGCAATGCCACTCAAAGAAAGAAAGTGTTTGTGTGTTAATTCTGTTTATTGAAGTGCTTTTGGATACTCAATATTTTTTGTTTTTTGCATACACGAATAAATCAGAAGGTTTTCCGACGCGTGAGCAGGCCACATACAGCTGTCCGTGTGTGAATGGTGTAGGAACGCATATGGGACAAACAAACATTCATTTTTATATATTATTAAGATACACTCACATTCTCTTCCTATGCTTTACATGCGATTTCTTTGACTTCGAAAACTGTCCTTCAAAAAAAGGATTCTGGGCTTGCCGCTCCGAGCAGGAGTGAATTGTCGAATTTTTATATTACAATTATTATTATAATACAAATGAAAAAACTCAAATCATTTGCGCATCATCTAACGGTAATTTCAAAAAATTTTAAGTGGGCTAAACAGCTTAAGAAATGTTGTCGTAAATTAATTATTAAGAATTTTATTTGAAAAAAAAAAAAAAAAATCACGGTAAACTAAAAACAATGATTCAGGTAATACAGTCATACCTCTGCTATGAGTAAAATCAGAGTTCCCGACGACTTAGACAGACTAATTTCAACCAGTTTTCAACACGATCCCACCTTCATTGCAGGTAAAGGTAATTAATTTTAAAGCGTGCGCAAACCATCGTTCTTAATGATTCGTACATAAACAAAAAGGAATGGAATTGAAGGAAATACAAGACATTTCGAAATCCTATTTTAGATAAAGATTTCCTTATCAACTGATAAAGAAATCCCTAACCAATAGATTACGAAACATCTTATAGTCTTTATTCAATTAAATTCTTTTAATTTTATGAGTAGTGTATATTACTCTATTATTAGAAAAGAGATTTGGACGAATTAAGGATAACATCATATCACCACGTAAAGCAATTATTTTACGAAATAGAATAATTGTCTCTTCAGTTATTCTACGAAATAAAATGAAATCTTATGATTTATCGCGAACTGCAAAAGATGGGAGGCCGAAAACCAACATTGAACAAGGTGGTGAATCAACGAATAGCTGAAAAAACAGTATTAATATATTAACAATAAATATATAGATCTTTCACAAACAATTCATTAAAAAATAATAATATTCCTCATATCTTTCTGAAAGCAATAACTTCGGGATTAAAATTTCCATTTTTTCCCTTCAATGTTTTGGTTTTCCATTTCTATTTTTACAGCATTTTTCTGAAACGCACGAACTTTTGAAGTAAAGAATAGGCCGTAAAATGTGTGTATTATGTTATGTACAACGACCCATACAAGGTTCTTTTCGGAATCACAAGTTTAACCATTGAATGTAGAATGGGATAAACATGGTAAATAATTTATATTGTTTACCTTGCAGGAATTTATACTTTTAATTATTATGACGTGAGTCTGATAGTAGATTGCGAACTGGAGGAACGGGGATACGGGTTTTTTTACTCGGGGTTTAAAGGCGTTGTCCTGTAGGTCGAGAATCTCGGCACAGCTTTAACCTTTTCTTTTTATCACTGATCCTCCTTCTGAGCAGGACTGTATATTTATATCACGGGTCCAATAAGAAAATCTGCAAATCAATTAAATTACTTCTGTTTTTATTTCAATAATACTTACTTTAAATATTATTATTCGGTCGAATTACGATATTGTCAAGCCTAGTTCAGTCGCTTCTCATTGTCATAAATACAATAAATAAATATTGCTTTTTACAGTCATAAATAGGTCCATTCAAAGAATAAGCCTATTTATTATTGGCCAATTCAAAGAACACCTCAAGAAAGAAAATAATGTAATAATTTTAGTAACTGACGAAAATCATAACATAGCCAAACATTGTTGTTAAATGTACTCAGTGGTTTTTTTTTTTTTTTTTTTCTGGAGATACGCAACGATGCGCTGTACAGGCATCTTTTCTTTGCATTTTTTCAAGGTTTGCGATTTATTGACAGAAAACAAATGTATTATAAACATGTCGGTTGATGACAAGTGAATGGTGAGTACAGGCACCTTTAAAAAAAAGCACTGACTATATATTTTAATGTATCTCTTTTTTATTGCGAATGATTACGTTGGGCGAAAACGTGATGATCTTTTGTAAACCATAATTTCTTTCTTGAATGATCTCACGATCTGTTGATTATCAAAGATTTGTGGCCTCTGGACACAAATATTTAACCATCTACCCAATTTCTTTATAAATGTTTTCTTACAACTCAGTCAAATCTTAAATTTCAAATTTTCAGTAAATATTTATATTAGCAGAATAAAAACAAATCAAAGAGAGCAGAACATCTGAAAGTATTCAATAACCTTACATGTACAGTTTCATTCTAATCTTTCATTCATTAATATCAATATTTCAATTTTTTTTGACTTAGCACATGAAGCATGAGAATTTTTTTTTTTAACTTTTATTGCTATATTATCTAGGAAAAAAAAAAAGAGAATAAAACCTTTTGAAACTTATAAACCGAAAGTAGCGAAAGCGTTACTATTTTAATTAGAAATAAATTTAGACACCATTAACGAAAGCTTAAATAATATATATTCATCTTATTTCCAAATGAATTTAGTTAAATTTATCAACTTTATAAAATTGGAGAAAGTTTACAGTAATTAAAGTTCTATTTCGAGACTTTATTTAATTTCATACCTTATATTCTTTAATACTTTATTTTCAACTGTTTGATCTTTAAATAAGTGAAGTTCTGTTATTCTATTTCGTATGTTTTATCTTTAAAAGTATTGGCATTTACTATGTAATACTATATGTTCAGTTATAATTTGATATGGTGATAAATCACTATACAAATGAAATATGATATTTGTTTCGATTGTTCTTTGTTTAAGTGTTTCGTTACGTAAACAATTTAAAGCAATTATTTCATTTGAATTTGTTTTCAAAACTTGCCCTTGTTCTTATTACACTAATTGGTTGTATTTTAAGTCTGATTTTCCTTAAAAGAATGAGACTTAAAGCAGATCAAAAAGTTGAATCATTCTGCAATTCAAAATCGTAGAAAGCGATGTTGGAATCAAGTGACTCATAATGACAGCTTTTAATTCGCTTTTGCACCTGTGGCCACGTTTTATGGTTTGCCAGAATCTCATAAAATATCTGTTAAGTGTTGAAAATGCTCAAAAAGAAAGTAATTTGAAGAAAGCATTGACGTAACAAAGAAGTAAACTGAACAACACTTTAAAACCGATAGTTCACAAAAGAAAATCCAACCACTGCGATTTAGTAAATTTAGTACTATTTTTAGTTAAATGTTTATCAGTCTTTCCTAACGGAGAAGTTACATAGACGCTCATTAAGAAGCAATTCAGAGATTATAAACTGACAGAGAAGTCTTGGGTACATTAGGAATTAAAAGACGAAATCTACGGATGATTCCAGACAGGATGTTACAGTCACTACAAAAATGGAATGGGAAAGCAACTTAGCGAGAAGAAACGACCGTAAATGGACAACAGAAATTTTAAGCTAGGGTTCCAAAGAATGAAAGATATCAAGAAAATGTTCACAATGTAGATCTGTAAATAAAATCACAAGTTTTAATGGATTTAATTGAAAAACACAATTTTCTACCAAAAGAACTGCAAAGAACTGCAAAAAAAAATTTAAAAAAATACAAAAATACGCATCCCTTTTTGTATAGGGTCGGTGAAGGTCGGTATGTACATAGAATTGCTATCGACGACCAACGCTCCAAACATTTGCCGCCTTCTCAAGAGCTGTAGATCAGGATAAGGTGTATCTACATAGCAACAGCAGTTATAGTAACGCCTTATTGTTTTAGCCTGCAGACTTGTCGTAGAGAGCAAAGAAAATAGAAGGAGGTTCCTATCTCTTTGTACAGAGGATGGGAGGGTTGGTAGAATCCTAATCTCCCCCCCCCCAACTGCATCTGGAAATGAAAGAAATTTAGCATCTAGGACCTGGTTGCTTTTTTTTTTTTTGGTTGGGAAAGAATTATTTTGTTTGTAAACCCATTTTTGAACTGAACGACAACATAACCTTTTCCATTCCAAATTCCCGGGTTCGCCAGTCATTCTCACAAATTAAAAACCAATCGAAAAATTAAGGAAAAACTAATTAAATAGTTTTGCACCTCAAGGACTGACCAACGCCCCATGTATACGAACTAATGTTATTACTGCATCTGAAGGCATTTAAAGGCTCGTGTAGACAACGTCATTCATTGAAATACAGGGGTTTCGCTCGATTCTGTAGTGTTTTAGCAACACGGCGTAGGTAATGCTCAACCCTACACTGATACTTGACTGCTGGAGGAAGCAGGTTCGATCCCTATAGCCTGTAACATATAGAAGACAAATGGGGACCACTACCTACAGAGCAGATTTCGGGTCCCCAGCGGACACAACACACAGAAGAAGACGAAAGAAACAACCATGCCACGACCGGGATTCGAACCCAGGTACTGGCGCATTGGACGCCACGGCTGGCCGCCGCCGAGACCGCACGACCACGCCAGCACGGCTCGATCACTGCCAGATATCGGGGATTTTTCCAGAAAACGTCCGTATTTCTTATCTACGAACCCAAAGGGCCACTTTGCCTTGTAGTTTAACAGAACCAACCCATCATGCATTGAAAAATGGCTGAAAAGGATGACACCAGTAATGATGCTGATACTTTTAGCATCTACACCTTCCTCGGACCACCGGCGCCAACACTGATGCACAGCGGATACTTCACATGCTATGTGTTGGGCGATTCTCCGGAATGACCACCCGGCCTCCCTTGACCACAAACTGTGCTCGCTTACGCCGTTCTGACATGTCTACAAAGTTCACCACCACTTTGGAGCACAGTACGATGCTGGAAACAGCCGACCACTCTTACGGCAGGTCAGCAACTGCTGATAGATTCGATTTGTTCACGGCCAGAACTCTCTTCCTAAATTCTTCCACAGCGCTCCGCTTTTGATCATCCCATTTACTGCCCTCTATCAGTACCACATGCAAATATTCACTTCCTCAGGAGTGTTCATTTTTCATTTTCCACCTGTGTATTTGGCGATGCGTTACTACAGAAATTTAAAAACAAGTTCTGTTGTTGAGAAGCAGTTGCTTGGAAAGCTACGAAGAAAAAGCTTCAATTCCTAGGAAGTGTAAGATACAATGTTCGAATGAGTGCTATTTTTTTTTTCGATAATTAATAATTTTTAAAAATTCGAAAACTGCCATGCCAAGTCTATTTGTATTATTAAACTTTTAAAATTAGTTCTAATGTAAATAATTGTTTTATGCAGCCCAATAGTTGCGGGAAATATTTTACCAATACAAACTTATTGATCTATATTTAATATAAATCAAATTTTCTTGTAAATAGTTTTTTTGTTTGTTTTTATTTTCCTAGAATTAAGATTTAAAATGTTTTCAATATCATTCCTTTAAATTTTCCGTTACATTTCAATTAAACAGCTGTCCAGTTATCATAATAAAACAGTAAGATGCATTAGTAATAACAATAAAGTAATAACTAATTTTTTTTTTTTTCATGTTTTTTCAAAATACATTTTACTTTCTGTAATATAGATGTATTTTGTTATCTGCCTACCAATCACGTGGTGATCTTTAATTCTTGAATATGCGCCACAGCTAATACCACCATTCAAACAATAGAACAAACATGTCTACAGAATTCTATCGGATACCTATTAATAAAAAAGTCAACAGCAAATGCTTCCCAGGAAGGTGGGGACCGAAGCATTTACTGTTATCCCTCCTCAACTTACTTCTAAAACCCACATAATATTGTATCTAATTCATATTTCAATAAAACGACAATAAAATATAACAGTTACCTTGATGGAAAGGCACACCCTTTGCATCCAAAAAGATTCGACTGTCTGTCTGCCGTGTATGAATTTGCACGGTGTAGGTGGAGGGAATAAAAGGCAGGGGGTAATGTCCTCATCTTACTACCCCTTTTTTTTTTCTTAATATATTATATATTAAATTGAATAAGAATAATAAAGCAAATAAATGAATTCAAAAGCATTGAATGAAAATTAGATATTAACAATTTTTTAAAAGAACAAAATTACTTTTCTGTTTTCCTGCCATGACAGTGTTTCTTTTTGAGTTTCTTGTGCGACTACAAACACCCCCCACTCTCTTTTCCAAGGCTACACCCAGGTATTATCTTGGGGAGACCAACCGATGCCTTGAAGAAAGGATTACAAAGATTATTTTTAAAGCAAGAAGTTCCTGAGATAACATAGAACTTTACTTTCCTTAATTGCTGTGGGGTTTATTATTATTATTATTATTTTGCTTTTTAACGTCGTGAAAACAAGACAATGAAAAACTTCGAATTGTAAATTGTAACATTCACATCGATAACATTGGATCATCTTCTATTTTTTACTTTTGTTTAAAGTTGATTAAATCCACAAATTCTTACTAATTCGCCTTAATTGAAGCACGCACAAATTTAAAATGAATTTAAAATGGATGACGATGCATTGCGGCTGATGATAACAGCAGGGATGCACTTAGGGCCGGGCAAGGTGGACCTCTGCTGCGGATCCCGCAATTTTTGGGTCTTAGAATAGAATAATTTGGAGAAAAATACATAAATTAATACAAAAAAAAATGCATAAGTATGTAGCTTTTGTGACATTAAAAGAAATGTCGATTTTTAGAAAATTTGGAATCAGAATGTGGTCTGATCAATTAAGGAACCTCAAAGTAAACTTGCCAGGGGTCTCGCAAACGATAGAGGTGAGAGGAACCATAGATTTAATCTATGAGAGGAATCTGGTTAATACGACTCCATCGTTTGCATTTACTTAGAATTGATTGTTCCACATATAATGGGAATATTTTTTTTTCACTGTCGGACATCTTTCTCCCTATTATGAACATTCAGAAAACACTGATCAGTTCTTGTGCGTAAGACATAATATATTTGAAGAAGACTCACTGATTAAAAATTATCAGAGGGAAATACAGAGACACTGATTTTATAAGCCTAATTCCCATAAAACAAAATCCATTCCTTTAAAAGTTATCTTGAATAAAGATAAGTGTTTTAACAGCAAATGAAGAAACAATTTATTATGAATGATTCATTAAGAATATTTTTACATCCATACATTTTTAGATTCATTTCACTTTTTGATGAATATCTTAGAATATTTAGCGAAGGAATTCTGTAATTATCTTTAATCGATTCCTGCTGAAGTAAAGTAAACCAGATCTTGGAATCCAAATGCAAATCTTATTTTCATTAAAATGATAAAACGAAAGAAAAAGAAGCTGTTTTCTACTTAATGCTGTGAAGAATGGCATTCATCTTTTTTAAATTTCTACTTTTCAAGTGCAACATTAATTTGACAAAAATCTGATGAGTGGAAAAGGGATCATCTATTGAGGGCACCCTTTGCTTGATCCTAGAACCTTCTACCAACTGTTGCGTAATTTAAATATTTCTTTTTTGTATCCCAACCTTCTTTTAATTCCCTTTCAATCACTAGAGCATCGATGTATTCTAATGAAATATTATTTGGAATATTTACAATCCAATGATTACTCATATGGATCGAATCACTTTTCAGTATTTAATTTGAAGGCAATAAAAATAACTTAAGTACTGAGTCATTCACGTTTGATATGAAACAAAAATAAAGCTGCTTCCTGCAATAACAGCCACTTTTAATATATTTGATATTTAATGTTTTTGATTTATAATTTCAAAATGTAGTTTATCGTACGATAAGATTTATTTTAAGTCATCAATTATAATTTTATTGTAAGTTAACAAAAATCGCAATTTGGCTGAAATCCAACATATCGCTGAATAAGCCAAAACCAAACAGATTCAATTGCTTAAAAGTAATCAGTGAGCAACATACGAAGCAAATAAATATCTCGCATATCAGTTTCATGAAGCGATAATCGTAAAGTCAATCTGTAAATCGAGTACATTCAACTCATTCGAAATCGAATACGATTCAAGAACGGAATAACATTAAAGCTCATTCGAGAGAAGAAAAAAAAAGGAGACACAAAATAAATCCTTCCAATTAGAATACGATTAATGAGCTTATGTCAATTTTAAGAAATAACTGGAATTTCATTGATAATTCAGGAGAAACCTCAGTTTTTCGAGTTTTTAATTATCCGTTTTTGGTTTTTTTCCCCGCTAATTTGGCTTTCTTTTAGTTAAAACATTGAGTGGCTTGTCTGACAAAAATAGCATTTATTGAATAAATTTAACGTTTTTAATATATTCTTATTACTTATTAATAAAATAAAATATTACTAGTGTTTTATTTTAATTACTACTGCTATTAACGGTATTGTACATAAACTCTCAAAATAGATATCCATTTATGATAACGTAACGAAAGGGAAAACAGTTTTTGAGAATATTCGTAATATTCGATTTTTTTTATTATTCGATCAAATGAAAACAATTTCTTTCTTTCTTTCTTCCTTTTTGAAATTTGGTTATCATAAAATTAAGAGCAAATAATGTTTATCGGGGCTTTTAAGTAAATCCAATATCAAACAGGCTCGGTACCAAAATTTGGAATTTAGTGAAGATTTTAACATCTTTTTTATTATTAATTAAACAAAAATATAAAAAAAATAGATGTAACAGAGGAGTACTTGCTCTTGGCATTTGTAGATTATCTGTAGGGAGAAACTATGTAACTCCCTTTACATCCCAACCTGGAATCGAAGCCTCAAGAGCTACATGTCTTTGGACTCCCCTTAGCCTAGAGGTTTGGGGAAAAGCCCGACTTCCGGTTCAAATCACTTCCAATTTTAGGTTACATCTATTTTCCAGCGGATCAGGAAAATATATATCATTGGATAAGATTGGGGTGTATCTCTTATTGCATAGAACGACTATGATACCCTCGATCCAATGTGGCAACTTCAGATTCAAGATGGCCACTGACTCAGAGTCTCTTGAATGGTGGAAAATGTACAAATTGAATGGGTGTCGCTTGGTTTTGTGTTTACTATAAAACTGTGAATTAAACTTCCCCATCGAATAAACTACCAACATTACTATCTTTTTAAATATATTTGGCTGAATAACATTCTATTAAATTGTCCCATACAAAGTTTAAAACAAAAAAAAACAAAAAAACAAACAAACATCTAACTGTTCTGAACTTACAATCTGCTGCGGACTAAGAGACTTTAATCTATAAAGCGTTTTTATTTTCTTGAACAACTACAAAGAACATAACGAGAGTACTTTTTTATTTATTTATTTATTTCATAACTATAATTCAATCATTTGGTAAAGACCTAAACTCCTTCACAAGTTTCATTAATTTTCTCTCCTGTCTCGTGGAAATAAATAGGTTACATGAAACACCAGAGTAACTTTAATATTAAATTAATTTAAGACTGGTAATAGATTTTCACTGAAGCTTTCCCTATTAACTTTTAAGTCATTCGCATTTTCATTACAGCAAAATCAGGACAGTGAACCTCTTAAGATATAATCTGCAGAGATTAGCCGGTATCTGTCATCAAAACAATTTAAGTCCAACTGCTGTAGCAACGAACTAAGCACAACTAATACAGTTTAATAATAACAATAATAATTGAGATACGGTGAGAAAATATCAATAATAATTTAACCAGGGAGGATAAACTAACCAATTAATACTAACAATTAAAGAAATAGTGATTAAATTTCATTGTTTTTTGTTTGTTTATTTGGTCCTTTTTTTTTCTAAAATTCATACAGTAGAGCCCCAATTATCCGCGGGATTGAGTGGCAAGGGCTTCGCGGATAACTAAAATCGCGGATTACCCGAAAAAAAGACTAAAAATGAGGTGTAAACAAGAAAAAAAAATATTTCACCATTAAAAACTACGTTTTATTGTACAAAAAACATAATATGTAAAACATTTAAAATATGTACAGGAAAGCAGAAACCTTTGCTCTACGTTTGCATCCACAAATTCCGAGAAGGCCTATAGGATCACGATGCACAATAAACCTATCAGTAATTTTCGACATTCGCACTGTAGGGCCTATTGTATTTTCCCTGTTGTTGGCTTGGATTAAAATTGGTTTTTTTGAGGTTCGTAATTGAAAAAAAATTTTTCGCGGCAGTCGCGGATAATCGGGGCTCTACTGTATATGAAAGGATTGAATATTATTTTTTTTAATAAGCTATTTGGACTGCGACCTAGAGGAGGCGGGTCCGATCTCTGACTCCGCCGGAGGACGGTGACTTCTTACACGCTGCATTCTTCTCCAGTCAGATCCTAGGGCCCACCCAACCCTCTTTTAAATGGGTAGCGAGGTTTCAGTCCCGGGGATTAAAGGTGGTCGGGCGACGGACTGACCACTCAACCTCAACTTTGTCCCGTCTTAGTCACAAACCTCCTGGAGCCATATCTACGTATCCCAAGGCCCTCGTAGATCTATAATGAGATACTTTAACTTTACATAAACTATTTATAATCGTCGGAATCAATGTGGAGACCGAAAAACTAAAATAAGCCCGAAATTCCTCCATAGATCTATAACTCTTGCATAGCTATTTCATATAATCTTTATTAATCATTGAATTAATTAATTATTGAATCTGTTATGTACGTAGTTTCAATGTAAGTATACGAAGCCTTCCAACATTCAGTAAGTTTTCGCTGTAAAAAATAAAATTGAATATATTTAAAAATTGCAACTGAAGAATTTATTTCTACGCCAGCGCAATAAGCTTAGCTGTCAACGAATAGCAGCTTTACATCGAAATACAGCTGCATGTTTGTTCGTTTGTGATCAAGATAACTAAAAAAAAAAGGTAATTCCCGAAAGCCTAACTTGTTACTTTGGATCATTAAAAGACGATCCAACTGATTTCAATAAACATCGGATAATTAGCAAAAGCAAAAAAAAAAAAAAAGAAAAACAAAAAAACAAAAAGAAAAGCTGTTCAATTAAAATTTAAAAATCCTGTAGATCAAAAATTGTGTATATACGTAATTAAAATTTTAGAAGTCAATTCAAGCTACGACAGAATTTTTTAACTTTGAAAACATCTAAAACCTGTATCGCTAGAAACTATGCAGTCACTTGTGTGCGCTGAAGGTTTAGGCTACAGCGATTCTCGACCAACAGATCGAATGGTCAGCTCAACACCTGTCTGCCTTTAACCCCCGAGTTTTTATCAGATAACCATTTGATATCTGGGTGCCTATGGCCCTCTGGAGGAGAAACAACAGTGAAAAAAAACTTAGACTACCGTCGGGAATTGAAATAGGGTCTGCAAACCCAGCGCCTAAACGACTGGACTTATCGTTAACTTTGATTCATATTGATTTTATAAATAAGGAGCTGCGGATGAAAAACCGTGAAAATATCATAAAAAATATATTGATCAATGAAATAGAAAAACTTAAAACTTAACACTAGATCGAGAAGACTGGATCTATTTGCTTTAAAAACAACAATACAACTTCACATTCGCAAAAATAGCTGTGACGATGAAATTCTGTTTTTTAGTTTTTTTCGATTCATAAAATGTTATCAGTCTACATCTTATTGGGGTGAAACTCGCTTTCAACTCCAAGACTAATTTTATCGTTTGCTTTGTTGTCAGCCATCTTGTTTCAAAACTCTGTTTTTGACTACGATGCGTGTCAATCAGAAACATACAGACAGAAACTGAGGCAAGTTTTGGAGATAGCAGGTAATTTTTAGATACCATTGTCCTAGATTAGGCTTTGTTTGAATATCGAATCTGTTTTTCGTACTTCTTTTTTGTTAAATTACGATGTTAAAAAAAAAAAAATAATAATAATAAAAGTAGATTTACGAAGAAATTTTGTAATTGCTAAACGATATTCATAACTTTTGAAATACTTTACTTGTGTTATTAATCAAAATAATAAAAAAAAAACCCTAAAAGAAGGTACATTTGATAAATGCTGATGGATTGTCGTAATGGAGAAACCAATGGAAGCTTAAAATGAAAGTCTCACTTTTGAGCGCGAAATCGACGATAAGCGAAGAATATCTTTCCACAGCACAAAATAACATCATGAATCATGGGATATCACTTCTCTTGTCACTTATGAAACTATATCTTAAAGGGAGATGTCGTACTTAACACAAGAAGGTGCTTTTGACATTGTTAAAGAGTGAAATGCAGCGGAAATAATTGGGGTATCTTTTTGTGCTGGAGCCCAAATCATTCTCAAATCATTGCAGAAAAAAAGATATGTAATCGTTTCTTAATGGTCTCCCACCGATGTCAAAATATTCTGTTTCTTTATTGCCATATATTTTGAATGTATTGTTTCAACTGTAAGCAAAATTAACATTCATGGTCTTGTACAGATTAAAGAACTCCAAGGGGTCTATTAAAAATATTTTGTATGACAAAGTCAATTTTTTTTAAAATTTTATATTAAAATTATTTTCATGAGTGCAAGAAGTTAATTAGCATATATCAAAAAGTTAATGTTGTTTTCAAGATGATTGTTCCATCAAAAGGTTAAAAAGGAAGTTACTCCTGCTTCTAAGTTGGAAGATGGTCACATATTATCCCGAAATAGTTTTAAAAAAACCTTTAAACAAAGGTTACCTTTAATGATATAGGTTTATTTAAATAAAGGTTATCATGGGTCTTATTATTCATAAGATTAACTAGGCTGAAGTTTATGGACCCGCCAATTTTTTGAATAGAAAAGGTAGCAAAAAAAAAAATTAAAAAAAATAGACCGACAAAATGGATATTGGGCTACGTACTGCGGTCTAGTACGTAGGGTCAGGCTGTCAGCTGTAGTGGGATGAAAGATTGAAGTGCCGGAGAGGGCCCGACATACCTGAAAGCCTAGGAGCCCGGCTGTATGTTAATAGGGTCCTAACTGGCATACGGTATCCCTATCTAAATGGTGTTAACTAGATCTAAAGTAAATTACGTTTTAAGTTAAGGGACTTGACTTCATTCACAATCATCCTTGCTTCGGACATACCAACTTACTTAAATTTGATATTCACAACACAGTATAAAAATTAGTTTGATTGTCTGCTGAGTATCTTAAGCAAGCATTCTTGATGCAATGCCTGTTTCTTGTCTTAATCTACTCCTGAAACTTTCAAAAATAACTATAGGCCTACTATTACGTAGTAATCTTCCTTCCTCAACTTCCTTTATTTCAAAGTACCTAAAGCTGTGCTTTTGACTTCCATTCGGAAACTCGGCCACAGCCATTAACTAAAAGGACGCTTTCGCTGCAATACCTTGTTGGTCGGTCATTCGGTGAGCTTCTTACAGACCATGAATTTTAGCTTAAGTATTTGAGCTTTAATTTTTAATCTCCATTTATTATGTTGTTAACTGTTGAAGGCGAAATTCCTCTTTCCAAAATTATAGGTTTGTAGGCTGATTATTATTCAATGATACTAATGGCCGGTTTCTCCAAATAGAATTAGTATTAGCTGATGTCACACTTGATTAATTTCAATTTGACTTAATCCAGGAGTAGCTTACGAATATTTGGAGAAACCGGCATTAAGACAATTTGGTTTTCTAACAAGCTAAAAATTGTTTGTTTCTTGGATATCATTTCGAATGTTCTTGCTATTCCAACGCTGCTTCAACGATAACTAGAAATGCCCTATTTTCTTTGAAAGAAAATACTGTTATGTCTCTGCGATGATTTACAATTTATTTACAATCTGTAATATATTGTTAAGCTATTTTAACGTGTTTTGATTTTCTTTGAATATATGTGTGTGAATATATTTTTAGCGACCCATTTGGGAGCTTTTGTGATAGCGACCAAAATCGGTAGCTATTGCGTTTGTCCTGTCCGTCCGTATGTGCGTGTCTGTCCACCAATAACTCCCGAACGGAAGGTCGGATCGACAAACGGACTTCACCATCGTGTCCAGAGGTCCAAATACTGTAGGAGTGGGTATTTTCAGGGGCCAATGCCCTCCCACGTTCGAGATTTTTGGCATTGTTTTCAATGGATTTCCTCTATTAGCTTAAATGTTAGAAATGCAATCATTTCATTTCAGTTGTCAAATATAGCTTGATGCTTAATGTCTGAGAGTAATGTACTGAAGGTTGTCGGTTCGAATCCATATATCTATTGTTATTTTTTTTCTCAATATCCATGTGTTGTTTTTTTTTTTCTTTTTGCTTTTCTTAATTTCCTAACTTTTTTTATTTTTTCCATTTTTTTTTTTTTTATTTTTCCTTACGTTAATCTACTTCCTTTTTTTTTTATTATTATTTTTAATTTTTTTTATTATCATGGGTCGCCCTTAAATTTACGCTTTAGCACAAAATTATATTCACTTGTTTAATCTATTTTTTCGTGAGTGTGTATTTGTATAAAAAAACCAAAAAAAAACAAAACAAAACTAATTGTATTTCTTCAGTCCTAAAGAATTTCGTTAGTGAGAAGACTTCTAGAAGCCTAGAACACATGAAAGGGAAATTGATCAAATGTACCACCAATAACTAACTAACCAACTAGATTGATAACAATAAAGAAAAAAAGGAGTATCATTACATAAAAACAATTTTGAATTAATGAAAAAATATCCTGCAACTTTATCATTCTGTTAAATTATACTGCATTAGATAAAGGAAATGATAACAATAAAACTAAAATTATCTTTTAAAAAAATCTAAATCGAAATCTATTCTAAAACCTATAAGAGTAAAAACAAAAACAAAAACAAAAAAAACGATGTTCTATTAATGTCTTCTGAGGTCAGCAATTCAAATAGATAATTCGATAATTTAAAATAGATAGAATAAAGAAATTCTTAGATAGTTTTAAGTAAATACATTCGATGAAATAAAATTAAATCGCTAAATCAGTTTTTAAATTTAGCATTCGCAATTCCAGATGCTCTTCTGTTTTTGTAATGACAAGATTAATCGATTCTTTTGATTTCTATAATTCATGATGTCTCCTGACGCTTCATCTTTAATGTATCGAAAAGACTGTAAGAACTTAAGTCTGGATATCACTGTGGAAACGATTACTCTGTGGAAATCAAAGCTTCCTACAACTTCAAAATTAACAACAAATCTTTGGAAAACGAAATTACTCGAATTAAAGAGTTAAAAATTCGTTTTCATAACACCATGTTTTAGAAATTTCAGAATCAGATCAAGTCCTTACTCGAACGAAAATATTTGTAATGATTATAAGCACTGGTTACGAATCGGAAATCTTTGTATCTTCTGTTAAATTGTGCGAGGACATGGGCAAACATGAACTTGCAATCTCATGCCATCCAACCAAAAAGAAAAAAAAAACACTCATCTTTGGGCACGGAGTTACCGCTCCACTTATTTTAATTCTTCGCTTGTAAATACCATGGAAATAAAATGTGGTAAAGATAATTTATGTCGTACAATCATAATAAAATTATACAAAGTAGTTGCTTTTCAAAATTTTTCATTTCCGTTTCAAAAAGAATAATATTGCACATTTACTAGGCAAATGTCGTCGGTGATCAGAATAAACTTTCTCTTGATTAGATAAAGGATGGATAATCAGATGTTCAATTATTTTCTAATTTAGGATTATTCTAGAGTAATTCAGCTGATTAATGGCTACATTTATCTTAATACATTCCATGGAAAAACTTAACAAATTCTGATATCCATAAAGTATTTTAAATAAATAACTTATCCACATATCTTTAAGAAAAGTAATACAGCATACAAACATTAAGTTTAGGTTGCCTATATGTGAACTAAACCATTTTTTTTTTTTTTTTTTAAATGAATGATTTCTGCTGAGATAAAATCCTATATTTTTTTTTTTTTGCTATTTTATGGAGAGTAATTCTTTCTTTAGAAAAATAGAGGAAGCCTTAGTGAAGTCTAGTTGCAAAGTCAGTGAGTAATAAGAAAGGTTAGTATCGTCCTCCTGATCTGAATTCTTCTGAGAAAACTCTGCAAACATTTCTTACAGTAAAATCTTTCTGTCCGCGAACCAATGTCAAAATGTGATTCAGCAGTTTCCATAAAGTGCATTCGCAGTATCTATACATAAAAGATTTTCGAAGTTTTCTAATGACACCACACGAAAGTGAAGTGACCATACCATGAATATAACTAGATGTCTATCTGAAAAGTATTAAGCCTATTCTTGATGATGAGGTTTGTTTCAACATAGCCTGACTGGTATCTGAAAGTATAATTAAAATTAATACCATTTTTCTTATGAATTTTAAGATATTAATATGCCAGTTATTAAAAACTTTATAGAATGCGACTCATTTTTTTGGTACCCGTAAATTCCTTTGATTATTGTTAAGATCTAAATTTTGAATACTGAAGCAAACTTTAGGAGAGGCTGATATCAGAGCACAGGTGTTTGAGAACCACTGATCTAGGGACATCTTCAACATCCCCAACCCGTTCTCCAACACTGCAGGGAAGCGCGATAGGCGTTAATGGCCTCAGAGCTTCTGAACGTTCACATAAACAGCATGAGGTGTAGCAGTGAGGCATGTATCACAGTGAGAGGCAGCCATGCAGCGCTTTAACTTTAGCTGTCTCATTTCCAAGCTTAGTTTTCACCATGTTTGTTCGTTTGCCATTTTGTTTTTGGTTACAATTTGTTTTTATGTAAATCTCAGCATATTAAATATTTTTCCCAATTTTATTCAGGAAACTTAAAGGAGTGTCGACATTTTAACTTTTTTTTTTAGGATATTTGAGGAAACCAGTATAGGCCTATTATTATTTTATTTGAAATTCAGATATTAGAAAAATTCGAAAGCAATAACGAGTATCTTTAGATAGGAGGTAAACAATAAGAAAATAAGATCACTATTCTATTTGTTTTATCTTCACTGTTTTGTCGATTGATTTTTTCCTATGTGCACTATTAAAAAAAATCGCTGAACTGATCGATAGATTCACAGACAAATATTCGAGTCAAAGAAAAAAAAATCCCTTCACTGTTTTTTTTTTGAAGATGGGCATTTTTGTTGTTGCTTTTTTCATACTAAACATCTGTGGAATAGGATTAACGGGGGGACATTTTACTCTGTTATTCAGGTTTAATAAACATCATTTATTCTTTATTCAACTACAGTAAACTTAAAGTTAAAGCAAACTGGTTCTGCAGAGATTAATTAGCATCCAACATAATACTGATTTATTAAAAGGTTAAAATTATAGAATTTGTGAAGCGTTTCCACTGCATGAATTATTATAAAATGATAATAACGGAATAAAAAAAATTGAGAAATTTGCTATTGTAGTAGAATAAAAAATAACAGAGAGATAAAAGAAATGAAAAAAAAAGTTAATTTAGTATGTTACTTGTTTGAAAACATTAATGAACTAATTCTACAGATTTTGAAATAACAATACTTTCAAAAGCTTTCTTAGTATAATTTTTAACCAAACGACATACACTACTACTACTGCTAATAATAATAATAATAATAATAATAATAATAATAATAAATTCATAATTCAAAAACTATTTCGTAGAAATGCCTTAGCATGAAATGAGGTGAAAGAGATTTCACAAGATATAAAATCTATAAAACAAATAGCTAGGAACGCCCAGGATAAACAGAACACAACTTTGTTAAACTGGCACAAAACCTACTAAGATAAAATGAAAATGCAAAGCCTGGATTTAAAATCTTCTGTTGTAGAAGGTTTCTAATAAAAACAATCAGTCTTTTGTGGAAAAGAAACATTAAGCTGATAGTTGATCCACAACAACGATACTCCTGAGGATTCACGAAGACAAATGAAGTTCACTTAAAGTAGAAATAACAGAAAACATCCAAAGCCACAACAGCAGAAAACGAGAAATAAAGAAGGCACTCGAAAACAATAGAAACATCACTTAGATTATAACCAAAACAATGATGAAATAACATGAATTAAATTGATAATTGAAATATGAAAAAGAATGAATGACGAAATAATAAAACAAAAACAAAAAATAGATACTGTTTAAATAACATTCGAGTTTCGGCACAAATACTAATCCCCAAACTAAGTATTCGGGATGTGAATTCAATCAAGAGGCAGTTTCCAAATAAACAAACTATAAAACAATGTTGCAGACAACCACCTTCAAGAAAACTTCTACATTGTAACGTAATCTTAAAATTACTAGTAGACTTACATAACCTTCAGCATGTCTACGATATGTAAAGAAATTGAGTACTATACCTTCCTCATTTTTATGCATTATATTTAAAACACTACAGAGTAGCCTTCAAACTGTAATTAAATAGTAGCATTTACATCGGATTTCATTAAACTACAATTTCTAAATTCCTACTGTGGAATCAAAACATTAGCTACAGACATATATGTGCAGTGAATGAACGTGCTTATTTACAATTAACATTATAAAAAGATGTTGTAGCTTAGCAGATAATTATCTGAACTTTAAACCAAACTAATAAGAGTAACTAACTACATATAATTAAGCTGGTTCTCTTTTATTATAGACTAAGTTCAGTTCTCTTTGGAGAACTATTCCTTAACGATATACTAAAAATTAAAATTCATTTGCATGATATCAAATGAAACAGATTTTAACTTATCATATTGTGAAACATAACATTTTGTGCGAATAGATTTTGAATGAGTCCTAAGCTATAAAACAAAAGGCATTAACATCTTTTAGACAACTTTAATATCAATAATTCGAAGTGCATTTTACATCTTAAATATTGGAACCTTCTTTGGAATCAGAATCTTACCAGAAACAACACTAAGAATGATTGTAGACTGTTTTAATGATGTGTTCTATCCATATTTATGTAGGTCAGATGTCTAGGTTTAAATTCTGAATCCAACGCAGTTTTCTAAGTCAAACGCAGTTTGATGTAGTTTCCTGTTGCCAAGAGAGATGTTGTCTATTGACAAATAGTGGTTATTTCGCCATACACTTTTTGTTTTCAATATAAGCCAATGAAACTTTTTCTTTTGTTTTTTCGCTCCGATTTAGGCCTACTGAATGATATTCAGATTTGATTCACTTTCTGTTAATATAATGGTACTAATAGTTTCTAAATTTATTTACATTTTTTCTATAAAGATTTATCGAAAATCATCTAGGACAACATTAGAAGTTGTGTTTTTGTTTACAGCTAATCGTTTAAACAATTTTCAGATGAAATTTACGATTTACAGAATTTTAATATTTCTCTTTATTGACCTTTTATTTACCCACTTCAGAATCAATGAAATATTATCGGGATAATGTTTAAGCATAGGATGTTCAAGTAATTGTCCTGCTATAGTTATATATATAAAAAAAATCCTGAAAGAGACAGTTTTATAGTTCTGTGTCTCGAAATATATTCTTTTATGAACTGAACCATCCAAACAAGACATCTAGAAAAGAGAAGAACATTTAACAGCACCCAGGAATGTTCTCTACCGTAAATTATATAGTAAAATTTCACTCTCAGAATAAAGTTCAATAAAAAATAATAATAAAAAGCACTCAGACATGATTTCTCAATATTTTGGGTAATAGACATAGGACAATCACTGAAACTTAGGGTAAATTAAGAGTATACTTGCCATGTGGCTGTCAGTCAAACACTTCATAAAGACCAAGTTGTGTTTTTAAAACTCTTTTTTCTCATTATTCTCTATTTTCAGTTTTCTAAATAAATTACGGTTTAGGAAATATCAAAAAAATATGGTGTTCCTATTATTTCGGATTTATCTTATCTACAAAGATGAAACGTTCACCTTATCTATAATCTTTTTAGTTGATAAATGAAATTTGGATGAAGCTGTAAGATCTAGTTAAGAAATTATTCTAATCTAGTTAAGAAATTCGAAGAATTCCCTTGATTAGCTAATTATAGTTAATGGCGCGTACATAGTTTGAATTGATTATTTTGGTATTTTTGGTAGTATTTTGATTAATCTGACATTCTGACTTCTTATCATGGTAAAAAAAAACAAATGCAAACATCTGCCACACGCCATGACGTATTAATTGCCAAACTGACATTTTCCCTAATGAGACAGACTGACATTTATATCTTTATCTTTTGACAGTTGCTACCATTAACTTTCGCCGATGATTTTGGGTAATGGAATTAAGGAAATGTCTCTCAACACAGAGCTTCTGGGAATGGTTTTCTTAATGACGGTTACGGAAAAAAAAAGAAAAACCACTGAGCTTTAAACTACATGCAAAGGATATTGACGAAATGGCTCTCATAGCAGTAAATCGAGTCACAATGAGACGTAGCGAAATAAGAACAGTGACCTTCCTAATGACTGTAATGATAAACCGCGTCCTGTGAATTTTCAACCACGTACCTCACAATAATAACAGGCATTAAAGACGCTTGTTTCACTGGAGGAGACCAGCAGGGGTGGACGACGATTACACAGGAAGCTCCCAACCATGCGCAGAATAAGGCAATTACGAGCACGCATAATGTAACCCTTGACACTGAAAAGTAGAACCCGAGACGTGAAGGTTGTCACAAGTCCAAGTAAATAAACAATACAGAGAAACATTCCAGGATCTAATTAAGAAACCACTTGTTATATTTATTATAGGAATTTTGTTAATTAGTTGTTATTAGAAAAATTAAATTGAGTTATTCTTGAAAACTAAATTGAAAATGTTGCTTATTTTCAATTTAAAATTGTTTAAGAGTTGCTTAAATTTTTATTAAACATGGTAATAACAAATTATATGAAAAGAAAAAGAAAAATTTCCCAATTATACATTTTGCCAATTTTATCCAGTTTTTTCAGGCTCTACATTAAAATATTGTCAAAAATATTACAATAATATTTTATTATAATTACACTGAAGGAAACTGGAAGAAAATTTGCATCATGTATTTGCATAACTGTGTTTAGCGGCCCCTAGTTTACAGCTTGCCTGTAAAACATAGGCGACCGCTCTTGCTTTTATGCTTGCTGGATTTCACACTCTGTTGTGGCCAAACGGTTAGAGATATTAGAATGAAATCTTCACCATTGTGTTCAGCATCAAAAAGTAGGTGAACCCGTCCAAAAAATCAGACCTCTAGGACCACTCCCTGACCGGATGTTGAGGGGTCAAAAGTGGTCGCTTCCGATAAAGAGGAAAACGGCGGTAGCAATATCGACCCTTCTTAACACATTTTAATTATAAAATTATGCACATTATCGGCCGCTTTGCTTTTGACACTGTCTAAAAGCATTAATTTATCTTATTTATATTAATAACTTGAATGAAAGTAATATTCGCAGTAAATTAAAAATAATTTTGATTTCACATGTTTTCTAATGGATAATTTTTTTATTTTGATTAAAAAAAAAAGAAGATTTTATAGATTTATTAAAAATTTATGAAATTATAATTTGAAAATTTAAAACTATATAAATAAAAATAAATAATAATTAAATCCGAAATAATTTTTATTTGAAAGATAAAATAGGCAGGAAACTGTTTTCAAGAAACTTTTATTTATGAAGAAATTATAAAAATTCTGTTGTCATTGTAAATGGATTAAAAAAAAAATGAACAGACTGCAGATATTCACTTAATTTATTCGATCAACTTTAAGAAAGGAGAACTACTTCTTTAGAGGAGACACTTAACCCACTGCTGCAAGCCTAAAAAG
>JAFIDM010009631.1:343787386-343816831 GCA_023159025.1 Thereuonema tuberculata
TACTTCTTTAGAGGAGACACTTAACCCACTGCTGCAAGCCTAAAAAGGTAAGGGACCAGTAAACAGTAAGTCAAGGAATTACCCCTTTATTTACTCTTGGTCTGTGTACACGATGACCCAAAGAAGAAAATAAACATCCGTGTTTGGTCATCGAAGTTCTCTTCACGCAACTAACAGCACACGGTTTTTCTCCTACGGTCCAACGGCTACAACCGGAATGCCTTCGACCTGAGGTGCTTCACTCCAATGAGAATGAATGCCCAAGCCGGAAAGGCATTGGTTCAATGAAAAGACGAACATCCCACCTCCGGCGGCGGCGGCAGCGGCGCCCATCAGATGATTCGACGCCAGAGTTAAGCTTTGAAATTGTGGCAAATCATCATGAATGTTCATTTCCGAGCATGAGGGGTTGTTTTTTTCGCCCTCAAGCCTTTTAAGTGCTGGCCGATCTCTTGATCGATGCCCCAAGTGACGGCTTGATTGCGAACGGTCATCCCTGAATTGCTACGTAATGGCTTCCTTGCGAAGGGAAAACCAGAGTTTTAATTCATTATAAATGATATGAGATCAAGTGACCAGTGGCAGATAGACCAGGATCTGAAGATCAAACATTAGTTGAGCGGAAGAAACTCAATCAAACAAACTAAAAAGAGTTAATTAATTATCTCCGTTGTACGATTTAAAACAAAATAAATTCTGAACATTTTGAAATACTCATTAAGAAAATGAAACAAAACAAAATGAGGCAATATCTATTAATAAATGAGACCAAGTAAGGACTGGATGCCATCCCGGAACAAATGTTTTACGCTATTGTCTTATGATTTCCTCGAAATGTTGTAAGTTTGAGAAATTACTATGTTAAACATGATTCGAGTCAAAACAAGTTAAGGCTAAAGTACGAGTGTACCACTTGTGTAGCAATTCGCATCAAAATTTACAGAAAAAATTAAATTTCATTAACAATCATCAGAGCAACAGTAAGAAAATACGAATAAAAAATGTTACAGGAAGAATCTTAAGATTAAAACTTTAAAATTGTCAATTTAAAGTAATCTTATTAATTTTTTTTTAAATGTCGAAACATTAGTTAGTTAATTAATATTTAAATTATTTCTATTCAAGTTAAATTGCTTTGTACGTATTATACTGTTACACAAAAGGCAGCCTCTACAATTTGTGAATTAGAAAATTTTTTTAACGTGTGCTGTGTATGGAACTTGAGAATGTTCACGCTAAGCTGAACGAAACCAAGTCGTTTTATTGTAAATACTTTTAATTTTAAATTATTAAATTTTTCAAGTTAACCAGGTGTGCCGGCTTCATCATTGCATAATAATTTGTGAAATTGCTGTAATTTATATTGTAATCTGATTTTACAATATTTTCATAATCTTTGTAATATTATTATGTTGGTGACCAGCTATCCGCCAAGAAAACCTTTTCATAACCTCTTGAATTGTCTACATGTAAACAATAACATGTAATAGTATTGTACAATGTCGTAATAATGGGCTGTAACGACATTTTAAATGCTTAGACTTGGCTATTCATTTTATGAGAATAAAATAAAATAAAATTAATTAAAGGAAGCTTCTGACAAATGAAATATAAACTGATTAACTAATCTGCGAAACAGCCAGAGGTCGCTAGTCGGTTGAATTAAGAAATCACTGTAATTATAAAACGATATTTTATTAAAATATTACATTTGGGCAATTATACATAATCTCAAATTGCTTTGTAATAGAAACATTAAAGCAAGAGCGATGGACACCCGCAGGAAGGCAAAAGGGGCAGACCCCCCCCCCCCTTAAGTTCAATGTTACCGTAATTCATCTCATTTTATTCTCACAAGAGGTTTCGCAAATATAAAAAATAAAAAATGCATGTTGGGCACTTTTAGAGTATAATCTACAAATTTTAAAATAACAGTACTTTAAATTGCAGTAGTGACCGTACTTCCCACTTCCCGGAAAAAAAATTCTGTGAGCTCCCACAGTAGCAGTAGGTGTTAGAGCAATTGCTAATAGTTATTATTACTAATCAGATTATTTCAGAAAATGAGGAGTGAGTGTAAATATCAAGCATTTACTTGTTTTTAAATCTATTGAAACTTAAGCAATCACTTATTATTAATAATGAATGATTTTTGTAAGATTCATGGGACTGTCGTAAAAGCTTTGGAAAAATCAATGTGAACTGGAATCAGTGTTTGCCATTGATTTCCTGAATGAACCAACCACTAACTTCATCAACTGATTAAATTCGCCGTCACAATGAATATTACATCTCTCCCACTCAATTACTTCCTTCTTCCTATTCGCCTCAAGGAGTCTCGCTTAGTATTTTTTTTTTTCCTTCCGCTGTAAAACTTCACACGAACTGTCTGACCGAAATCTTCGGTTCATTCGAATACAGTTTCATCCTTTGAATGAACGAATCCTTTGCTTCGTTTCTAGGATGCCATTCATCTGACTAACGATCAATCTATGCTTTACCACAGTCCTCGTCACCACTCCCGTCTGGTTTACCACTTCGTTGAATGTCAATTAAATCGTTTTCATTTGATCCACTGAGAATGCAATAACCCATTGCATCCGAAAATCTAGGACTTTGGACATGATTTTTGAGTTGGAAAGTTTATCGGCTTGTTTGTAACCTCACCCCCCTCCATCCCCGTCCAATGTTTTGTGTTTTTGTTTGTTTGTAAGATTCGACCAATCCTAACCCATCCTCCTATATAATCCTGGGTTAAAATTCAGTAAGTTTCTTCCGTAATTTTTTATTATCCTTTACTATTACGCTTTAATTAAACAATAAATGTGATTATGTGATCTTAATGCAAATTCAAAGAATTAATTCCTTTAATTCATTCTAGTTAATCAATAGTACGCCGGTAATTAACTGTTGACACCAATAAAGTTAGAAAACATTATAATTTATTAGGAATTGGAATAATCTTGCAGTTTCCAACATATTTTACTTTCATATTCATTTTTAGCGGCCCATTCGGGAGCTATTGTGTTAGCGACCAAAATCGGTAGCTACTGCGTTTGTCCTGCCCGTCCGTCCGTGTCTGTCCTCTCCCTAACAACTCCCGAACGGAAAGTCGGATCGGCAAAGGGATTTCACCACCGTGTTGAGAGGCCCAAACCGTGGGAATGGGGTATTTTGGGGAGTATCATGTTCGAAATATTTGGCATTGTTGTCATTGTACCTCTCCCTCCCCACTAATAACTCCCAAACGAAAACTCGGATCGACAAGACTTCACCATCGTGTTCAGAGGTCCAAACAACATAGGAATAGAGTATAGATTAGGTGCCAACGACTCCCCAAGTTCGAGATATTTGGCATTGTTTTCATTGGATTTACGCTATTGCTTAAATATTAGAAATGCAACCATCTCATTTCAGTTATCAGCTATAGCTTGATGCTTAAGATCTCGGACTTATGGGTCGTCCTTAAATTTATACTTTAATACAAAATTATATTCACTTGTTTTTTGTTTTTTTATTTTTTTATGAATCTTTATTGAAATAAACATAAAATGTGGTTGTGAACTTAACGTTGTTTCACTAGAATGTTTTCAATTTGCATTATTTTTTTTTAGAAAACGAATATAAAGAATCTAGAGGTTATAAATTACAATAAATCCTTTTTATTGTTAATTTCTCTTAATAACTTATATGATGTTTTTTTTTTAATTGACACTTTCTTTGCAAAAACAAAACAAAACCGACTCTGGCACCTACAGCTGAGTGATTTGGGCAAGTGGGTTTGGAGTGGTTTGTTTTCTTAATCTTATTTTTTAACGTGATTCTGATCTTCTCTCCATGTTAGGATGAACATACTTTTAAAATACAGGATTAAGACACTTTAAAAGTGTTGGAATATGCATATGTATATATATGCATTATTACAGTAAATTAAATGATTGATTGTGTCTGAAGTAAATGATGAGATGAATAAGTACACACATCCAAGAAAAATACTTATCTATTAATAAATTAAAATAAATAAATAAATAAATAATGAAAGATACATTTTTTTCCCTAAAAATAATCTAAAAAAATCATGGAAAATTAAAATACTGATTCTTCCACATTTCACCGTGAAGTAAAATGTTTGAGAATCACTGCATTACTGCACATCGAAAGAGATAAAGACAGCGAAAGCATTCACCAGGATTTGAGACCAACAAAGCAAAGCCAAATTGAAAACACAACAAGTGAATATAATTTTTGTGGTAAAGCATAAATTTAAGGGCGACCCATAATAATAAAAAAAATTAAAATAATAATAAAAATAGGAAGTACATTAACGAAAGGAAAAATAAAAAAAAAAAGTTAGGAAAAAAATAAAAAGAACGTTAGGAAAACATGAAAAAAAAATCCATGCGGGCATTGAGAAAAAAAAAAGATTGAGAAAAGAAAACAAATAAAATAAAAGTTGATATAAGGATTCGAACCGACAACATTCAGCATATAAGTCCGAAAACTTACCGATCACGCTACAGCTGAAATGACATGGTTGCATTTGTAGCATTCAAGATAATAGCGGAAATCCAATGAAACCAATGCCAAATGCGTTGGCCCCTGAAAATACCCCATTCCTACAGTTTTTGGGCCTCTGAACACGATGGTGAAATCCGTTTGTCGATCCGATCTTCCGTTCAGGAGTTGTTAGGAGTGGACAGTCACGGACGGACGGACAAGACAAACGCAATAGCTACCGATTTTGGTCGCTAAAAATCCTTCGACAAAAAAAAACAAACTAAAAAACGGAGCAAATGAATAGAATACCGTCAACAGCTAGAAAATAAAACGATAACAATAACTGAATTATTTAAGAGACAATTTAATTGAGATCTTATTACTGTAGGAATTTATTTCATAAAGGCAAGAATCACAAAAGAAAAAAAAAAAATTTCTGTTAATCATTATGTACTATAGTTTTTTGTTTTTTTTTAAGGCAACAAACAAACGTTTAGGGTTGAATGGAGAATCTAGAGGCCTAATAGGCTACACACATTGAAATATAAGTAGAAAAACAAACTTTCCTTAACACCTTCAATTAATTTTAATCTTTAAGCTAGTTTATACCTTCATCTCTTCATTGCAAACCTTCATCATAACATGGTTCAAATATTTGGGAATTTATTTCTCAACTCGGAACCAAACTTCCGTACAATGGCGGAAAGGCACATTACCCATAATGCTCTGTTCAACATAAATTAAAGACACTTTCGTATAAATTTCTTTTGATGCTGCTGAAGTTGCTGCGGACGAAAATTTATGCTGCAATGGTAAAACAGCCAAGGTTAAAAGTAAACTAAAATGTTGATGTTCTTTTGTCATTATTATTTTTTTATTTTGTTTCTCCTTGATTTTGAGCTGTTAAAAAAAAAAAGTTCTCTTAATTTCTTGAATAAATTTTCCTTTACTAAAAAGATAGTAACAAAATATTCAATACAATTATTTATTTGTACAAAACTACTGATAAATTTAATCCAACTTACTGTACTTTTAAACTTATTGCAAATAAAACATTGCGAGTGGTTATAAAGAAGAATTACGACTCATATTGACTACTGAATTCTGGATATATTTTAGTAATATAGGAATTCAGCTACGTTTATTGGAAAAGCAGTTACCGAGTTAAAAAAAATCGTAATGTTCGTAAATAAGAGTAGAATCTCAAGGCATTAAGATTCCTCGTCATATTTCATTTTCCTTTATGGTATTCTTTCTCAGATCAGATTTTTGCAAGAGGGAATACTTCTTCTCTTTTCCTTTCATCTTCGAATTCATAAAAAAATCAAATGTGGAAAATACGTGATGAAGATAAACTTTTAAATCGATATTTATTTAATCTTAAGATGTAGATCTATAATGCCCGTCGGCTTACATCGCTTCAACACGTGATCATATAGTTACTACAAAGAAATGATTTTTAACTATTATTGCTCTGTTTATAGTTCAAGAAATACAGTGTAAAATTCTGTTGGATTTTACCAAATTTGAAAAATCCAAGAAGCGGAGAAATTAATATAAACCTTCACTGCGTTCCTTAAATTAAATTAAAGACTGAATATACTTAGTTAAATACCGATAAAGCAATTCTTTCATCGAAGTTTCTTCGAAGAGAATAAACACTGGACCATTTACTACATCTTACAAAACTAATCTTCACTGAAAATTTCTTGAATAGCAGATATTCTTGGGGAAGAAAATCTAAATCATCATCAACTTTTTCTAATTATTGAAGGCAAATTTTGCTCAAGTAAATGGTAGGATACTACTTTTATTTTTTGTATTTTTTTTTTCCCAGAACAATACACGAATATTGAAGCTTTTCTAATCGTTTACTGCTAAGATTCACTAAAACCCAGACAGAAAAATATAGTTTTAGCAGCAGGCATTAACAGTATACAAGCGACGTGTGTCATCGATTATAGGAAAAGCATGTCTGCAGAAAAAAAAAAAAAAAGAGGATCGTAATTAATTATGAGTCACGAATTTGGAATAAGTTTTATAGGGTATTCATACGGTGTTCTACATAATCAGAAGTCTAGAAATAGGAAATGCGTTTATCTAGTTGTAGAACATTCACAAGCCAGACTAATAAAAAAAAAACGAAACTGAATGACTCGAAACGCTAAAGGAAGTCGATCTAATTAGGATTTTGAATCACAAGTAATTGTAGTAAAGGAAGTAAAGATATCTAGTGATGGCCATCGTGACTCTATAGGGCTGTTCTTTCAGTGTCGAATGAATAAGATAGATGATAGGAATTCAAATAAATATACGTACTCGATAATTATTTTGATCAAGGCTATATACTAAAATGGATTCTTGTCTAACAACATTCCATGTTAATCTTGATTCCTTTTATATCATTCAAGTAAATCTTAACTGACAAGAAAGAATAAAAACAAGTACAATTATCTTACAACAATTGTGTTTCTTTATTTATGATTTTTAAATCATTTTTTAACTACATTATTAGAGCTAATTCAACGGTTGCTTTATAGACAATGACAGACTTGCTGCGAATTTTAATGTTTGACACTTACTGAAGTTAAATGAAGCTAGTAAGAAGACGATACTAAGCAGTGGATAGAAATTTAGGAAAGGCTTGGATATTTCTCTAAGGAAAATTTGATGACATCAAAAAACTTCATTTGATTCTCTGTGTTCTATGAACGTAATCTGAAAGTTTAGCGCTGTGCAAGCAACCCATACAGAGATCGTAATAATGTTCAAAACAATTCTTAAAAATATCATAGCTTCTTCTTTTAAATATTATAAGAAATGATATACTGATCGAAATCTAATAAGCAGACAAAATGATTTTTTTAATTAAATTTAAAGAATGTTCGATGATAGTTACTTTAATGCAATAAAAAAGATCTTACAGACTCTAATGAATTGTAGCCAATTTCCAACAGAAATGTTTCACCATCTTGACATAAAATTCTTTATGAGAAGATATTTTCTATCAAATATAACAGGAAGTTTATCATATGATAAAATTAAAAGTTAAGTATTTTTTTTTTCCAATTTCATTTTGGTTATAATAATAATGGTTACTGCTCTTGTAATTTCTAATGCTTTTAATTCGAATTCAAAGCTTGGAAATTCATTCATCCAACATTTTATTATGAAACCCTATTTTCATTGAAAGATAAATTTGCTACCTGCAAGTTCAGAAGTGAAGTTCCAAACTGAAATCGGTAGTAGATCTTTAATTTTATCTAAAAATATGAGATTACTTAAATAAAAAAATAATGTGAAATTATTTAAATAAATAAATCTTCTTATTAAAAAGATCCAACTTAAAAGTTGGTTTAGAATACAAACGAAATGCAATTAACAAAATTCTGAATCTGTTTTTATCCACGCTTACGCTTAAAATACGAAATCATTTAGTATTTGTTTAATAGACGACTTTGTGAAGAGATACAAATCATTATATTGCTTTTAAGTCTCCCGAAAATGAATTTGCTGAAAATGTTTTTCTGATGTTTTGATTTCTATTCAATTGAGAAGAAGTTAAATTATTTTATTTTTTGTTGGATTGGATGTAGAGACGTCAGAATGTTCCAGAATAACGGGCTGATCATTGCAAAACATGAACAGTCCTTCATTCTGCTGACGTCTTACTTAGGAAACCTTATTTTCAAATAGAAATTTTTAAGATAGAAATATGCAAATTCGATTGTTGGGGAAATATCTGAAGTAGTTCTCTTATCTTAACACAGTAAGAACATATATATCTTCAAATCTATACAGCTTTTGTGCAACGAAATTTGTGAAACAAACTCCCACTAATTTTTTTTTTGAAAACGCAGGCTAAAATAACTTTGTCCTAAAAGTAAACAGCTTAAAAAAGAAATAACAGCTCCTTGAATATATAAATATCGTTCCTACAAAGTGCAGTAAAAGAGGAACAAACCTGCTGAGAGGCTAATAATAAGTTTCAAGGTCAAACCTCCCACGTGGTCTCAACAAGCGCATATTTGATGTGATTCATATGGGTATTGTGTAGCTGAGGCATGAACAGCTCTTGGAATCGTACAATTAGTAGTTTGTTTGATTTTGTCGAGCAGCTGCAGCGGGGGTGGAAGCTGCAGACGAGAGACGGGATGGCCATCTGCCAAGCAGGTCATTCCACCGACATCCTTCCTGATTCATTTGGGATTGAAGGAGACCAAGATTCACAAGCAAGTGGGTTGATTAGATTCAGAAGTTAACACCCGATAAATATGGAGGAGTTTCGATTAGCACTTGGAAATTTAAGAACATTCTCTACAACTTTCAATGAAATTCTTTTTTGTCTGAAAAGTAGAAATTAAATTAAAAGTCAAACCAATCATGGCACTGGGAAATTAATTCCCAGCCTCTACAAACAATTTCTGCCTCTCAAAGACAGTCCCTGGCGATCTTTTTTTTTTTTCATTTCCCGGAACAATTGTTTAAATTTTTTTTCATCATTTGCAAAGTCTGATTAAAGATTCTAATCTTCCATTTCAACCACAATTCATGATCGAGGATCTCATTTCTGAATCTATTCGTTTCTTTAAAAAAAAGCACCAAGATTAAATAGATTCAATCAACTTTTTAAGTTGCATTTAACTGCAAAATATAAGATTTAATTGACAAATTCAACTTTTGTCATTATTTTATTACTTTTCATTATTAAAAATGGAATTATGCATTAATCAATCATTATACTTCTTATTTTTGAATCGGAATTACTAAAAAAACGTAAGAAGACTCCTCTTATTATTATATCTATCAAAGCATTTACTAATGAATATTTAGAACTGATCAGTTAAAGGTGTTGATATAACTTAGAATCTATTCCATTTCGACAATGTAGGAAACAAATAAATGGAAAAAATGCATAGATCTATGAAACACCAAAGAAATGATCACAGAAATAAGATACCTAAGATACACTTCGGAATAAATAGTGAAACGCTTTCATGAACTCATGAAGACAACTGATTAGTTTTCGCTCTGGAAAACTTGCTAATAGCGTTGTGTTGATTAAATAAAAAAAAAAGGAAATCAAGGGACTGTAATTTATTTAATTGAGAAAAACTTGACCTTATAATCATTGGGAATCTGAAGTCATATAACTATGGCAATGGAACTTGTGCTTCTCACAAGGATAACTGATTACAAATATTATAAGAATTATTTCGCCTTAACAATTAGGAAAGACTGAATCTTATTGAATTAACAAGAAGTAAATGTTTAATTATCCCTCTGCATTGCGGAGGAATAAATGATGCCTTTTAGCCTAGATAGAAGAGGTTCTGTAGGCGAGAATCTGTAAATATAGATCAACCAAGTATTTTCCCACATATTACAGAAGGCCGCGACCCTCAAAGGTTGTGTGGGAAAAATTGATGCACAACACTATTATTTTTTCTTAAGAAAAACAAAATTGCATGGTGAGCAGTCAATCACATTAATAAAACTCTGCTTACTTCGTGTATCGTCTGTCATAAAAATCCGCCTTAACCCAGAAAAAAACGAGAATGGAGACTAAATTCGTATTTTCAAACAAACTTCTAGGCATTTTGGAAGCATACTAAGCATATAAAAACAGAAAATTACTATTGTAGAGACTCATCATAATAATCTCACAACTACAGACGTCGTAAGCAGAGAAGCCAACAAGTTTCTAACCCATTTAGTAAGTTTACAAAACATCTCGTGATCTGTTCACAAACTAGATGATGGGGGAAAAGAAAAAGCTATCCAAGCTATTACGTAACCAAAAAAAATCGAAGCCTCCCTCCATTCGTTCATTAATTTTTCAGGGTTTTTATTCAAATTTCGTAGTACAAGATATCACAGATTTTTTATTTTCATTAAGCTTTAAGAAACCTGTTTTAATTTAATGCAGTTTAATGGGTTTTTTCATTACTGCTAAAAGATTACTGACAATTGAATGAAATTTGATATTCTTGAATACATAATACAACATCTGCATTTTTAGCAGGCGTCAAAATAGGTTTCATGACAATCCACGTGGTTGTTGATCTATTCGTTTTTTCAGAGAAGCAACTTTCGATCTAATAAAAAATTACATTATTTAATAAAGTATATCATAAACGATTCAAATGTCAGCTAGGCTGACACGTTTTATGACAGAACTCCTCAAATGATTAATTAACGTTAACAAGATAGCAATAATTATAATATTTTTAAATTGAACTAGGTCATCCCCATGTCTCTCCCTGGTAAGTATGAGATAATCCAAGAAGAATCGATTCCAAGCGGTTATGGCAAAAAGTGATATTTTATTCTTTTTGAATGAACTCATATTTGATAGCGCGCGCCATTGTTGACGGAGAGAAGCTAAAAAAATGAACATTGAAATTTACATTTTTTATCTAGTAGGCTAAAATTAATGTTATTTTCTTTTTTCTCTGGCTCTTCTCTCATTGCGCCACACACACACAAACAAAAGGAGTGATAAGAAATTATAATTTGAATGTAGTCCCCTTGGCCTAATAGGTAAGACGTCTGACTTCGGATCAAAATGTTGCAGATTCGATTCCCGTCGCGAACGTTTCATTGTAATAATTTTTTCACAGGAAATTAACAATTGTGCCGGACAGACAGACAGAGAAATAAAAGATTTTAGTAATTTAGATTATTAAGTTTTTTTCTTTGCAAATTTGAATGCCCCAAAAACACAGTTCACAAAATTAATGTTGTGGGTATTTATAGCTAAAACATTTTCCTGGAATTGGAAAAATCGATGGACTAGGCGTATCTTAGACAACTCCCACCATGAAATATTGACAATTCTAGACAATGTGTTCAAGGAAATAGAAAGAACAGCAACAAATAGCGTAAAATTCACAAATTTATCTGCCCCCCCCCCCCCTTCCCCCAAACTGTAATTACTTTGTTATTAGCCATTAAAAAACTTACTAAAGTCGATTTTCTTTTTTGTCCTAGTCTTGAGCAGTTGCTAAGAACCTTTTTTCTTCTCACAGAGTTGTTTTCATGCAATACGGTACTGAATGTCAAATTTCTGTCTGAAAGTAAGCAGATGCTAAAATGGCTGATCACTTGAACGAAAGAAAAAGGGACGAACATCTTCGGCATTTAAATTATTGAAATGCAAATCAAAACATAACCTATTAAAATATTCAAAAAGCTTAAGAATTTATGCACTGTAAATAAAAATTAATAAAATAAAATAAAATAATTAATTTTATCTAATTAGCTCTGGTTTCAGAAATACTGATGTTTTCGGCTTAATAGAAGAATGTGTTTTAATAAATTGAGAATAAATAGAGAAGTAAAAAATAATAATTTAAGTAACAGAACAGATTATAACCTTTGATCTATTACCGCTAACACAATCAGAGTTACTTTTGAAAGATTACTTTTTATCATTGGCTTAACAGTAAATCAACTAATAAGCAGATTTAATTTTGGTTTGGAAATTGCATGAAATTATGACGATTCTTTCAACTGATTTATTTTGATAAATAGCATCAAAATAAAAGACAAAATGACAAAGTGTTTTGAGAATTTTGCTGATAAGAATATAAGCCTATTACGCAACATATTAACATATAAAATACTTCGATAATCTTGAAAATATTATTCAGTTTCCTTCTATCTAAATTATAGTGCTGAAGATAAAAGATTTTTAAGGTCAATGTCATATAACTTATCTCTATAGATAAGAAAAATGAAAACAACTCAAAAGAATTTTAAAGTCTTAAATCAGACACAAAAAAAGGAAAGTTTTTGTTTCAAAGGAAAAAAAGAAAAAATCGCAATCTTTGAAAGAAGAAAAAACAAAAAGGAAAAAAGGAATGAATAGTTAAACTAGAATTCGACTGAATGGAAATTTAAAATCTTAAAATCTTAATCTTTAAAATCTTGTAGTTAGTATTGATCCCTGGGAAATTCAGAGTTAACAACTTCCGGAAAGTACTACAATTGCCTGATTTGTTAAAACACAACGAAAGTACAACAAAATAAAATTAAGTTTATAAATGATTACGGACGTTAAACTTGCTTTCTATTTTCTTTTCTTAGAATAATGTTTGAGAAATTGGAACTAAGAAGTAAAGACGTGCGATCAACTTTCTTCTTAATATTTTACGAAACAACTAATAAAAAACCAAACAAACAAAGAAAAAAAAAAAGCACAGTGTATCAATTGCAAATAATACAACGATAAAGTTACACTAAGAACTCGTTTATCCGAATTTGATGATGGGGCCGCTCCCGTTTCGGATAAACGAAATTTTGGATAATCCGGAATGTATTGTATTAATCATGAATTGTACATATTATTAGTATTAACTACTGTACAATTAATATTAATTGTAGTTAATATTAATATTATTAATATTAACTACATATTATTAATATTAATTACTGTACTTTAATGTTATTAATGGAGTTACAGTTATATAGTTACAGTTACAATTACAAAATCGCTTGTGTACACTATTGAATATTGATTGTAACGACGGAAAAATGTTTTTATGTATTTTTAAAATATGCTCAAATCGTTTCGGATAAACCAGATTTTCGGATAAGCAATTCGGATAAAAGAGTTTTCAGTGAACTTCAGTTTTATAAAACAAGGTTTTCCAACAAAAAACACAACAAAAGTTTTTTACGCTATTATGTCTTTTAAAACTTCCCTGTTTATATACATTATTCAGATGTACTTCTATACAACGAGAAAGACGAATCATTTGTTTATTTATTTATTTTTTTTTGAACAAGTATTCATGTACAACACACAGTTTTTTTTTTACTTATTTTATTTATTTATTTTTTGAATCTTTAAAAACAAGAAGACAAACAAGCGGAATAAAAAGAATTTTTTTCTTTCTTTATAATTTTTATTATTAAAATAAATATAAGTCTTAATACCATTTGAAAAGGAAATAGATAAGTATATATATTTTTTGTTACTGCTTTAGTAATTATCTGAATCCTAGACGAATTTTAATTTGTTTCACAAAGTGTTTCACATATGCATCAGACCTTGACCGTGAAGTGATGGCTTTTTTTTTCTGGCTTCTGTTACTGTTCAAAGGCAAAACTAAAAGGCATTTGTTCAGGATTCCATTTTTAGAAATTTCACGCTAGATGTTGGGGACGATATTTTCCGTATTCAGTTCTTTTTTTTTTTTTTGTTTTCACAAAACATTTTTTTTTTTTTTTTTACTAAAAACACTGAAAGGCTCTGGTGTGGAATATACAATACCATTACTTCTTTTTATTACGAATTTAATATTTTAAGTAAATTACAGCTCTATTATCCAAATGCCAATTATATGGAATTATCCAAATTATCAATAACCTATTTTCTTTTCCAAATAATTATCCGACTTAAACTTAGAGAAGAGTACATTAATTCTTAATATTTTTCTAGAGGGCAAATCATGTTGTTATTCTCCAAACTTTGAACAAAGAACTGACAACTGTAATATCCGATATCTTATGGTAATGGTCCAAATGTAAACTGAAAAGACATTCACTACTAGATTATGTATTTGAAGTGACCAATCACTGTTCTGTTTAAAAATCCACAAATATTTAATGAAACATTTGATAGCATTTCTATACAGAATTCTACATAAGAGAAATCAATGAGAGTTTGAAACATTAACAATTGTCAGAATTTAATTTAAGATTGTTCTTTAGCAGTCATTAAATATCTGTTCCATTTGCCATACATTTGTTTTTAAAATTTCAACTTTAAATATCTCTTAGGGTGAAAATTTAGGTGATGTCTTTTATTCGTTAAGAGCGTAAATCTTGAAAACCTCAGCCACACATCCAAAAACATTATTGTAAAATTTAGAAATAGCTAACTTAAACTATATGACTAGAAAAGATGATTCTTTATATCATTAAAAAGATGTTTGAAATAACAAGTTATATTCCATTAGCTCATGGTCATTATTATTTATCCAAATACAATATCTCAACTATTCGGAAATAGTTTCCAAGATGAGTGCCTCAACCATTGAAGTCGAAGATTGGCTACCGAAGATATCGGATGCTGTTTTTTTCTTTAATTAATAATTAATAACACTTTTCTTATTCCTATAATACAGTCAACCCAAAAAAGTTGAGTGTTGAAAAACTGTAATCCATTAACAACCTATGAATAACATATCATTAACTGTGTTACAAATAATTTTTATTAACATTTTTTTGCAGAGTTATTTTCGTGCTTACTATCATTCGTCAGCTGCGGTTATACAGCGGTTTGGAGAAGTAAGAAGTAGAGATGCTCTCCACACACAACAAACATAGTAAAAACAAAACAAAAATACATAGGCCATCCTAAATCATAAAAACAATACAGAGAAAATTCACTGTAGCGTAACGTAAAATACATGCCATTACTTATAGTTTCTCACGGTGCATTTTAACTTCAATAATCTGTATTAATGAGATAATTTTTCAAGATGTCAGGTAGCTGAGCTAATTGTTTTGTATAATAATATTTTTTTTTCATCCTGGGTTATTAATGGTATAGAAATATAAGAAGCGTAACCAGAATAGATTTAACGCAACGGAAATTGAGACATCAAAGTCTCCACCCCCATTAGCTAAATTGGATCATTTACTTTAAGTAGCGCAGGTTGACGATCGAGTATCTCGCTCCTAACGATTATTATGTAGTTAATAAACTATTTCTATTCTCGAGTTTATTAATTCATTCTTACGAGTAAGAGGGTAATAAAGAAAGACTGAAGTTATCTTCCATTGACTTTTATCGGGATTTGTGTAAATATTATTGTCTTTATTTATATTACGATAATAAATCATTGCATCATTCTTCTAAGTTACTTCTAAGAAATAGTGAAACAATTCTTTGAAGCCTTTATCTTCAAAAATGAGTCAAGGTAAAGTTCAGGATTTTTATTTTTAACCATATCATAGAGCCTCTATAGTTTCCCCAATATTAAAATACAAGTATTTACTAGACTAGTTTCTCAATTCTGATATGAGAGTAAAATTTGCCACATTAACAAACATAAAAAAAGCAAAAATGAAATTTAAACTAAGCATTTTAAAGAAACAAACAAACAAAAAAATACTCAGGCCATCGTAAATCATAAAACAATACAAAAAATATTTAAAATAATATTAACATAAAAAATAATCTTAAAAACTTTTTTTTTTTAAACAAGTTTGATAGATTCTAGGAAACAACGCTCATTTTTTCAGGCACTGATTGTAATAATATTGATAATCTAAATGATATAACAATAATAACAAAGTCAATCAAATACTTATAATTAAAAAAAAGAAAAAAAGAAAACATAAATCTTAGGTTTTGGGTACAATAGTTCAATTAGATTCTAAATAACAATAACATATCACTAACAAATAAATAATAAAAAAAATAATTAAGACGACGTTGATAACAACAAATAACTAAATAATTAAGACAATGAAGATATGTTTGACCGAGCGAGCGAGAGTTCAATGCATAAGAAGGAACTTCCGCTTGGAGCTCTTGAATAAGCTTACATCTTACAAACAGTAGAATAATCTTTAGTAAAAAATTCAATTAGGTATCATAAATTCTCCGTTTTGTTCAAATTCGAAAATCAGGGGTAAATTTATAGCGAGAAATGAGCACAATGAAGAAAAAAGGCCTTGACAAATAAATTCTATTGTTGGGACACTGTTGACATCCGGTGACAGGTGTTTGAACTTTGACTTCCGTTAAATTCACAATAAGACATTTTTATTTAATGTAACTAACTTTGCCACTGCTTAACATGTACTTTCGTACAAATTTCGTAGATATTTCATTCCTTAATGTCAGTTTTATCCTGTCTATGTATTCGTGTAGCGTTACCTTAATTTCCAAAACAGCTGAACTCTCGTAACCGAATGTGAATCACTCTGTTGAGACTACTTTTGGGACCTACAAATCTTAATTCTCTGTCAGCGTTATTCGTCACATGTTACAGGTGTATAGGTATTACGTCGGCGAAATTACTGATCCATGCATAGCTAAGAGCTTTCTCACATAATTCCCTCGACAATTTAGGCTCATTACACTATAAAGCCTGCAAAGAATTCGTTGTCCCTCGAGCTTTATTTCGCATTTCTTGAAAATGCCAAAAAATGTCAAGCAGATTGCTACAATTCACTTCCTCATTGGCAAAAGGCCATGAACTTTACTTAGAACAATATCATTGTAGAAATCGTTAAAACAACCTAAAATTACATGGGAAAGAAAAAGGAGATCGAAATGATGGGAAAGATAGAAGAAATTAAATGGGAAAACGTTTGTGATTTCAATATTTTCAGCAGATTTAAAGAAATTTTGAAATTGCTTTGAATGTAGAAAAATAAAAGAGTTTTTAAGAAATAAAAACAATAACAATAAAATGTATGTTTATTTGAAAAATATTACATTAATAAAGCGATATTACGAATTTATTTCATTCATCATATATCCTCAGGCATCAAAATTAAATCTCTGTAAAATTAGATTTTACAGGAGAAGGCATTTTTGATTAATTACCATGAAAGATCGTATTAGGGATTTTGGTAAACCTTATTTGAAACTATTAGCGAAGTTCCAACCACTGAATCAGTATTTTTTTTCCTCTCTTTACTATTTTGTCTGACATTTTACAACCTAATTTAATGGTATTACGCGTCATTAATTCAAGCACTGCTAATGACACTAACGTAAGGTTGAGTAAAATGAAAACATACATGTTTCTTTTTATTTGAGTGACGCAATTATTTTAAGGGAAGAGTTTAGAGATTATTTTGATTATTTAAACAACAATGTTCCTTATTATTTCATCACGAAATAGTAATAATAAGACGAAAACTTTAAGGGACAAAGTTCAATCTTTACCAACACCTTCAATTTTATATGAGAAAGTCAAGACCCATGTCTGTTACCGTACAGCTCTTTGAGGGTTGATGTGCGGCTTTCCATTTTATTGAAAGTCTGAAACAAAATGTTCTTCTTAGCAAATAGTTTGCCGACTCCTGAACCATAAAGTAGTTGAATTTGTAAGCTATGATACTCTGAAAATACAATAACCTAAACCCTATTTCTCGTGTTTGCTTCGGCATTAATCTTAAATACTAAATTTATTAATCTTAATATTGAAGTTTAGAATAAATTATTTTTCCAAGTGTTAACAAATTTTACACAATTAATCTCAATAAAGTTATTATATTTGTTTGAAAGTTAATTTTTCCTTATAAAATCTTGTATAAAAATGAGAATTGGTTTTTTTTGTTTATACATTTTTTTATTTAAATTTTTCTGCCTTACAAAATATAATAACTGCTTTAAAGGAAAAAAACGAAACAAACCAAAACTTCATTTTTCAAAATCAGGACAAACGAGGATTAAGCCAGTCTTGCATTCACATCATTAATTAATTAATTACATTTGGGTGATTTTTATTACTGTGAGATTAAGCTTTTTGTATCTACAATGGCTGGAGTAGTTTTATAACAAGAAAGCCATTGTGCAAAAGTCAGGCAAGAGGGGGTGGGGGGGAGCGAACAAAGGCTGGAAGTTCGAAACAACTTAGACAGTTCAGGGTTCCCCAGTTCACAATGAACTGAGCATGTGTATTTTGAAACTACAATTCTTATCCGATTAAAAAAAATAAAACAACAGTGAAATCTTTATAGTGTCCAGATGCTCAACTCTGATATTACAACTGAATTTGTATATGTGGAATATCGCTTCCGTAAATATTTCGTATGTACTCGAGTTTCTGAAGAAAATTCTGTAAATGGCAGCAACATACTCAAAGCCGCCCAATCTAATACTTACTGTAAACACGTTTCAAATCCAATGATCAATCAGGGAATTTAATTTATTTTTAATTAGCTTTACATTAGTTAAGCTGTTAATAACCTCTACATTATTAACTGATTTACTCACTACGAATAAATAAAAAATAAAGAATTTCATTGAATAATGTAAAAATACAATTCACTTGAACTAAAAAACCCAACAATTTCTTTTGGGTAACTGAGGTTAAGTGATATTTACTCTTAGTTGTTGGGGAGCAAAAGTGCAGAAATTTAACCAAATAAGGTAACGAAAGTTTTTAGTTTGTTTACCAAAGAAAAAACAAACAGTGAACTGAAAAAGAAGAATGGATTTAGGTTTGTATTCTTAGCGGTCGACCATTGCTTTGGTCTTGTCAAAAAAAAAGTACCTCTACGAGGGCCTCACTATTGTATGGGCACAGAACCCTGGCAGCACAACAATAAATGCACGCAGAATAAAGGAAATTGGCCAAACTGAAAGCCACTCCACATCCTTGAATTTTATTTTTTTAATTTTTTTAATAAAAAAAAAAAAATTCGAGTTTCTGTAACAATAAATGATACACTAATTGAATTTACGCCTGAAATTTTATGCTAATAGTTATTTTTTTTTTCTTTATAATTCATTTAGAAATCAGGTAATTCGGTAATTAATCTTTCAATCATCCAATAGCAATTAAGTAATTACTTAAAATTTTTCTTTATTTTTTTTTAATTCAGTAAAATTCTATGTTGCAGTAGTACTCATGAATAAATTACAATAATGGCGTTTCGTTAGTGTCATGACCTAAAAATTTGTTACGTGTAAATGACTTAAAAAAAATTGTTTTCTATTATTCCACGTGACAAGAAGAAGACCGAGAAATACGGTTATGTTGAATAGAAAAAAAAAGTACGTAAAACAAAATTTGCGTAACAGAAAATCAATTTTGAGTAGAAAAATAAATAAATGAAAATAAAACAAATTTCATACGTAGAAAAAAAATTAAGGTTTACATATAACGAATACTAATCTTCTAAGCTTTACTTTTTGATATTATAAAACGATAATAAGAATGACGTTTCTGATGGAATACGTAGTGTCTCAGCAGGGAAACCTGTGTCTCTACAGCAGAGGCAGGAAAACCGTGGCCGCGACTGTTTTTTTTTTTTATCTTATGGTCCGTCGGCAAGAGATGACATTATTGACGCAGCAACTACGGAAATAATTGCTAAATGTAATTTTTCCTATCATTGTTCAATAAAATATATTACTATATGATCAATTTATTTATATCTTTTTTTATTTGCACGGAATTCTAGTGCAATTCTCTTAAAGTCTAACTTTTATTTTATTTTTTTAGTTGCCCGCAGACGTTTCCACAGTCCTGCATTACATCTATCTCAACAAAAGATCAATATAAGAGGAAGTTCAAGTGTTCGATGCCTTTTTTTTTTTTTTTTTTTTGTCCTTTTAATATCGGAGTAAAACGATGCTGATGCCTAAAAAGTCACTACAAATTTGCTTTGCTCTCCAATCCTCGCTCGCTCCGTTTTCCTTTAAATATTAGAACCATTCTCAGCTTTCCAACATGACACTGTTGCTTTGCCGCAAGAAGCGTTATTCGCTTCGTATTATTATGACAATACCTTGACATTGAGAAAATCGGAATGGAAAACAATAATAAAGAACGTGGACGACAACACATGCATAGCAACTTCAAATAGGTGTGAGTCATGCGTTATATGCGATTTCATTTTAATGAAATGAATATTCAGCATAATTTGAATTTTTTTTTTCCAAGAAACACAAGCAAATAATTTCAATTCTTCATCCGTGATAGTGCGCTTAAATTAAAGGAAAGATTTCGTGCACGAGTGCAGGATCAATGGGCGGAAAATACACCTTTTGAGCTGATTTCTCTTTGTCGACAAGATTTGTGTTCTTCTTAGCAAGTCAAGCAACAGAAGACAACTCAGAGCGAATTAAAACAATCTCCCTCGAAATACAAAAGAAAAACAGACGCCAAATTCCTCGGAAGAGTTTTAGTAATTCTTTAATAAGACCAATAATTCATTGCCAAAGATAAACACCAGTGAAGAGGAAGCAGATATAAAATGTCTCCGCCCTTCTTCTAATAGAATAAAACCACAATTAAGATTCTCAAATTGTCTCTATTTTCCGCGCCAGCGATCAAATCTCTTCCTTATGTTCTGATATCGAAGAAAAAAAAATATCTTGTGTTTTCAAAATGAGCTTCTAATGATCGCAAATCTTCATTCCAAAAAAAAACATTATTAAATTCGTAGCCAAAATAATAGAAATATTTTATTGCATATTAAATATATATTCATATAAAATGCGAGTTGTTTTTAACAGAAACACTGATTTCGAAACTGTTTCCAACTGATTTGAAGAATGAAATAATTATTATGTTGTTGTGGTAATGAAATAATAAAAAGACGATCCAAGTACAAAAAAAAATAATTATCAAAATCGAATCATATACGATAGTTATAAGGATAGTTTAAATATATACTTAATAAGTGCTAAGTTCAGCATAAACAAATATTAACTTGTCCGAAATCCATGAAGTTAATGATTAAAGATTTAATAATATTTTTTTTGTACGTGTTTATTTCACTCACCTCTATTTATATGGACGTGCATTGTTTTTTTTTTTTTTTGAAATGTTCGAAGGTTCCTTCGGAGATTAATGTGATTTTGGACTACATCGTCGTATCCAGTCGTCTGTTCATTAAGCAGTTCTTTTTCTATCTTTCTAGATGGTTATATATGGACCATCTATTTTTCTAGATGGTTCGGAATGTAGATTACGTATTAAATTACGATAGCAACTGCGGGAAGTTTACATTGATTTCAATTTGAAAGTAATGAGTTAACATTTACGGAAGTAGTGAATAGATACCAAAACAAATGTTGATGTGGGTACCTGGAGCATTAGACTACTAATGAACGCAAAACAGCTGTCCATAAGGGTCAAACTGAAAATGGCTCTCGGTCTTATTAACATTTAATAATCTTGTTAGTTCTCATTATTACTAATTAACTTAAAATCCGAATTAGCAGATTCGTGATTAAACTCACTAACTTCAAACTCCGAAGAACACCCAAACGGTGCCTGCTATCTTCGGGACTACTGATTGGGAATCACTGCTCTATATATCTGCGAAATCTTACCCTTGAAATATCATGAGAATAGTTGTTTTGATTTAATGCATTTATTATCTTAAATCCGTTGCCAATAATTCCAAAGGTCGACTAATATTGGAAGAGTAATCTAAAAGAGTATAACATTGGTCGAGTTTAAATAACATTAAAAAGCCCTTGACAGCAAGAGTCTGAATTTATAATCTTTTCACCCGGAGACGAATAGATATATTTGAATGTTCTTATCAGAGACTATGAACTTCTGAAAGACCGCGATAAGATGAATGTATTCAAACAGACATAGCAACGTAATATTTATTTACACTAACAACCAGTGATAAAAATATAACCAACTTAAAGAAATAAACTAAATTACTTTTATTAAAACAGATGTTATTTCAATGCAAGGCGACTCGAACTGAATGCTATAACCTTTTGTTAGGAATTAAGACTGATAATTGCTTGGGAAAACTGCGGATGAATCCGAATGGGAACTGAGGGAAGGGTCTTGGGGTCGATGGGACACAAATCCCTTGTTTCAGTCGAGGCTAGATATAGATCAGGCGGCGATAACACATACTTAGACCTGACACGGAACTTTACTTCCATATAATTAAAAATGACCAAATTACAAATGAATCCTTATGAAACTTTCAACCCTGGAAATTTCCAAAGATTATCATCTTTCCAAGCTTCGTTCTAACAGAAAACAATATGATACAAACACTGCCTGTGAAAGCAAGTTTATACAAAGGAAGAACGAGGAAGAAATAAATACAATTCCGTGTCCCAATGCAATATCCGGATATTTAAAATAAATTTATAAATTTTAAATGTAAGAAGTCACAATAACTTTATAATAGTAGTAAAAAAAAAAAAAAAGACATGAACCGAACAGAAAAACATTAAATCAACTGAAATTGTCTTAAGTCTAAAGCATTTCAAAGCAGTTAGGTGTAAGCAAACGTTTCTATTTCTGAAATTAATCATAGTATAATATTTATATTTTTAATTTCATAGTCTTACATACCAGAAAAAATATATGTACTTTTATATATTTATTTCCTAATGGTTCAACACAGTATATTTTTTCAGTGTAACTGAATGAATGAATAGCTTTTTATCTATGTACTGAATTGCATAGAACACCGTATCTTTGGATTTTCTTCCCATGAAACACAAAAACAAAAAATTAAAAACAAAATGACATCATACACGAACATCGACTTGGTATTCCATAATTCTACCATTAATGATTTTTTCCTCTTCTTATCTAATGAAAGATGGTATTTTTTAATGGCAATATGCGAAGGAGGAACACACAGATGTTCATGAATCATTAAATAACACCAATTACACTGTCTAAGAATTAAATAAGAAATTATTAACCAATGCAATGTAGGACAAAATGATTAAGAGAGGGGAGAACAAAAATAAAACCAAAAAAAAAAATCACAACTGAACCATAGAGGGGGAGGGCGATAAATGTACTACATTTAAATGCAAAAAATTAAATTTTGTAATTTTTTCTAAGCCAAGGAAATTTCCTCGAGTTAACACCCCATCTTTACGTCATTTAACATCGTATGACGCACTATGTCGTTTACGATTACAACAAGTTTACAACTAGAAATTTTCCCTGCGTCGAAAAATAATACGATTTTCTTTTTTATTTATCAGTTTGTTTGCTTTTTTATTTAATAGTTATTTTTTTTGTTTTAGTCATAGTTAAACCTTTTAAACAGAGATTCTTAAAAGCAAATATTCTGAATTTAAAGAAAAAGGAAAAGATGACGGTGTGTATCTTTTCACTTTGTTTAATAAGGTGACCTGGAGATAAATCTTATGTCAAGGAAGATTAAGAAAGTTTGAAATACAACCAGTGTCTTCAAAGCTGAAAATACTGTAATGACTTTCATATATATAGAAGCCTGGCCATGGATAACTGCCAAATTATTAAGGTGAAGTTCACAAACCTCAAACGCTTCATTTTTTTTTTTCCTAGTCTTCTCAATTTTTTAATTCCTTCTTCACGCCTACTAACACCTAAGGGTATTTTTTTTAATTTTAATTTTATAGTATATTTACAATAAATTTTTTAGAATGGCTTAATGACATAATTTAAAATACCCATGATTTTATTATAAAGAACTTAAAAAAAATATTTACGCTGATGAATCACAAAACCAATTAAAAAATTGATTTACTTTTAAAAGAAAAATGTTTTAATTTTACAATTACTTTTTAGTTATTGGGATTAAGATTTTACTTTATTTTTTAATTTGCACATCTTTAAAAAAAAGTGAAGCAAAAAAATTCTGAAACTGAAAACGTTTAATTTTAAATTCGACATTAGAAATACGTTGACACATTTAGTTAATGAAACTAATGCCAAAAAAAGTGTAAAGAAAAATAAGAGAATTATAGGAATACCATTAATAAATTAGGTTTCCAGAAAGCGTAGAAATATATGATATTACTTAATTTTTTAAAGCTTATTTGCTAATGAAAAACATATTTTCGTCATGCATTTATAATCTACTAAAACTGAAAGACAATAAAAGAGCATTAAGAAAATAAATCCGTCATCTCGTGCTCATTAATTACTTCACTAATGAATTAAAATGAAAATTATTTTTTAATAATAGTAGCAACAATTTATTTTTAATAATTGTTTCTGGGTTTTTTTTTTTAGTAATCTTGAATAAAACAATAATTAATTCCAATGATTTTTCAAATAATAAAATAATTAATGAAATAAAGTAAAAATAATTCATTTATTATGGTTAGGAATGTAATTCCCGATATTCAAATTACTGCGCTACCGTGTAATTAAAGCAATGTAATAAGACCGAAATTAATACATTGAAAATAAATATATGCATTAAGAATCAAGCACAGATATAAAATATTATTATTCTTTTCTGATTTGTCGGTTTGTTAAACATTTTCATTCAACATTATCGCGATAATTTAAGGAATTGGGTCAAAAGACCCTTTTGTAACCGATTATTTATCATCTTGAGAATATCTACAATTTAAAATCATTTAAAATTACATCAATTTTCCACGAAATATTATTTTAATTTGTTAAACTGTTGCGAAGAAATGCAAAAATTTATGTTATTTTAAAATGTTAAAAATTCATGAATAGGCGAAAAAACAATGATCACTGTGGGTTGCTTAGCTTTGAAACTCAATATTATTTTTATCTATTCAACCACCTAACAGTGAAAAAAAATGTTCAACCAACCTTGAGATCAAAACGACAGTTGGGTGGTGTTTCACAACTATGCGATGATGTTTCCTATGGCAAAAAGAGTCGTTTGTTCATGATGTACACAATGCATCACAGCAGCTGTTCATTGCTCCTAATGTACCTCTTCCCGTAGCAGTACGACACAGACTAGGCCTACGCTTCCTTTTTTCGAACCCACGGAGCCGATAGGAGCGGTTTGATCCGAAAATGTACCCAGAATTTAACTTCGACTTTCGCGGGATGACGATAAAAATCCGTTCGCGAACCTCCTTGAGGAGTGAAATTAAAGAAAATGCTTACCTTTCCACCAGGCCTAGCGCAGGAGCGTGCGTCTATCATCTTTGTGCGATGGCTTGATCACGTGCTCTGATAACGGCTCCTGATTGGCTGGGAGAAAAGTAAGGGCAACTGCCCGGTGATTTTCACGCACGCTAAAACTTCATTACAATCGTCTTGTTAGAAGGAGTCTTGAGCAGTCTTGAGGAACGATACGCTGAACGGACTGCCGGAATTTCGAGATGAACTCTTGATATATATTAATTGCCAAATAACAATATCGTTTACCTAAAAAGAAAAGATAATACTCTCCACTTGCTCTTTTAGCAACTAATAAGTTTATTTACATTGTGTTTTAAGAATCAGAAACGGCAGATTTTTAGAAATTTCCAGAAGACCCTGAAAAAAAAAATGAAGTTAAATAAAATTTAGTAAAGTAATAAGAAAGATATTTTAAATAGATATATATTCTAATGTATATTATCATTTCCGTTATAAAGAGAATGGATATGGCAACATGAGAAGTTAATCACAAATAACTGAATATTTATTAATACTGTATATACATCCTGTGTTCTTTATTCAGTTATAAAATAAAATAAATCACTCAAAGAGTAACAACCACTGAAATCGCCATTTAAAAAAATAATAAGATTTTTCCATATTACAGGAAAATGTTGTAAAATAATTTTAATTAAAGTAATAATTCTGCAATAATCAAGCATTCAGGCAAAACTGTGGTATGTGAGAGATAGGGTTCATTATTATTATACAGATTCGTCTCTGGTAGTCCTTTGAAAGACATCCTCTAAAGGGGTTAAAAGAGAACAAATGGGTTCAGAGTTCGAATTATCAAAAAATATCAAACATTTGAACAACATTAAATATAAAAAACTGAACTATTTACCAGAAATCATAAGGGATCATCGATTTATGACAAAATGGTGATTAGGCCGTGAAAAATTTCCTTTGGGTGAGGGGGTAGGGGGTGGGGGCTCTGATTTTGATCTATGTAAAAAAAAAAAAACCTTCTTTCTTGCAGATTTTCAGACTACGATTCTGACAAATCGTTTTCATATTTTTTTTATTAAAATCCTCCGATTGGTGAAATACTTTCGAAATTCCCAATGATGTCTATACTTGTTTTCTTTATTTTACATCAGGACATTTAATATTTTTAACTCAAAAACTATCAAGAACTGAATAAGATGCTGAGGGCCAATTAATCATAATAGAGATAATTTTTAAGTATTAAATTACTTAAGAAATAAATTGAAAATAATTAGGAAAATGTATTTTAAATAAAAGTGCCTTTTTTTTTGCCTTTTTTGAAATACAAATAATAATACACTATTAAAAAGCAAGTGTATATTAATACAAATTATTACGTTTTTAAAAATGTGAACAATTCAAAAATGATCAAAAATGACGTTTTTCTTGATTTAAAAAAAAAAAAAAGACGATGATGTTGCATTTTAATAACTTAAAAATTTTTATGGCTTACCAACTCTATTTTATTAACTGGATCCGAATGTTGTTTTATTCTAATGCCAAATATCTAAAATAAATATTCTCAATACAATTTTAACAAAAAAATAGACTTGATTAAAAAAAAAAAAAAGACTTAAAAATAGTCTTAATTTTAAATTTGCAATTCTGTATTTTTACAGATGGCAAACATGTAGAAGCAACGTAATCAAGTTCCACAAAGTTACATAATATTACGTACTTTTCGTCATTAAATCCAATTTACAATAAAAAAAATTGGACTATATTTAATTTAATGTGTACTTTCTAACTGATATACATACATGGGATATAACTTTATGATGCAGCTATAAACAATCATAAGGTCGTATAACCTTAAATGCTTCTAATATTTGCTGCGGATGCTACAAGATTGTCAAACTGACCAATTAATGGTCTAAATTAATTAATTGTAATTAAGTCAATTAATGTAATTACTATTAATTTATGAGAGTTCTAAGATTTAGAAGGAGATCGGAAAATGTTGGATAATCTGATAAATCTCACTGACGTGTTTAGTTTAACATAAATAAAAGCTTTTAATATATTATACATTGACATTTGAAAGCTATAATAATGGAGCGAATAGATATCATTATTCATCTGATGATTCACGATATCTGTGGAATTAAATTTGAAAGAATATATTGATATAATAATATCGATAACAACTCTTTTTCATTCCATTTAAAACTTTTCAATAAATTTCAGATTTTTTTTCTGGTTGCATGATTGATGATGATGCAGATTACAGCGATTAAAGCACAGATTACAGGCAAATATTCTACATTAAGAAAATACTAAATAACAGTTTTCTTTACAATTTTAATGAATAATTTTCCAAATGCATTTATTTTAATCATGTATTTAATAAAAAAATCCGGTATTGTTGTTTTTTTTTAATTATTTTGTTTGAAAGCAATCATAGACTTTCGATATAAGAGAAACTTCATTATTCAAGTGAAGAATTGAATTTTACTCTCAATTATTTCAACAATACAGTGGAAACTCGATTAACCGTCACTCTCTGTTATCCGTCATCGATCGCAAAACCTATCTATCTATCTATCTATCTATCTATCTATCTATCTATCTATCTATCAGCCTTTAACAGCCCACTGCTGGACAAAGGCCTCCCTCAGACAGCTTACTGTCTCGGGGAACGAAAGTCTAATCTCCCACGCTGACTTTTAACTGCGGGTTGGGAGATGCATTTTAACCCTAACTGCCAGGGTAAAGAAACAGGAAAGGACAGAAGGAGAAACAGAAGAAGAAAGAAACATCCATGCCACGACCGGGATTCGAACCCGGGAACTGGCACACTGGCCGCAACGGCTACTTCCCCGTAAAATACGGGACATTGCCGCGAAAAAAAGCTCGAGCCTCGAAGAAACAGAAGATGACTGATTACAGCTTCAACATATAAACCTTATTATCTAGTAGGCCTATTGTTTTATGTTTCTATTATTATTATCATTATTTGTTTGGTGTTTGACGATATCTATTTGTTACCGATAGATTTTTCTTTGTATTACAATTTATTGTTTGCCTTTCGTCCCAAACCAGCATTTAAATTTCATTACTGTACATGTTTATTGCGAAATTTCTGTTACCGGTATCCGTCTATTCGGTTAACCGTCATAGTCCCGGTCCCGAAGGTGACGGTTAATCGAGTTTCCACTGTAATTCGATACGAAATTGCAGCCAAAATCTATCTAGGCACTAATAAAGATATTAATTTTCGTAATTGAACTGAACAAATTAAATTTTCATTTCTCGTATTGTAAAGACAATCCAGGCATCCATTACGTTATGTTCAACTCTAGGACCAAATATTTTTTTATCTTAAGTAAAAAATACAATGGTAAGCTACAAAACAATAATATAAACAAATTAAATCCTCTTTTTTTCCTTTTGTCGCCTTTACGATAACAAAGTGGTACTAGAAAATTGGAATGAAAATCGTCGGCAAACATTTTCATTAGTATATTGAACATTATTAATATACTATATTAAATAGTAAATATATTGTATTAATTATTATTTATATTAAATGAAGCCAAAAATCAACTTAAAAACAGCTTAAATTTTAGTTGGAAATTATTAATATATTAAAGTTAAGGATTATTATTTAAGGATATTTTGTTTTGACGCAGGAATATTCGAAAAATAATCGATATCGTTCCAAATAATCGATATTCTTTGATATTTTATGTAATGCTATTAATTTTTATTATCTGGTTTATAGAGTCTCCGCCTCCATTCGGATAAATTTCACGTATTAAAGCGTGCTCTGCTAAGCATACTTCCCCTTTCATTCTAAACAATCTTCCTGTAATTAATAACCGTACCTACAAGCCAAAACAATAACAGTTTACAAATCTTCAAAAGTAATACGTGGAAAGATTCTTAATTAAGAAATGTGTTACTTTTATTAGCCATATCAGTCACGAGCATGTATAATTAATATAACATGCAATGTAAAAATGTAATATAATTAAAATTTATTTTAAATATTACGAAGAATTTAATGAAAAATGATGTTATATGTAATCTAAGTTCTATCTGTAGCAGATTGTGACTGAAGCCAGTGAGGCAAGAATACCTTAATTATATCCGTATAATATACAGTATATAAAAAAAGAAATAACAGTGCTATAATCGTGAAAAGGAATATGGTACTTCCAAAAATTAAAATAAAACAATAAATAGGCTACACATGAAAAATGAAATAGGAAAAATTCATGTGCCAGCCTCCGCCAGCCTCAAATGAATTTCCTTAAGCATAAAAAGACACACAATAAGCCTAATATTGTATGAACAATAATGATTGAGACCCATGTGTTTACTAGATGACATCTTAGAACGACCG
>JAFIDM010009631.1:343816841-343828587 GCA_023159025.1 Thereuonema tuberculata
TTTTATGCAGAGATTCATGGCATTGTTGATATGGAGAGATACGTACCACTGAGAAGATGCATTCGTTTTATGCAGAGATTCATGGTAATGAGAAGGTGCATTGTTGTGGACGCGCATTGAGAAGAAATAGTAAGGATGCGCAGAGATACATGAGACGAAGCAGTCTTGATAAGAAGCTTAATTGATTTGGAACTGAACGATCGCTTTTGGATACGAATGTCGCTTTTCTATAATTTATATGTCGCTTTTGAGTCAACTGATTTAACATTTTAATTTTAAAATGTAGAATTCGATGCCGATAGCTTAATGTTTGCACTGTCCCGCTCTCCGTTTTAGCAGAGAACAAGACAAAGAAGAAATTTAATTAAATTCTTACTGCAATTTTGAGAACGTTGTTCTTTAACCTATTTGAATCATTTCACAACTATTTTGATGATTTTTTTTAATGCAATTCAAGCACAATGTACGAATTTTAAATAGCACATAGGAAATGATAAGAAATTACAAAAACCAGCTGTCTCACTAATTATGAAGACTATAATTATTGGTCTGAACATTCTATTATTCTGTTATATAGCCTATAATAGCCAATAGATTTATTTTGAAAATACGTATTAAATAAAGCGTAAATCAAAGATCAAACAACAAAATGATACAAGACAAAAAAACACTCCTTGTTTCTCCTACTATTACTTCTTAAAATCAGCACAGAAATGAAATGTTTAGTTTATCAAATTTTAAAATTATTGAAAATATTCTTAACATAATTTTTTACTCTTCCGTTTTTTCTTTGCCAGTTTAGTTGCTCTAAACTGTTTAATTCTAGATTAGCAAAATAATTAATTTACATTAAAACCTGTTAATTGGATTTCACAACAACTACAGTTCAGTTCATGAAAGAAGAGCTTTTGATGACAAAATTTACTTATGGATTGATGTTTCCAGGACATAACAGCGCCATATATTGCCAAACTTCGTAACTGAATCGTATAAACATTACGGAAACATTCTGGTTTCTGTATTTTCTGCAGTTACGAATATATTTTTGTATTATTGTTATTATTATTATTTTAATAATTTTATATTTTTATAAGATTATTTTATTAAAAATGTTTTTATTAATTGTCATTTTTTTTTTTTTTTTTTTTTATGCGATCACAAAACGACGCCATCTTGGACTGACTGCTCGGAGTTCAAGTTGATGACGTCATGACTGGTGACGTTTGTTCCAGACAAAATCGATCGCTACGTAATGACCATATATGGCAAACCCTTCTTTTTAGCAAAATACTATATAATAATTTATTCTTTACTGAAAGGTAAAATCGTTTACAATTAATCAATAAAATTTCCAAGAGAAATAATTTAATTAGATATTTAATTGGATTTTATTATCATTTAATAGAATTTAAATTTTAAATTTAAATAGAGAGAATCGCTTTTTACAGAATTTTAATAGTTTAATTTGAAAATAGGAAAAACAAATATCCAAGGAATTTCATTGTTTTTAGATCTGTTGAACTCACTCAAACCTACTATTTAACAAAGTATTTTTACACTGTTAGATTATATTCTTACAGAACTGTTCCGAACTTAAGTTAATATTTAGAATAAATAAATAGAGTTTGTTTTAAAGTTATTCAGTGATCTCCTTCGCAATTCGTTGTAGTTAATCATGAGTTTTTTTTTCTTCTTTCTGAGATTATTTCTTGCTATAAATTTGAAAGGAAAGCAACATATTTAAGCCAGTAAACAAAATTTTCGATTTTAAAAATATAATTCTCAGTTGAATTAAAATTATTTGATATATTTCAAATTCAAGGACAAAACAGGTGAGATTCCTGAGGCTGCACACTTCAATTTTCCCAAATATCTACCACTAATTCTGCTTTCCCGCTGTGAATATTGATGCATAATCCCTTCCGCATTTCTGTCAGTTCTAAAATATTGTCGGTAAACTGTTCAAAAAAAATTTTCACATAATTTGCAAAAGAAGAAGAAATAAACAAGAAGTTATTTAAACTTTTGAGCAACTCCATCGTCTTTTCGATACAATTTTATAGAAAACTTCTTGGATGGAAAATTCAAAATACCTGTAAGGAAGAACATTACAGTGATCAACAAACAAAAGATTTAAAAAAAATTAACAGATAATAAAAACTTTAAAAATATTTTAATATTCAAATTTTAATATATTTTTTCGGTTTGTTTTTATTAAAAAAGTAATTCTAAGAATTTTTATTTTTAATTATCTTTGCTTTCAGACTTTTCAGCAAAACCTTTTAGATTTAACCAACAGTACCTAAATTTAATGATTTAATAATTAAAGATAAATTCAGTAATTTAGGATAAATTAATTAATTAATTAAAATTAAGTTCTCATTAAAATGATTAATTAAATCATTTGAAACTAAATAAAAAACAATACAATGGACAAAATCATATTTAAATATTTTAACAGCTTCTTTATACTTTCGGAAGGAAATTAACAAAACCTAAGTTATAAAAACAATTTTATCCAAGTGAATATACATTTTTAGACTGCACTGTTACAATTGCTGGCGGAAGCTTATCTAAAACCTCACGAAGAAATTGCAGTAATGTCTTTAGCTTCCTGGAGAATCCTGGCCTTCACCTCTTTCATATTATCCAATCAATGACAAAAACTTTCTCTTTCCTACAATCCCATTTCAAAAAATAAGTAAATAAATAAATAAATAAATAAATAAATAAATAAAAAAATCATAAGTTATAAATCCGGTGACTATTGTGGCCAAGGAGTGTTTCCAATCTGAGAAATAATATTTTTTAGAAAGAATCTCGGTGTTGCCATGCTGTATCAAGTTGTATGGAATCATATTGAAGTACACTGAAGCTCGGTTATAACGCGGTCGTTTATATCGCGAATTTGGATATAACGCGATTTGGTCTTGGACCCCTTCTGTTTTCGAAAAGGTGAATAATTGTAAAATTGCAAAATTTATCCTTTTTTCGCCTAAAATCAAATCAAAGGTCTAAATTAATATGTTTGTTTCCTTATTATTTACAGTAATTGAGACTCTACACCCACCCTAATGTCACGAAAAGTGCGTCAAATACAATATATTTTTTAAAAAATACCAGAATCGCGGACTTTTTCGTTTAACCAAAATGTTTATCGAGATCTATTTTTCTGCCAATCACAACCAGTAAAGAGGCCCATGTAATCTAATAGGCGTATGAATACCTAGTTTCGATCCACATGACTCGTCGTTTGTACAAGATGCCAAGATGGCGGCGCCAAATCGATTTTGGCTAATGTAACCCATCAAGTGTAGAAAAGATAATGATTTTTTTATGTATTTATAAATATAAAATTCTCTCACATAACTCTGAATGAAGTAGGTAATCGCGAAATGACCATTTCAAATCGATTTGTAATTGTGTGGGCGAAAATAGGGTGCGATATACGACATTTGACGTCGCGAAGTGATAAAAGTTCGGTTATATCGCGGTTATATCGCGATCTTCGAAATCTTGGATCCGAAAGATCGCGTTATAACCGAGCTTCAGTGTAGTACTTTTACAGCTGATGCATATGTTATTATAACTGGGAACGAGGAAAGCAGTTATCATTGTGTAGAACATTCACAAGTCAAAGTGGATTTGCTACCATCAGCATTTTCAAAAAATTAAACTATGATCATACCCATTGTTCCAACTATGCCAGATCACAACATCTACATATATTTTGTAGAATCATGGACAGTACGTAATTTTAAAATAGTAATTAATCATTGTGTTTCCAACGGCATAAAGAAACTTCTAATATAGATTTCTACTACACTATTTTTTTTCTTTATTATTAACGTAGTTTTTTTTTAATATCTACATGATTTTAAATATCGCAAGGTATTATAGGTTTGGTCTAACATCTGTATTTATTCTAAATATGCGCCGAAAAGAAAAAAAGGGTTAAAAAGACAAAATTTTACAATGCAATTTTAAATCGAATTACGTATGTTCGTGATTCAGGCCGTCAGTTTATGAGAATGATAAGTAAAATCTATATATCATAGAAAGCTGAGCTTTTAGAGTTAGGTGTTTATTGTTGTAAGGTTCATATCAAAGTACTACGAGTGAACATCCCGATTAAAGGTTAAATGATCCCGAAAATGGCATTCGTTGAAGATTTCAGGAAGATACAGTTATAAAATTGAAATATTTTATCCTTAAATATATTTTTTTATTTATCATCAAATTTAAATAAAAATAAAATAAAATAAATTAATTAAATTTAAATAACACAAATTTAAAGTAAATTTAATAAATTACAAAAATAAATAGCAAATCTCAAACAGAACTGAATTTCCAATATTTCTTCTGAAAAAGCCATGTTAAATTCAAATTAAACAAAAAATAAGTATTAAAATTTATGGAAAAAAAATTATAAAACAAATAAATACAACTTAGTTTTAAACAAAATTCACTACTTTGAAATGAATAACCTAATAATTTATTTAGTTATTTATTTATTATGCTAGCTTTGATTTGTAATCTTGAAAATTGGAATTGAAAATATTGTATCGTTTTTCTGCTTACGTTTGAGAAACTGACTGATATAATGAAAATGTTTTGAACTTATAATGAATTAGTTTACTAAATAATGAAGATTTAATTCAACTGAAATTAAAATATTCAGACAAAACAAACTAAAGTTATTGTATAATAAAACACAAATTGATTTATTCCTACTTGAATGAATCTCTTCTCTTCAATGTTGAAAAGTTCTGTCTAGTTTTCTTTGCTATGTCACATTCAAAGACGTCAACATTTCCCAACATAAATTATCACTGACGTCATAAAAGCGTCTGCAAAGCTTTTACTTTGAAATAGTTTTTCCATAAATTCTTGCAAATTGATCGTTTAAAAAAAATAATGATTAGAGCTCGCTGGTTTTTTTTTTTTTTTTTTTTTTTTTTTTGACAATTAAAAACATTTCGTTGTATACTATCTAAGCATTTTTTCTTTTTTTGCTTTCAGAATGCAGTGGCGATGAGAACTTTTTACTTTTCACATCAGAGATATGAGTATACTATAATTGGTTATTTATAAATTACAAGAAAAAAAAAAAATAAAATAAAATAAAAATAAACCTGCAATTTGAATTCTCTTGTTCCTACATGAATCAAAACCAAAAGCATTTCATCAGTTTGTCCCTTAAAAATCCCAATGAAAATGTGAACGATATCCAAATCAAAATGAGAATTTCAATCTTAATGTATAGAGTTGAAGAATTTTGGATCAGATTTTTAAGTTTACCCAGCTATACTAGGAAACTCAGGAAAGGCGTCCATTGGACAAATGAAATGTGGACAACAGACTGCCTCTGTCCTCCAAATGAGAAATGGCCGCCCTGTTTTTGTGAGATCTGCGCATGTATGATCGATTAGTCTGGTCAGGCACTTCCGTTTGATTTTATGACAAGACGTGGCCATTACGGTAATCGCTTGTTACTTTGCAAAAGAGCATTGTATTTATAAATAATATATATTTATTTATTTATATAAATACTTATTGTTAGCAACTGATATTGAAATAACGCTAAATAGTCGAGAGAAGTTTTAATTTGGCGTTATCAACATGTCTTTCTCAGTGAAAACAGACGACGGCGTCCATTGTGACAGGAAAACATAATTGATCAGCTACCGGAAGGGCTGCGCAGTTCAAACTTCCGCCGGCCATCTCTCATTTGGAGGACTCTTTGTCTCATATTAAAAAAAACATTTAATACAATATATGTCTGTATTAATCATCAATTTTGAATTCATAAACAAATATATAACAGTCCCTAACTTGAATGATATATTATACCTTTTCAATGACAAATTAGCATATTAGCAAATTATTTTATTTGAAAAACAATATAGTATCGTTAATAGAAATTTGTAATTGTTCCCTTGGTTTAATTATAAATATTGCAATATATATTTCCATTACATTGGATCCATATATCATAAATTTATCTGATGATTGGAGTCATTCAGTAAATACGAAATATACGATATAATTATAAAATACCTCCTATCCCTGTTTATTCGGACTTGATGAACAAAAATATTAAATCTTTCGTTACCACGAGATACCTCGAACAAGGAGATAATACAGTATTTCAAATAAAGCGTAATTTTTTCCCTTTAATCCATAGACTTACCGGAGATGAAGTCTAGCAACTGTAGATAATGACTGGAATAGTTTAATTATTGCATAACAAAAACTTATGCTTTTTATATTAATGAAAGGCATTAACGAAACTTTAGCAGCTTGTATGGTGCTTTTAAGAGGAATTAAAGAAAAACGTGACAGACTTTAATCAATATTAAAACATGGCTTCCAGATTTAGAATTTCTTGATTGCAGAAATATTTCTATGATATGCTAAATACTTCGGTAAATTAACAAAGAAGAGTAATTTTTAATTTTAATAAAAATAGGTTTGAGCAACTCTGCTAATAATCAAAGAGCAAATATTTAACCAGCAGCCTTTCTGAAATTAACCCGTCTTTAGGATGACTGCAGATACAAAAGAAAGATAGAAAGGGCCAAGTTTTCAAGGACGTAAGAAAGAAAGTCCTACAATTGTTACAGCAAGAGAAGAAAGGAAATAAATTATGGTTATGATTCTTCAGCCAACTCAGAAATCAATAAATAGAATTTTCCGTGGAAAAATTACCAAGAATATACTATAAAATGCTGCAGTTGAGAAAAGAGACAAACCTAAAATAACCTTAGATTAGAATGTGGCTATTTAGCGAGGTACATCACTTGACCACGTCTCAAGTAATCGTAGAAAATACAGAGAAATTTATTCAGTTAGAAAATATTTTCCAAAATGTTTAGTTTTAAGACATAAGCTTTTATTTAGCCTAGGTAACTGTGAAATTGTTGGGTCAATAACAAATAATCAATAAAGGAGCAAGTTTTCGTCAAGTTACAAAAAAAAAAAAAAATCGCAGCTCAAAACTCTGTTTGCCTTAACGTAGTGCTGTGTCAAAAATACTATAATTTAAAAGCCTTAGCAACAGTTCCACTCTTTCATACTTTTTATTAGCCACGTTTCATAGCAATGCTTAATCAAAAAATAAATCTGAAGGTAGGAATATTTACTGTGAGACAAAAACATAAATATCGATATATAAAGAAACGACACATTTTGGCCATTTTCAAAGGTTACAAAGGTCATTATTTAATATTTCTTACAAATATTACAACTGAATAAGGAAACAACATTAGAGGGTTGTTTATGTAATGAAAATTTCTGATTTATAGAACATTGAAAAAATTCACAAAAACAGATTATTTCAAATGTAGGCTTAAGTAAAAAACAAAACAAGATAAGACAAAAACTTAGTTAAGTTTTCTAAAGAAAATTAGGCTTATAAGTGTATGCGTATGTGTTTACGTTCCTTCCCTCCACCAAAACTTCCTGAATAGCCAATAGGCTTCCTAAAATTTGCCTTGTAATATGTGTATATTTGGCTCATCTACTAGAGATAATCTATCTTTTTTTTGAGAATTTATTTGAAAATTTGTGAATCCTAAGGAGAGATTTGCAAATGAGAATAATAAAAATTTCTATAGAAAACGATTATTATTAGAAGCAAAACAGTTAACTCTCATTGAGGGAAACAATTAATTTCTATCAACATCTAAAAAAGCAGTCTTTTTCCATTTTAAATTAGCTAAAGTTTTGATTTGTTTAAAATAAATTGGAATTAGGCAACTTAAATTATAGTTATGAATCTAATCAAATGATAAATATGAAAGAAAAGTACTTGTATTCGTAAGCATTATAATTTCAAATAAGGACAGTTTCTCTTTATATTGTTTTTACGATTTTAAAAAAAGAAAACTCAATATTAAAAAGAAATGATATGAAGTTTTTAATGAAAATTAAAAATGTTACATTGCATTCGATTTTAGATCTTAATAAATTAAAACCATTTCCATAAGGATAATAAGAAACTTGAATCATGAAATTGGAGACTTGATATTAATTTTGCCTTGGATTTAAGTTCCTTATTATTATTAATGGGTGCTACGTATTAAGTGATAAGCTTGTTTGTATCATATTTGTAAAGTTTCCAAGCCATAAAGATCCATAGGATATCTTTTTAACTTTGATTCAAACGTAAATAAGGAAGCAGATCTGTTGAAACTCAGAATATAATTGCTTAAATGGAAATGATGTAATCACTTAATGAATCTTTAATAACTTCTTTTAATATTACCCAATCGTCTTATTATCCTGTAACCGAGTGCTATCTTTCCCCTTGAATGAAAGCAAAATAGAAAAGATTAAGACTAATAGATAAAAGAATGACTGAAGATAAAAGAAAGGAAGAAAAGTATCAGTTAAATGGTGTCTTCCGTATGTTGAGTTCTTTCATTAGTTCCAATGGACTGAAAAAAGGATTAATAATAAGTAATGGTCCTATTAGGTTTTTCTTGACCAATTACATTTTAACAATTTTTTTTTAACTTGAGCGTAAAATAAGTAGCTTATTTTAAAAAATAAAAGTGTGAACATATTGTTGAAATGAATTGAACTTAATAACATATTAAAGTGATAGATCAAATGAGAAACCAAGAGTGCATAGGGTTCCATTGCTGAAAAAATACAATTTAGTATATGCTTTTTTAAACTTTTTTGAGAAAATGGAATGTCTTTTAAATATAGAAATATGATAACTCAGTAATTCAAAGTTAACATTAGCTGAACTTTTAACTTGTTTTGTTTTGCTTTCTTATTATTTACTTTTAGGCTTATATCATTTTTTGTCAGCGCATAAATAGTCTACCATACATAAATATTCTGCCCCATAGATACCCAAAGAATCTACCACATATTCCTATTACTCGTAATCATTGTCATTTTTAATGAAAACTATATCATTTTAAAAAAATCTTAATCTTGCGCGCATTGAAATTTTGTAAGTGTGTGTTACGTAATTTACTTATAAAAATCTCTGAATTGCTGTTCAAATTGCTTTGAAAAACAATATTTTGAAAGATTACAATTCAGAAATTGATAGATTATAGAAAGTAAGATATTAGAATGATTAGCAATCATAATTCAAAATATCAGAACAAAGTCAGTTAAAAAATATTTTATAATTTTACGGATTTTTCTAATTTGTGCATTGTTAAAACAATGCTAACTCATTTAGAAATAATTTTAATTTAAAAGCTGAACTTATTTGCTGAATTATAATAATATAATAACGAAACACTTCGTGTCTTACGTAGGTATGACCTCTTTCTTTGAATCTAGCCTTATAAATTAAAAACAAATTATTTATTTGCTTCATTGCAACAAAATGAATGCATTTCGACATTGAAAATCAATACAATATTACAATCCAACAGACGGATCTTGACGATCTCGTTTTTTCGTGATTTCACGTAATTTACGCGAGAATAGCCTCTATCCAAGTATTCTCACAAAATGTCGAGAAACAGTACTATATTATTCATTGAAATATTTAAATGAATTATAATACGGGGAAATGCATGAGACTTTGCTATATTTTAATATACTTTTCTTAAATTTAAAACAGTCAATAAACAACAATCAATTCATTAGGTAGCATTTTCCTAGTGACAGACATTCAAAGTAAGTTACTAAATTCCTTGACACCTCCTGAAGAGGCTAATGGCCAGATCTCGTGTTTTCCGTAATTCTCATGCAAACGAGATCGTCAAGATCCGTCTGTTGGACTGTAACTCATCAGGAATTTATTGAATTGAAATAAATTATAAATGCAATGAGTCTCATGGCCACAGTTCAGAATTCTGCTATCAGAGATTGCTGTTTGGTTCTGTTAATGTTAATAAATGGATAATGAGAATTTGTTATTTAACGACTGTGATACACACACACACACACACACACACACACACACACACATATATATATATATATATATATATATATATATATATATCTTGAAAAAAACAAATTTTCTTTTTGTTGGTTGAATTGGTTGGTTGAATTTTCTACCAATGGATGTAGGATCTTTAACTAGCTTCCATGATTATCCAAATACTATAAGTTAGGCCTTTTTGCAACAACCTTAGCTATTGAATTTACAATAAAATTATTTAAAAACGATTCATCTGTTCAATAATATAGTATATTTATAGTAATAAGAATTTTCATCCCCTTATCCTTTGATATTTGTAAGCAAAACAAGGTAATTATTGCTTTTAGACAGTGTCAAAAGCAAAGCGGTCCCATAATATGCACAATTTTATAAACAACATTTTATCGGAAGCGATCACACCAATCGCAACAATTGTGTCTGTTGCATGCGCAACAATCATATTGATAATAATAAGGGCATTATTATTAGTTTCTTGGTTGTTAGCAATCCGTTATTAGCAAACCACTCCTTGGGGGGTCAGGGAGTGGCCCTAGAGGTCTGATTTTTTTTTTAGTGGTCACCTACTTTTTGATGCTGAACACAATGATGAAGGTTTCATTCTAATATCTAACCGTTTGGCCACTACAGAATGTGACATCCACCAAGACTATAAGCAAGAATGGTCCCCTATCCGGTCAGGGAGTGGTCCTAGAGGTCTGATTTTTTTGGACATGGTCACTTACTTTTTGATGCTGAACACAATGGTGAAGGTTTCATTCTATCTCTAACCGTTTGGCACCTATCTCTTGTGCTACAGAGTGTGACATACAGACAGGATATAAGCAAGAGCGGTCCCCTAGCGGTTTTACAAGCAAACTGTAACCTTGGGGCCGCTAAAAACACCGGTAAGACTTCTGAAGCCTGTGACTTACACTACAATATTAAAAAAAAATCATTTTAATATTTAACTTTTTAGTTTAAATGTTACTAAATTGTTTTTCTAAGAATGTTTACAGTAACAAATTGTGTCCGATTTGTTCTATTGTTTCGAAAAGAGAAAAAAATGAAGAGAAGGAGAGTGAAGCAAAAGGAAAAAGTACATTGTCTATCACAATGTATCGTAGGCTTTATTTTTCTGTAAAAGTTTCAAACCTTCGGTTTCCCCAGCAAAGACAACATGGTGGGTCAAGGACCAAAGCAGATATTGCCAAATGTAAAGACGTGTGCAAGAATGGTTAGGGATGTGTGGTTGTGTCCATAAATTTCCTAACTATGCGTGTTGTGTTGAGTACTATAGCCTTCTGGAGTTGTGCATAAGTGTTTTTGTGAAGTCCTAGTGTGCTGAGGCTCTGGTGCAGTGTGTGAGGCACCAGACCAGCGGCGGACAGGACGATGGGTAAACACGTACTCGGTCCTGCCTCCACTGCTTCTGGAGCTCATGTGCTAGGTCGATGTATTTACTGATCTTGTCTTCGTGAGTTTTCTGCGTGTTCTTGCTGATAGGCACTGCAATATCAATGAGATAGGTCTGTCTGTTGACCTTATCAACAAGTGTGATGTCAGGTCTGTTGTGATGTATAGTTTGGTCTGTGTGAATGGGACGGTCCCAATACAGCTTATGTCAGGATGAATCTAATATGCTTTGTGGTATGTACTTGTAGTACGGGACCGTGTTCTTAATCAGTAAGTGTTTGTGTGCTAGTATAATTATTATTATTATATCGAAAAAGTTTCAAACCATGGGTTACCCCAGCTAAGACAATATGGCGGGTCAAGGACCAAAGCACATATTGCCAAGTGTAAAAAAAAAAAAAAAAGTTCGGAAGAATGGTTAGGGAGGTG
>JAFIDM010009631.1:343842491-343854446 GCA_023159025.1 Thereuonema tuberculata
AGAGATACTGTAACTGGGTATAGTCCCGTTGTATCTTCCTTACAAAATAAAATAAAATAAAAATAAAATAAAAATGAAATTTGAAATTAAGATATGTTCTGATATTAATTGCAATAAAAATAAAAAAAAATTAAGCACCAAGTCCATGACTACTGAAGACAGCGCTGGGGGAGATCTTTGTCCTCTTCCCTACATAACAGCAAAGAATCAAAATTTTAATTTGGAACATTACGAAGAACTTTTTTTTTGTTGATTTTAATTGAGTATTTGCTTTTTTTCATTCTGAAAAATGAATAAAATTCATTCATTAATTATAGTTTTGTATAGTTCAGTATTTGAATTATTTTAGTGGACAACAGTGGATTTAGAAAGAGTTTTTTCAGTTTTACTTTTACTGTGACAGATTGGTAGGAGATTGGTTGTTTTTCTAGCAATAAGTAATCTATGATCTAAAACTTAGAGTAGTCAGCTTAAAAGTAGTAACTTTGATCAGTAGTTTTAACATGTGTGGTCGATTAGAGGGAATTTGTTAAATAACAATTCACATTACATCATGTTATCAAGGGCAGTTTCTATTCCCAAAAGTAGACCTGATTAAGCCCAATATCAAATATTTATAAAGAAGTAAAATACATTTCTCAACAGGTTATATCGACAGGCATAAGGGTAAAAAAAAATGAAGAGTTCCCATATCTGTTCATATAAGTTCACATATCCGTTCAATTAAACTGCGTTATAATTCAGGGAATGATTTCGATGAAATTTGAGTTTGGAGGTCTTTACCTAAATTAATGAACCTTTAAAAATTTTAAAAGATTGAATAAGTTATAATTTCTACCTTCGGGACAGCCATCATACGATTGTCAGAAACTATGATTGCTTTACAAATGCTTACTTGCTTCCGTTATATTGATTTTCAATGTAATAGAAAATGGAACTTGTCGTCATATTGTTTTATTTCACGCGTCAGCAGAAATAAAGTAAATTTCACTTAACTACTGTAACTTACTTAAGCTGCGTAAAGAAGGAGGAGGAAACTGTAATAAGACGCCATTAATTAGCGGAAAAGTAAGTTCCTTCTTCAATGTGACAGCTCGGTAACCTCACTTTGTAGTGATCTGACAGTGAACTGTTAAACATTTCAGCATTTTTACTTAGTTCTGCATTGGCTCCGAAGCAATGGTTGGTTGCATTTGACTGCCTCTGATGGTTGTTTGTGGTTGATTTCATTTAACTTCTTTTGAAACGGATGAACAAGTGAAGACACAACGGTCACTGGTTCTACCCATTGGTTTTCAATGGAGAAGTTCTGCTTCTACATTAGAGAAAGTTCAAGAACACCGGAGTTAAATAGAAAGGATTATCAATTGATTAAGACGCTACCGTTAGCACTTCCTTGGCTAAATACTGTAAGTTATGGTATCAGAACAATCGAGCATTTCATAATGTTTCTTCTCTTACAGATTACGTTTAACCTATTTTAAAAAAAAAAAAATAATTTCCGGAATAATTTTTTTACGAGATAGGGATGAGATCAATTTTTATTTGAATTGACACATGAATTTCCTTTATTTCATTTATAATGTGTATTTAGTTTTTAGCTTAGATGTGTGGAGGTTCATTTTTTGTCCTATTACCACAATCTATTCTACAATTTTTCATATGCAGCTAGAATTGAATATATCGGCAAATAATTTCCTTGTGACTCTTAGATCTAATTAATTTTAATCAAGTCAATTCATATACAAATTTAAAATTAAAGAACAAAGTGGATTACGAGGGTATTTTTAGAAATTTCAATGAGAATTAATTGTTTTAATAGCTAACTCTTTCTGTAAGAGTTTTTCATCAAGAAAAATCATACGCAAATTTCTCCACATTTTCAAATACAGACGATAGATCATTTGTTCACTTGAGCCTCAGCGATTCAAAAGTTATCAGAAGGAAGAAAACAGACTAGATTTTGGAAAAGAAAATGTTAAAAAAAAAAAAAAAATTGAAATATTACAAATAATGAAAACAACATATTTTCTCTATACTTTTACGATCCAAAGCTCGTGTGCGACCGATCTGTGTTTGCATTGTTCAACAAACTTTTGAAAAATTCTGGTAAAAGGCCAACAATCTCATATTTCAGCACAGTTCTCCAGCTGTTCACGAGTTATAGTTTGCCGACAAAAGAAGTAAATAGAAGGTTGTAGTGAAAGACAGAAAATATGATCCATGGATTATTTGCATTTATTTCTTCCTTACGGATAACTCCCTAAAATACATTTTTTTTTTTACCTTTAGTACATTTTTAAGAATTTTGCAATTTTGCGTTATCCTTTAATTCGACATTTTTACTGCCCTTTGTTCGTAAAATAAATAAATAAATAAATAAATAAATAAGTACTGTCTGTTTCTGAATGGCAGAGCTACCACTTCGGGACGATTTTACTCCGCAGAGGGGTGATAAGCTGAGATGGGAACTTTCCTAAGAAATTCTTTTGGACATTTTTGGTTTTAAGAAAAAAATAACGAAGGAACATTTTTGCAATAGTATTTATTCTTTCCATAATTCTTTCACGAAAAGCGCAAATAGAACGCAGCTACTAGTAAACTAACACTGATAAAAAGTAAACATCCCCTCTTTATTTCTCCTTGCCCCTATTTTGAAGAAATCGAAGAAGACCTGACGCATGCGCAAAAGCGTTGAAGGCTCTCGTAAACAAAAACGGACTGTAGTACGTTGACTAAAAAAAAGGAATAAAGAGTGTCAGGAAAGCACTGTGGATTTTCTTGAAGTCGTAAATTCCATATTTCAATATTTTTGTAACTTGCATTACCTATATTGTTTCCCAACTATTTTCTCTATTTCTTTCTCTTTTATTCCTTCTGATGGAATATCGGGATTTTACTGGAATTAAAAGAAGTATTCAGAGCTGGTTGAAAGCGAGCTGTGTTGAAATCAAGAGAGAGAAAAAAAAACCTGAAAAACAAAACCAGACTGGATCCGCCCACGCATTCATTGAATTTATGAATCATCGTCATCTAAGCTCTTGGCGAGTTCATTAACTAGATATAATTTGATGCGTGTTCCTCTCATGACTTAATAATAGTGTTGAATTTAAAACGTAAATTTCAATTTCAAACAGCGCTTCTGATATTTCATTTTGATTACAATATTAAAGCTTAGAAGAAGAAACAAAAAAACAATACTTCTTATGAAGTAAAAAACGGATTTTACTTTGAAGATTTTAGAGGTAGATTGCTTTGAATAAGTTTTTTAACGCTTTTATTTATTTTAAGTAAATTTTATTTATTTTAATATTTTTATTTATTTTAATAGAATTATTCGCTGGACTGAGGATGGAGGAGGTCCGGGTTCAATTCCAGGCGGTGGGCGGAGATTTTTCCGTGATTATTTCTCGTCCAGACAAACCCTAGGGTTTACCCAGCCCTCTGTCGAATGTTTCTTAAGCCGAACGCGCATTGGGAGCCACGTGTCCGTAAATCGGTGAAATGACGTCATTCCGTATGATACGGGATTCTTGTCCGTCGATTTGTGACGTCGAACGAAAGTATTCCATCACTATACGGGAATCAATTCAAGCTTCAAGATTCCCGTTTTCCGTATCCGACGATCGTTAACGTCACCAATCAAAATGTTTCTTTTGTTACAACAGGAACCAATCACAACGCAGCTGCGCGCTTTGGCGGAAAATTCTCATTATTGTGTCTTCATTCCAAGATGACTTCCAATTTCAAGGAGTTGCTTATTTCGTTAGTTCAAAACTATCCTGAGCTTTATGCTGTTAGTTCCAAAAATTACAAAATGAAAACAGTTGAATTATGGGAAATGTTCATTTCCTGTCCCTGTTTAACAACGGGAAGACGGGGAACACAATGCGCGTTAAAAACGGTAAGCGGTGACGTTTCGCTGTCGATACAGAGTACGGATACGGAATACGTTGCCAATGCGTTTAGGCCTTACTCGGGAGTTAAACGCGGGCGAGCGTCGGACTGACCATCCGACCTCAACTAGTCCCATTGGTCGAAAAAGGCTGGGAGCCTAAACCTCCCCCGCACCCCAGGACCTGCATGGCCAGTTGCGTTTACAGTTTAACTTAACTTTAATAGAATCAATAATTGGATTTTTGTTTCACAAATGATTTTGTAGTACTGCTGTTTCGCAGTTGATGGTAATCTTCAGCTAAGTCACTTGATGAAAAGTCAAGTCTCGATGTAGAAATTAATAATTCAATTTTAAAAAATAACGAAGAACTTCGCCAAAAAAAATAAGTCATCAAAAATTTTCAAATTTGTTTCTTTATTTACTTATTTATTTAGAAGTATCATTTTACTTACTTGTTTCGAATAACAGTATGAAATATTTGGTGAAATTCTTTTTAGCTTCATCTGTATATTAAATTAAAAGAATGAAAGAAAAAAAAGGAAAGAATAAGTCGTAATGGATAATTGTTTATTGAATAAAAATAAAAGTGAGCACAGTTATTTCATATTTGAACCTTTTAATTTTAATTTGAAATGTATAGGCATTGTAATTCCAACAATCCTAAAAGTTGTATTTGTTTTGCTTCTGTTCCCGTGAATCCACATTTCAATGGTGGGAAAAGGGATGTAGACTACTTTGTAATTTAAACCTTCAAAGGGATTTCAGTAGCAATTCAGATGAGACTTTGATATAAGCGAATGAAATCTGAGGAACCCAGAAGAAAGAAGCTTTATTCCGAAAGCCAAACACTTAAAAATAGCAAGGATTCTTAAAAAGAATGTTTCCCTGACAAAATAAAAGGATGAAGGAGTATGGCAATAATTAATATGCTAATAAATGTAAGCTGAAATAAACATTTTCAGTTAATTGTCGAAAGACACTGATAGGAGAAGTTGTTCAGGAACACCGAACAATTTCTCCTGTTCATGTTTTTCATATTCCTGACAACAATTCCAAGCATCTAAAAGGTTAGCGTTGACATTGGCTTCTCACCTCTGAGTCTCGATTCTTATGTGGGTTTCGTTAAGAAAGCTGATCACACTGGGCAGATTTTCTCGGGGTTCTTCCATTTCCTCTGCATTTCTCTGTCCTTCTTTCTGTAGGTGTAGTAGGAGGCTACAATAGATGTAAATGGTTTCGGTGGTTGACTTATCTGTCACTCAAAATCTAATCTAATTTAAATAACATCTAATCATAAACTGAAGATTAAGTAAAACAATCAATTCAACTTATTGTGATGCAAATGAATGAATTATAAATATGTTAGTTCTTTTTTTATTACGAATACTGTAGCTACACCTAGTCTACTTCTTTGTAACTAAATGGTCTTTATTTTTCTTATTTATTTATTTTGTCGTAAAAATATGAATTCTGAAGAATAACTATTTATTCCTAAAACCTTGTATCCTGAAATGACCTATTTGCTGAAATGAGACTGACGATATTCCTTCCCATTGTTCTTTATGGCATCAATTTACCTGCTGACATAAGACCACTACAGTTATTGACTGAAGCACTACTTATTAGAAAATGCAATTCGCGTAAACAGTTTACAGTCAGTACAATAAACGAGTAATTTTTAATATTAAATATTTATTAATATGCATTATGGTTATCATTATTTTAGAATGATTTTAAATATCAGTTGGCTCAAATTAGAATTTAAAAAATTGTGTCTATGAATCTCTATCTTTGAAATATCTATAAACCCAAGTAGCTAAAATCTATGTTTTATTTTAAACTATTAAAACTAATGATAATATTAATGGTTTCTTTAAGAATACTTTCTTATGAGAATTATCTCTATATAGAGAAAAACTAAAAAAAAGGGATTTTTTTTTTAATTTAAAAAAGTTAGCATTGTAAAGGAATAAAAACAAAACAAACTAAGTCGTTTCTTCTTCTTTATTTTATGTTTTGTATTGTTTTTCTTTTCCATATGTTTTAGAAACCTAATAATTGGTTTTCAATTTTTAAAACAAATAATTAAGTACACCTTACGAATAAAAGCTATTTACATTCTACAAGTTCCCTTCAATTGTTTTAAAAAGGATGCGACGCAATATGTACTTCTTATTAAATTTTGATTCCGTCACTGCAGTCAATAGATGACCTACTTTTTCATTGGCATTTCCAGAATAAGGAAGATTGAATTGTTTTTCTGAAGGTCATTTATGAAAGAAGTTAATGGAATTTAATTAATCAGCAACACTCAAGAAAGCCAATAACAAGAACTTTTCATTTGAACTTCTTATTAATTTTTCACCTACTTTTGTTTTTTTCAACGAAGAATATCGAAAGTTTTGAGTAAAAAAAAAACAAGCTTTTTATCTTAAAGTCGATCTCCAACTTCAAAATAATTCAATATTACATCAAAGTTACTTAACTTTTTTAGTTAAAATTACATAGTTACTTATTTTGAAAAAATATTATTTTGTTTAAATACATCTGTTTAAAAATTAACTAAAAATTAATATACCTTAATTATAACATAAAAACATTGTAAATATTTAAATTTTAACTATATCATAATATTTGCTTTATTTTTTTTTTTTAAAGATATTCTGCACTGTTTTTTTGTTGTTGTTTTATTCCATGACTTATTTTTTTTCTTATAAAAGTTATAATTTCATTTTTAAATATTTCAAATATATGATTACATTGATAATATTGGGGATTTAGGCTAAATCAAGTGGTCTTACATGAGAGATTGGTAATTACTGAAGAACTTTGCGGAAAATCTAGAAGTTTAGTTCTTAAACGTTTTAATAAAATTGGAATTATCAAAAATTAGGGATGGTAATTGTTTTTCATTATTCGTTCTTGTTTATTCTCTGTTTACTTGAGAAATGGGTTTTAAAAGGAGCTTTTAGATGCAAATGCACATGAAGTGCCAAAAACCAACACATGCACAAGACTCTGAGGGACCAACATAAGAAGGAGCGTAATATTAAAAAACAAAAACAGTTAAATAACGTAAATTGTTTCTTATTCTATATCTTATTTAAATAACTTTTGTAAGTTAATGGGATTAGTAGAAATTAAGATCTATTGAAACTAAGGCATTGTTAAAAACATAAAAATTGTTTTGATAAATATTTTAAATTTTTTGCTATTTTTCATTTTCTTTTTACATAATATGATATATAAAATAGTATCTATAGTGGTACCAAAAAAAATCCTTTTTGTGTGCTTTTCTGTTGATTTGCAAGTGTATTGAAAACTGGTACTCTGTTCATTCATTCTTCTTTTAAATTCACATAAAACTTTAAAACATAAAACATACTATAAAATATTTTCGTAATTGCCATAATGCAATTAGACGTCATAAATTTACAATTAAAAAATATTTTTAATTGAATATTTATGACGTGTAATTGCAATATGGCAATTACGAAAATATTTTATAGCAAGTTTTGAAGCTTTATATGAATTTAGAAGATACCACACATAAACGTTTGGATCATTTTTCTTTTGAATCGTTTTATTCGAAACATCAAAGCTTCAAGGCAGAAGTACAGAAATCAATGTGAAATGAAAATTATAATTTAGTTGTATTTAACTTTGAATGAATCCTTTTTTGTTTTTAAGCCTATTATTTCGGAAGGACGCCATGTTTATTAATGAAGTCCTGCGTACAATAAGGTCTGAGTACTCCCTTGTTACGCAAATACTATATTGAAGATTTCAAAACTACAAAAGAAGTTTTTGGAAACTAGTAACTAAATAACAGATTCTTTTTGCAGTTTATTTCCTTCTTCAGAAAGATCGTTAGGCCTAAATCAGTCTTCTCTGTAATAATTAGTCAAGTTAATGAAGCTAATTAATCTGTAGTTGAGGAAGAATTATTCTTTACAAAAAAAAAATACCATTAGCTAACTACTTAAAACGGAATAACGATATAATAACAGTGGAAAGATGCAGAAGGAAGAAACGTTTCAATCCTTCCGAGAAAACAATTCTCAAGGACTAATGCATTGATTAAAAAAAAGCAGGAAATCAATAGATCCATGGAGACAAGAATCACTAATAGCAAACGCAGTCTCTTCCTTATGAATACACCTGCTATTGTTCAAGGTTACAAAGAAAAGAATAAGAAACGGAACCTTTAACAAAGAAGATGGCGTGGGAAGCCTAAAATTCCCATCTTTCAACAAAATGTAAACTATAGTTTTCAGGATAATTTCCGCCCTACTTTACCACCTAAGTAATGCCAAGTTCAAAGAGATTATTTCGTATGGCTTACATAACGCCTTCACGCCTCAGTAATGCTAGTTGTTAATTTATTTATTTATGCACACCTCTTTAAAAGTAAAACTAGTTTAAAAATAGATTCAAGGAACGTACAAGCGAAGATAAGCGGAAAAAGCTCTTATTTAAGACCAAGTAATCAATTACTCTAAATAATAAGGAAGTAAAGTGAATTGAAAATTATGGGCATGAAAGCTTTTTTGAAGGTTTTTGTTTTTCCTCAGTCCTTGTGAAAAAATTTTATAAAAAAAAAACCCAGATGTTTAAGAGAAATTAGCAAGAATTTCATTTTAGTTTATATTACTATTGAATTCTTACAATTTTTTTCAGTAAAGCTTTGATCTTGATTATTTTGATAATATTTTTTTTTTTTTGAAAACAGTTGTTAGTAGTATATAAATGTATTCTTCGTAGTTAACCAGTCATATTCCTGTTGTCTATCCATAACATAATGAATGGTCCAGAATAAAGCCTACACAACCTAGATATATAAGCTGAAAGGAACTGGCACGCCTATTAATGTACGTAAAAACGTCTCTAATTTATGAAGAATATATATAATAAACCTATTAATATAGTAATGAAGTGTTTAAATACAGTAAAACCTCGTTAAGTCATCACCCGGATAAGTCGTCACTCCGTTTAAGTCGTCGTTTTCCTTTGGTCCCGACAAGGTCTCATAGACAATAATGTAAAATAACCCTCTTTTACTCGTCACCAAATTTAATTCTACTCCGGATAACTCGTCACCCTCAAAAATGGCCAAAAGCATCTTTATTCTCAATTTTGCCTGCTATCTTTTCAGCCCCGCCCCTTCACTCTAAGAAAGCCTAGCCTTTTCGGGGAATTTTCACGTGGGAAATTCACTTGGGAAATTACACACTTCTCGCTGCGACTCTTGTCAAGAGTAGGCGTTTTTCTTGACCGCTACTGAGTGTGATTTCATTCCATAGCGAGTAAGCCCCGAAAATTTAAAAGCGATCGAAATTGTTTTTCTTCCTACAAATGTAACTGCACTTCTTCAGCCTTTAGATCAAGGGATAATTCTTGACTTTAAACGAAAGTACAAAAAAATGCTTGTAAAGGACATGATAAAAGCATTGGATAGGAACGAAAAGCTAGAAGTTTCGGTTTTAGATATGATATTTTAATGCCAGTAAAAGAAAAGAAAATGTGATAAGTATAAAATGTTTTTTTGTTTTTTTATTTTCCACTCATTCATTTGCATGTATTGATTTCTGAAAATCTTGTTTTTCTCACCGAATCCTACAGCATTTCATAAAAATATTGTATTTCAGTGTTTTTTTTTTTTTTTCAAAAATGCCCACTCCGCTTAAGTCGTCAAAAATGTTCGGTCCCTTGAGTGACGACTTAACGAGGTTTTACTGTAGTTTGATTTGGAGTAATACGATAGTCTATAGTGGTTCCTGAAATGGAATAAGAATGAACTCAAGATAATAAGCTAGTGGAGTCTCCGAAATGAAATTTTATTTGAGAGACTACTACTCTAATCGGTAATAGGTCAACTTGGTTTTTTTTTAGGCATCAGACGATATGTATATGATGCATTTTGCAATTATTACATCGGTATATTCGAAATCAATATGCAAACAAGAAATCCAATGTTATGTTGACAAAACAAAATATAATAAAACATAAAAAATAAGTTAAACTATGTTCTGAAGTTGACTATCGGTAATTGTAAATTTATAACCGTGGTATGAATTCCGGGTTCTATTAGAGCTATTGAGGTTCAACCCTCAAGGAATTTTCGACCTCCTAATCGATAAATATTCAATAAATCATCAACAACAACAAAAAGCTGAGCTGAAGTTATTTATGTCAGCCTGGTAAAGGAAAAATTACATAAACTATGTAGACATAAATGTTTAACAAGAAGTTAGAACTTGAACTTGTTTAACAACAAGTTCAAAAACAACAAAAAGGAAAAAAAAAAAAAAAAAAAATCTAAAAATCTGAACTAAAAAGAAACTTAAACTTAGATAGACATGGTTGAATTTCTTTTTAACAAAGAAATTTAAAATCGAAGTGAATTCTTATTTAATATTACAAGAAAAAACATGCACGCACATAAATAAGGAATCACTGATCTGTTTTTAGTTTTTTCGGAATCCAGGACAGCTGTTTCAGGTTTCCTAACCCTCATCAGCTGAATTCACCGAGTATATAACAATGTATAAAATAAGAATAAAAAAAGGGCAGAAATTCAATCCCCGCTAGCAACCGCTTAGCTTATGAAGCATTAAATTATAAAAATAATTCATTTAACAAGTTTAACGTGCGGAAATAATATCACAAGAAAAAACATGCACGCACAGAAATAATCTGATCTATTTTTAGTTTTATCGATACCGGGAATCCAGAACAGCTGTTTCAGCTTTCCCTGATGAGGGTTATGAAACCTGAAACAGTTGTTCTTGATTCCTGGTATCGAAAAAACTAAAAACAGATCAGTGATTCCTTATTTCTGTACGTGCATGTTTTTTCTTGTGATGTTAATATTATTTCCGCACGTTTAAACTTGTTGTTAAATGAATTCTAATTTTTAATAGGAATTATCATTCCTACTAAAAAAAGATCCTTTTTCATTCAATGCATGAACTAACGAATATATTTTCAGATCTAAAGAAGAGACAGTTATCTGTCAAAATACTTCCTGAAATTAATCTTCTTACGACATTTTTATTAATTCCAATTGAGAATCTGAATGCTTTGATTTCCATTGTATTCCTTTCTTATGTTTCTTCAGATATCAATTCAAAGCCATGTTTTTTTCTGGAGACAAAAAAGCAAAACAAAACTCTGTAAAATGAATATATATATGTACAGTAAAACCCCGATTATCCGAGCCCCGATTATCCGAGTTTCTGCTTTAACCGAGCTATCAAATATTAATAGGATTTTCTTTTTGGTTCCACATTTTTCCTTTTTAAAACAACCTACCGAAAAAAATTCTGAACTTGATCTCACCATCAACGAAGAGGATATGCGTGACTGGATAAACGCTGACGAACAACAAGACATTACAGATGAAATGATCGTCAATAAGGAAAATGAATCTAGCGATGATGATGAAGACAGTGACGATGAAAATCTCCCATTTAGATGGACTAAAAGCTATCGAAAGTGCTGTTGAATATACAGAACAACAAGAAGAAGCGACACCAGCAATCCTGTTATCCTTAAAAAAATGACGAAACATTGCTGCAGAAAAACGCCAAAGTAACGTAAAACAAAAAACAATTCAGGACTTTTTTAAGTAAAAGAACTCTTTAATTATCGTAATAATATGTATTGCATGTGGTGTATCTGTATAAATTTTGTATTTGTTAAAATATACATTTTAACCTAAACGATTGATTTTATTTACAATTTTCGCTTTAACCGAGTTTTTCGGTTATCCGAGTTAGTCTTGGTCCACATTAACTCGGATAATCGGAACTCTACTGTATATAAGTTATATATATATATATATATATATATATATATATATATATATATATATATATATATAACTTATATACAGTAGAGTTCCGATTATCCGAGTTAATGTGGACCAAGACTAACTCGGATAACCGACTTCGACAAATATATTAGCTAAATTATATAACTTAATCACATTAAAAAGGGTGATAGTGAGAAATATACCGAGAAACAGCTGTTTTGGGATGTAACTTGCAAATATG
>JAFIDM010009631.1:343854546-343868799 GCA_023159025.1 Thereuonema tuberculata
TATATATATATATATATATATATATAGCAAACAGGAACAATTTGTTATAAAGAGTTTACACCTTTCGCTAGTAGATGGAGCAATAATCTAAAAAAAAATCTATTTTGGCGCTTGATCAAATGATGCATAATACCATCCAAAATCATACTTATACGAACAAGTGATGAATTATGGTTTCAATATTATAAACAATTTTCTGCTACTTATATTGAACATAGATCGATGCGCATTGTAAAGAAAGAAAAAAAACCTAAAATATATAAATACATTAAAAAGGGTGATAGTGAGAAATATACCGAGAAACAGCTGTTTTGGGATGTAACTTGCAAATATGGTATCACCCTTTTTAATGTGATTAAGTTATATAATTTAGCTAATATATTTGTCGAAGAGATATTAATAATTAAAAAACTAGTCGGCTACCCGTCGCTTCGCTCCGGAAGCCTCGCGTATGTAACAGAAAACAATTTGTTATTTTTTAAAAAAAACACACACACAAATTACATCAAATAAAATAAAAATAAAAATTTTTTAAAGTTTTTTTTTTTTTTTTACTTTAATTTTTGATGTCTATATTCTCTCAATCCACGACTGCTTTTAGAATCAGCGTATGAATCATATATCTATGATATATTTTTATTTTTATTAGAGATTAGAATGTAATCCTTTTGGTCTAATGCCTAAGACGTCTAACTTCGGAGCAGAAGGTTGCATGTTCGATTCCAGGAGATAACTTATAGAAATTATTTCTATTTTTGTAAATTACAATAATTGCACCAGATCGAAAGAGAAATAAAAGATTTTAGTAATATAGATACACTTTTCAGTGGCTTTTGAGTTACAAATAGCGAATTTTCAGTATTCTACCTAATAGAAATAGTGATTCTTTTTTTTTTCTTTTTTTTTTTTATCCAATTCCAATTGATACCTTTCAGTGGTTTTTGAGTTACAAATAGTGAAAATTATCTAATAATCTAGGCTATCAGATTGTTCGATATAGATATTTGAAGAAGAGATGTTCAGATGGACGTTGGTTGATATAGATGATAAATGAAGATCATAGCTTGTATACGAAATTCTTCGCGAGAAATTGATTGTGAGTATTCTTTAGAGTGAAGATAACCAAATTCTGTTGAATTGTGACTCAAAGACATAAAGTTGTACGTGAATGAAGACAACGTTTTCCAAATATATGGCAACTTTATTTAGAGTTTGTCCTTGAGCTTTATTGATAAATATCGCATAAGAAGGTCGGATCGGAAATTGTTTTCTTGTGAAAGTGAATGGAAGTAGATTATCGCATGGTTCCATAGTTATCCTATGGATGAAAACAAAATCTCGTGAGTTCTGTTATAATTTCGGTTTCTATGAGATCATTATCGAATGAACGGCATTTAAGTTGAGTTCCATTGCAGTATGCAAACTTGGGATTAATGTTTCGCAACAATATTATTGGAGATCCAATCTTCAATGACAAACGATGTTGAGGAATACTGCTGAGATTCAATGCGTTCAGATATTCGGGCAGATAGAGATGTTCGTGTGGTGGATTATCAGAGTGTCAATTTTATTCGCACTTGTATGCTCTGTAGTCTCTCCTTGTATTATTAGACTTATCATTCGATTGATGTTATCGACACTCTCGTTCATCTTGGTTGATGAGCCGCATATTCATCGTGAGTTTTTTTACTTTGATGTGATTCTAGCTTTTGAGTTACAAATAGTGATTTTTCAGTAACCTACCTAATAGAAATAGTGCTTCTTTCTTTCTTGACTCTCTTTTTTTTTTAATTGATACTTTTGAGTGGTTCTTGAGTTACAAATAGTGATTTTTCAGTATTCTACTTAATGGAAATACTGCTTCTTTCTTTCTTGACTCTTTTTTTCATTCCAATTGATACTTTTCAGTGGTTTTTAAGTTACAAATAGTGACTTTAGTCGTTGATAAAATGTTGATTTCTTCCAGTATTTTTCTAATGAGTGTCCAATAAATGAGTGCTTAAATACATATGTTCCGGAATCTACATAATAAAAAAAGATCTTAGCTCAGTGAATTTTTGTTTGTGTGTATGTATATTTTTTTTTCCTAGTTATGTGCGTTTCTTATTTTCTTTTAAATAATAAAAAAAGATCTTGTAGAACCTTATCATAAATAAGGTCTTAATAGGTTCGAACACAGCTTAAAAGCAGAGAAAATACAGTGCCTTGAGGTCGAACTGAAAGATATGTATCGAAATATATCCAAAATCAAAATATTGTTATATCCACCAAGAGGCTTATCATGAAATACTCGATGTTACTCAAGTAAAGCACATACACCGATCAGTCAAAACATTAGGACCATCCCGGGCTATGCAATGAACGGGTTCTACAGACACCCAGAGGTACGTAGTGAGGCCGTCCGCAGGGTGTATAAGAGCTGACATCGAAGCTGCACAAGCGGAATTTGTTACGATGCGCAAATGGGTAAAGCAGCGGATTTATCCGACTTTGACAATGGTCAAATTGTGATGGTCAAAGCATCTACACAACAGCGAGGCTAGATAGATATATTTCTTCATCTGTTTTACCTTCCTTGTAAACATGATATTTGTATATTTTTCTTACTTAAATTGTGTTCTTTCAAATAATGGATTGAATGAATTATCCCCCAGGGATTTCCGAACACTGGATTACATTTTTTCTTTTAAGGAAAATGGCAGTTAGAATAAAATACTCATCACAATAACCAATTTTGTAACTCTAAGCAATCGAATTTTTAAAGGAAATTCACTCAAAAAAGGAGTTTACTTGCATACGAAAAGCTATACCTTATGTACATTAGCTTATAAAGATCTCAACTATTTCACCTCCTAGTAGAATTTTGTGTATTTTTAATCATAATAAACAAACAAACAAGCATAAAGTAACTGTTTTCTTTACTGAGATGACAAGTGTATTCTCGAAAAACGAGAAATCTCGAATCTACGAAAATGGAAAATTCTCGAGAAATCACATTCCTATTCAAAGCACGACTCTGAAATTATTATCAATTAAATTTTTGAACTTTTAGATTGTTCCTGTTGAGTTGTAGAATCATATCCTGATGCTAGAGTTTTTAAGTAATGTAATTTTTAAAAAAAAAATGCAGAAGAAGATTAACAAACCTTAAGTCATTGTTAATCTTCTACACTTGTATTTTTCCTTCTGTCAGACTTTGTAATTTATTCTTATCAAGGCAATATACATGATATTTTTCCCTTATTTGAAGATGCTTAATAACATTGACTTCTTAACCTTTTTAACCAGGTGCAACAAAAGATTCTTTTTATTGAATTGGTAGTTTAAATCTTCGCCATTTTCTGATGCCTCAGGATATTGCTGGCAGCTTCCAATAAATCGTAAATTGAATTGTTTAAATATATTGAAATTGCAATGATTATTCATCAGAAATGGCCAATAGGCTTGGTAATAAAATAAAATGTAAACAAATTAAAATAAATTGATTCTAAATGGATCGTAGAATAATTTATTGATTGAGGGCAGCAATTTCCTAAAGCTGTTGTTGGCTAAAATTGTTTCGTTTATTTATTAAATTCAACATTGAAGATAATACTGTAATAGCTTAAATTTTGCAATAATTCAACAATAAAATTTGTATATTGGTGATTCGGACATAAAGAAGAATAGATTCTGTGGCCCAGTTCATTTAAAAAGTCAACAAAATAAGGAAATAAATAGTTTCTGTATAAATATCGAGTGGCGAATAAATCAACCAAAAAAAAATAGAGCATTTTTTTATTTATTTGATAAATATTAGAACATCTGATCTTTAACTAGCTGTAATGCTAATACAGTATCACCTAAGAGCTTCATAAAAATAGCAATAGTAAGACAATAATAAGTAAATGAGATTTTAGAACAGTTCGAATTTGCTTAGATCGTGGTTCTACATTTATTCCCACATCATGCTCAAAAAAGATCATTAGAGATGAATTACTGACAATATGTATTCACAATATAACGGATAGGCCTATAACAGATATATATTTTCCTTACACATATTTCTGATAATAACGAACACAAAGTCGTTTTTTTCTTAATATTCATTACTAAAGGCTAGGCTTTTTTTCTTTCCCTTTTACAATGCATTTAATTAATTCCTTTGAGGCCGACCGTAAACCTGTCACATGAATAATTTACGTCAAGATTTTGTGTCCCGATATAAGAAAAGAAAAAGATATCATATACTTTAACTTATAAAACTTCTTTTATTATAGCTAATTTCTCCATATTACACGATATTTCGAATGCCTAATTGGCTTTTTTTTTTTCAAGCTCCACAACTAAAAATAAATAAATAACAAGATATATCGAAGGTGTAATCTGTCTTCTTTTCACAAAAAAAATAAAAATAAATTAAAATAAAATGTCCAATTTTTCTTTTCGAAAATATTTATTTTAATATATTTTTATTTTTGTAATAATGCTTCATGCGTCGTGTGGAGCATGTCACGTTTTGAATTGTTAGAAATTCATTATTGTTATTTATTTTTAATTTTTGTAAAAAGAAGGCAGATTAAGCCTTCGATATATCTTGTTATTTATTTATTTTTAGTTGTGGAGCTTGAAAAAGAATGCCGATTAGGCATTTCGAAATATCGTAATATGGAGAAGTTAGATATAATAAAAGAAGTTTTATAAGTTAATGGTATTATTTATGATGATTTTGAATCATGTATTTTCTTTTTTTAATATATAAAATTTAACCACGTTGAAATATGGAATTACAATACACTGAATCTACCGAAAACTTTTGGTTTGATTCTCGACTTCATGCCTGGAAAGGTAAATTTAGAGTATGAACTAGCATCATTCCGATAATATTATTCCGTTAGTCCATAGGTTATTCTTTTTTGGGGAGATATTAATAGCAGCATCGGTAATCTTGATAGCAGCAGAGCCGTTTCTAGGTGTTCTGCCACCCTAGGCGAGAACTGCAGATAATGTTGATTAATGTAAAGATACATCCAGGTCATGTTTAAAAGATTCCCAGTTTCTGCAGTTACTCAGTCTTATGTTATGATGTCACCCATCATAAGATGTGATCGAACATGGTCACTGATCTAGAATGTAACTCCACCAGAATAAGCTAGGCTTATTATCTCTCTCTGGCTAATATCACAACTTTTCAATCATTGGCATATACAGTTGGGAATATATGTTTCTACCCCGTTGCAAACGTTGATGTTTTGTATGTAATCGAAAACAAAAAAAAAAAGAAGGAAGAAAAGAATTGATTTTTTTTTATTGATTTTTTTTTTTTTTGACTAAATGATTTGATCTCCGATATCTTCCCAAATAACATTCAAATAATATTCATAACCCCTGCTCAAAATTCTTGGGCTTTCAGTATTGTAAAACAGTATACGTGAAGTAATAGTTGATTTCTGAATACGCGGTGAAAAATCAGCGTATTCCGATAACTAGAAAGTGTCATTTAATTAAGGATACACTGTAAAGAAGGGTCTCACTGTCGTTATTAAGCTATTGCGCCTTAACACTTTAAAAGTTTCCCAAAGGTTCCACATTAGATTAAATGATGAGAAATGAATTGGTTTAGAAGTGTTCAAAACATATGAACAATTTATTTGTCGAAATAAGTGAAGTTATGTTATTTCTAACCGCCCACATCTCTGTAGAATTTTCCAATATTGGGTGAGTGAGATTGATTTCAATGCCACTAACTGTGGTATTGAGCAGCATTATTATATTGATCTGAGAATTTGTGATATTCAACAATTACGATGACTGCCGACGCAGAGTATAAAACTTTTTTTTTTTTTTTTTAATATTAACAGCAGGTATAACTTAGCTTAATTAATTATAAAAACAGAACAACTTAAACAATCCCATTTGCCTTTGTAGACTTACTGCAATTGAAAGATTATGAGAATAATAAGGGATTATATTTAATGATTAGCAAGGAAAAAATATCAATTCAGAAGTAAATATCTGTTGGTCTTGAATCCACTAGGGAACTGGGTGACCTAAGAGATAGCGAAGTGCCTGAGAGCCGGAAGTAAACAAAACACATCTGGAAATAGAAGGACAATATTGAAAACAGTTTTCATCCAAGAACGTTTTCTCCTTGTACATTCAGAAAAGAAAGCAGGCATTTTACGAGTATATTTAATACTGTATTTGAAAGAATTTCAATCAATAAATTTGGGAGAAAGGATTATTAACGGAATTAAGGAAAAGCTTTACTCTTTGTTGAATTTGGCTTTACTTAATCTGGATTAAAAAAAAGAATGACAGAAGAAAACAAAATAAGAAAATAAAACGAGAAGGAAATAATAATTAAAAAAAACCATTGAAATAAATAAGACTGAAATGAAATAAGTAATGCTGAAGTCATTATTTGAATCGTAAAAGCTTCACTTGTTTTATTGCTACAATGAATGTTTTTTTTTTCCGTCTCGTTTTATTTTTTATTTTAATATGTTTTTTTTCTGTAATTCCTTTGGTTTTGTATTTAGATTTAAAATTGATTTTAGTTCATTCAACTACTCAAGGCAGACAACTGCTTCCCATGTTTATCTTACTTCAACTTAGCCTGAAGGTTCTTAAGTAATTCAATAATATAGGTAATAATTTTATGAAGATCGTAAATTTATTAAGATGAAATTATTAGCGTCATCTTTTATTCCCCTTAAAAATACTAGTTTTATTTTGGGAAAAAGAAGGAGAAAAGGGGAGGGAATAATCAGATTTTTTTCTTTCTTGAATTTCTTAAGACAATTACTACCCTAGTAATTTACATTAATCTTACTTTATATAAATATAATGGAATTTCATTGCACAGGGAACTTATATCTATTAAAATATTATAATCTTTGCAATTACATTTCTCTCTAATGCAAAAATTAGAATATTTTAATAAGTATAAGTTTCCTGTGCAATAAATTCCATTATATTCATATAAAGTAGCATAGTTAGGATCATGTGAGAGAAGGTTGGTTATGCAATCATACTATCGTATTTATTCTTAAGAAAGTTAATGACTAAAATATACTTTATTACGAGATCATTTTTTAAATTTTTTTCTTCAGTAATTTTGTTTTAATTATTGAATTACTTATTTTGAAATCGAAGGGGACATTTTAATCCCGTAGCTTTCTTTGCCTGGGCCACTGGTTAAATGTTACTGTGTTTTTCGATACACATTACTTTTTTGATGTTCAAATCCACAATATTTTAGTTTTCTTTTTTTCCCCAAGTTGAAAGATAAACACCAGAAAAGTAGTTCCCTTATTGCTTCGTTTGTTTTCCGTGTTGCTTACAGATACTTGAGAAATTATTATTGTTGCTGAAATGCCCCGAAATGAGTTTGCTTAAGCTTTAAGAATAAACAATTAACGTTATCTCTCAAATCTCAAAAAAAAAAGAAAAAAAAGATTAGCAATTGATCTACAGGTGCAACGTGTTATCATTTCGTGGCTTAGAAATTTCAAGATTTCATCGTGCAGCAGATACATGCCTTGGTGTCAAAGCAGAACCAATGTGTAAACATGTCTGATGGTAAGTCATGTGTGTCCTAGTCTTCTTATTCCTTGTACGTATCCAACTTCTTACAAGAATTAAGAATGAGCGGAAATATAAAAAAAAGTATTGCTTATCTCAGTTTCTAAAATTTCATGTAATTAAAATGTTAAAATTATAGATTGTTAAATGAAACTACTAAGCATATTAAAGTAAATCATTGTTTTAAATAATTCTTTTAGTTAATAATTTCGTGACCTTTTTCAATATCCAATTAAAATGTAATATAGTAAATAATTAGTACACATTTCCAATATAATTTCTTTATCTTGAAATAATCCTGTAATGCCCTTTAATAAAACACCATAGAATTAAAATGCATTAAACATACGTAATCACAATTAAAGGCGTTTCTTCTATTTTGGAAAGTTGTTTAACTTTTCAGGTAATTCAGAGATTAGCATAACACTGCTTACTATTAAAAAGTAACCATCGTCTAAGTATTGTATTCATGTATAATAACAGGACACTATGTATCCGAAATAATGTTCATTAGATGGCGATAATAACCACATTTACCTTTAAAAGTTCTCCTTGGCATTTTATAGATTATACTGTAAATCTAAATACAATTTAATAACAGATTAGAAAAACCTCATCGTTTTTGGCTGGATAATAAAAATAATCCAAAGTACGAAACTAGATTTATTTATTTATTGTTAATTTCTGAAACCAAATTCGCATTTATCAAAAGTTACGAATTTTCATTTAGCAAAAACAAAACAAAAAACAAAAATAATACTAATAAACAAACAACAGCTGTTCAGGATTCCCGTTGATGTTGGCTCAGTGTGCGAAAGCATATTTGCTGTCCATTTGTGATTTTTTTCTTGATTTTAAAAAAATACTGTTCATAGAATCAAAGTCAAGTAACATTTCAATGTGAAACTGCACTATATCCTGGGGAATAAATAAGTGTCATTTTGGAAAACTATTCAAGTAATCTTACATGTCAAGAGATTTCCAGGAAAGCTCCCTTATATCAAAACAGTATTGCCTCAGGCTTCTTTTTTCTTGCAGCTGGAACATGATTCCATACTGTGTTATTCATTGAATTAATGTGCAGAAGATTAATTTTAGGAGATTTAAGTCTAATACAGTTTTTAATTATATGAGGCTACGTACTATTTTCCTAAGCTTCAGCGATGTTTTAATAAGTGTCTTTTCCGTTTCGCTAATAAGTAATCCAAGGTCATTCTAAACAGGGCCTGATGAAGACATTTCCACGTCCTGGGCAGAAGGCGTAGGCGGCATCTTTTAATATAATAGTACCAGGAAATAAGTCTACTTATTCGTTTACTTTATGTCAAATAAAAAAATTCAAATTGAAGCAAATAACGTAATAAAAATATACTTACAAGTCAGTAACAACGTCAGAAATAAACATTGCCCATAAACTACATCAAATATTAAAATTACATTTTCTTTAGTGATCACATTATTATTATTACAACTATTATGGAACTAAAAATAAACTTATTGGGCTGTCCCGTCCTTGATTACAACTGCCACACAGAAAAAAAAGACAATTTTATTTTTGCTAAAAAAATAATAATTAAAACAAAAAATATAAAAATGTATAATTGTACAGTATGGCGCCAAAAAAAAAAAACAAACCAAAATAAATATAAATATAAAAGAACTAAATATCTACAATGTTCCTATATGTTACGGAGTAAATGAGTTATTTTAACAATTAAATATATGTAAATACGAAATGTAAATACAATGATATGTAAACTCACAACTCTCAGTAGAATCTTGGTCGAATAAAGCATTTTACAACGTTAGATTACGTGCTCGAAATTTGTAGAGCATGCGAATGTTTTCTGTCATCTTGCAGAACAAGAGTTGGGACATCTCCTGGACATATCGTGTAATTTTTATCCCTTACTTCATCAAGGTTTGAAGGCGGATCACGGTGGAATACCATTCCTTCATGTATCCCAAACGAAGACATCAAACGATGTGAGATCAGGAGAACATGAAGGCTACGGGAATTCTATGAACTTCGAAATGAGCCTCTCGGGGAAGTGTTCTGATAAATAGGCTCTGGAATCACGTGATATGTAGCAGATGACCTCGTCCTGTTGGAATACATGTGTACGAAATGAATCTTTTTTTGCAAGAGACATCCTGAGCAAATCTGGGTGAACCAATACTTTCTCAATGTAGCGTTCTGTATTCAAGATAACGGTGATACCATGCCCTTTGATGAATGAGAGCCCAATTAAGCCAAGGCCAGAAATCGCACACCATGCGGAGACCTTCTCGCCACGAAGAGGTTTCTCTTAGACGAATTCATATTGATGCAAAGTTAAAAACCTTCCCGGATTGGTCAGTTAGTCTGCTCTGTGATTGGCTGAACCGGGAGGACAATCAACTACACGACCAGCTATCTCTCCCAGTGACCGACCGAAGAGGAAGCTCCGAGCAGATCTTGAGAATCCACCAAACATGTTATAAACTGTAAATAAATTATAAATAAAGTGTGTGTATCTTAAGCTGTAACACCGACGCTAGTCTCTGTTATTTTTCGACCACACATCAATATCTCGAGAAACCAAGAAACCTATTAGCTCGTCTGTTTGCATGACCGCATAGAAGTAAATATGCTTCGTCCGAGAACCAGAAATTATGGAGGAAGAACGGATCTTCATAGACATTAGCCATAGTATTCCCGCAGTGCAGTTGTAATCCGTTGCTGTAAATACTGACCCACATGAATGGAGTACAAAAAGGCACCCAGTTCCTGAAGGATTCTCTGTAGTGACCAGTTAGGTATCCCAAGTTTTACCGCTGTTTGGCGTTGATTGCATTTCGGAGACTGTAACACTAGCACACGCTTGTGATTGTCATTTGTGTTCACATTCCGTTGTCTTCCAAAATGCCGTTTGCATTGCATTGCATTTGAAAATCTATGGTACGTCCGAACTTCTCGATTAAGGCAATGATGACACTATTGATTGAGGTTGCAAGGAAACTACGAATAAACTGCTCATAAATATGTCATAGGTTTGACCCATTTGCTCTACCACCTCCGTATGATATGAAAATAATGTTCAACAATAAACATCTTTTCTTCCCACGTCAATACAATTTCTACAGTTAAATGTAATGGCATAGATTCTATACGTGCAAATGTAATGACATGATTCTACACGTGCTCTTCTATTAATGTGCATGCAATCGAGCAGCATATCTCATAACACGTGAAATGCGGGGGATATTGCAATTCAGTAGTTTTATTATGGCGCCATACTTATAAATAACTACATTTTTAGAAATTCTTATAAAAGAATCCGTTTTATGAAAAATAATCTTCGCACTGTGCCACAGTGCATAGTTCGGGAACATGTATATAAACTTATATTAACAGAATACCCACATCTCTTCGATATTTATGGTGAACATTTTAGGTTGTCCCGTCTCAATGGAAAACTATCGAATTCACCCGGCCGCAATCTAAAGAACCTTCTCCATATGCATCAGCAAGTAGAAGTCAAATCAAGATATTTTGCATGTTTGTAATTGTTGAAGACAATCTATAGATTTTATGTCTGAGATGCGTCATTCTCATTCCTGAAGACCGGAAAAAAGTGTTTGTGCTATTGAATCTTGTTTCTAGGAATACTATTGTAGGCGGAGAATTAGATAGAAACTTTGGTAGAAGATCTCGATGTTATGAGGTAGTACCATTTTGATATGAGAGATGCGTTCCTGGAAACCTCTTGGACACCTAAAGAACACTTGGAAGATCAGATATCTGCCTACTCGGTGTCTATATTCTAGACGACACTATGAATTCGAGCAAGATGAAATGCAGGATCACTTCGCCAGTGTAATTCAATTGTGATTCGACGAAAATTAAGTTTACTTCTAAATGTTGCCACAGCCATCGAATTCCAGAAATTTGAAACTCATTTCATTTCAAGAATCACAGTCTTATCAAGAGTCTTAATAAGACTGCAGTATGGTATGGAAGATTTATCCTGGCCCGCGAAATAAAGTAAAATTAGCAACCACATAATTCCTGAAATAGTACACTAATACTATTTCTTTTTTTTATAAATAAAACAAATTCAATGTAGGCTCATACAGAATTCATCAGTTCTTTTTTTGAAAATATTATTAAACACGTTATGTATACAGTAAGACTTTTTTTTAATTTTTTTTCTCATTGTTTCTATTAAATTTAAATATTTTTCTGGACTGAATCGTGAAATAGAACCTAACTTTTGAACTAAACGATGGACTGCAAAACTTCATCATCAGCAAGTTTACTTCAGTTCCCTAGGTCATCTCTCGCATCTTTTTCTCCATTTCTCACTTAAGTCAGTCTGTGATACCTCTTCAAGCCCCCTTTTCTCCATGTCTTTCATAACTTTGTATAGTCTACATATATATATACTCTTCCCTTGGTCTTCCGCAAAGTATATTAATTACAAAGTATGTGCCACAAAATTCATATACAATCAGGCCCCCCACATCAAATTCCGGGCCCAGGTACCACATGCAATAACGAGCCTCCTCTCCCCATGTTTTGAACAAAATCATAAATTCTTAGTCAAAAATATTGCATAATACCGCATGATTTCATATTTCTACAGTATAAACTTGGTAAGACACAGTTATTACCATTATTTTTAGAGCAAATTAAATTAACACTATCATGAATAAAATAATTAATTGTGAACAATCCAAAAAAAGAAATAAATGAATTCTGACAAACCGCTACCTTTCGGAGACTTCCACTCGAGAATACACCTCCATTTACTGGTCAGTTTTCATGAAATATTATGGATTAATGTAATTATTTTAGCTTTCCTAATTTTAATGGATAAATTATAGGAATTTCAAGTTGATCTAAAATACAGGAAAGTTGTTGTGATTTTCTCAGCTGAGTGAAACTAGTACACATATACATATAATTTGAAAATGATTGTTTTTAAAACAAACAAACAAAAAAAAGTCTATTTTCTTTTTGATCAATTTGACATAGTTAAGTAGGCTATTTTCTGAGCTAAGTTTAATTGTCATTTGCGATTGACTGAGGTAGCAAAACTAATGTCCTTAGTTTTATCGGGTAGCACTTTTCTTAGCCTCACGATAAACGTAAGAAATAATGTAAGAAAGGGTACTTACAGAAGTTTTGGTGCACCAAGATTACAGTTCGGGGCCCCATACGCGTTTCTCTGGAATCGGAACGACTCCTTGACCCGGAGGCAGAATGTATTTATCTTTCTGCAACGATTGATGCTAAGACTAAAAACTTTCTGCGGGTGCGGGCGTTTTTTTCGTTTATGTCCCGCAAAAAACGTTCATTCTATACCAGGGGTAGGCAGACTTTTGTAAGGTAAGGCTACCTCAAGTATACTCCAAGTGGCGCGGTCACCTTAAGACTAAAAAAAAACCGGAATCTCCAATTTCACGACCGCGATCGACGTCTTGCCCACCCCTGTTTATACGATATCTTTCTGCAGCCCTCAGTTTCGTTCTGCGACAATGTCGCGCCGTCGCTTGATATTCTGCTTTGGGGCTCCTTGACCAGCGAAACTAAGCACTGATTCTTTTCTTTGATTTTTCACTGGTCCACACAACCGTTGACATTGTCTATGCATGCCACCATGTATACAGGCGCGTATATTGGAGACACAGGGAATGCTGTGCTGAAATCAGGAACGTCTGACACTGTTTATCTATGGCTTGTGTCCCGCAGAACCCTATGGCCACCGCTGTATTGCCAAATTCTTACTGCATTCTTTCAAGACCCGCGCTCAACATTAATTCTTATCTTAATGAAGAATTCTGTTACTTCATAGGATAGTTGCCGTGTCATCACATAAATTAGCAGAAAATAGCCAATCATTAAATATAGAGGTATGATTCTAATTAGTGACGTAGGACAAGTATTGACATGTTGACCGCCTTGGGAAATAGCAAAATACTAGTTTACAAGAATAAGAATTAAAAACATTCTCACGGGAACATAATAAATGAAAACCGAATCTTCAGAAAAACGGGTGATAACATGAAACCAACTGATGATGATTTTAAAAGTTTGATTTTACTAAGTGACATCTCAGAATAGCTATTTCACGCTCATTAGCGTTCATCAGCTGAGAATAGTCACCAGTAATTGCGCAAAAAAAATTCATAGAGGCTAGCGGAGACTGGCACATGAATTTTCTGTATTTTAATTTTAATGTGTATTTTTAATTTTATTCTTGGAGGTTCCACATTTTCTGCGAATTATGATGATGGTTTTCTTTGCTCTTTTTTTTTTTTAAACATAAAAAAAAAAAAAAAAAAAAAAAAAAAATCACGAACATTTAAATAGAAAAATATTTAAATATTGTTTTAAAATATTCAGATGAAATGTAAATAATATATAATTTAACTAATTGAATAAAGTTGAACTGTACCGCAACAGGCTATGGGGTGCGCGAGAGGTTTAGGCTTCCAGTGATTGTCGACCAACAGGACAAGTTGAGGTTGAATGGTCAGCCCGTTTAACCACCAGGTAAGAAACCAGGTACCCAGTGGCGTACCAACGCCTTTGGGGGCCAGGGGCGGGAGTTGTTGTGGATGGGGGCCCCCTAGTCTGACTTTTACAACCAAAAAAAAAAAAGAAAAAAAGGTCCTCTTGTCTGGATGGGGGCCCCCCTA
>JAFIDM010009631.1:343879297-343893762 GCA_023159025.1 Thereuonema tuberculata
TATGATATTAAAAGGAATATAATTACAAAAAAAAAAAAAAATTTTTTATTTGATTTTATTTATTTTCAATGAATCATTGTTTTCATCTGATCGACATTGTCATACCTAATCAAAATATCAAAATAAATGATTTATTTTGATAAATTAATGCTTTTTTTGAACAGAATAAATCATAAAAATAGATAGCATATTTATAGAATAGAAGCATATAATTCATTTATTAATGATATTTAAGAAATAACGGTAAAATTGCTGAAGACTCCAGAGACGGGTGGCTCTCTCTGTAAACATTCAAACTGCGTTTTAGATCGACTTTCATCCATCTATTACATAATTTGTCTGACTTTATTAAGTGGTGGTGAATGAATTGAAAATTACTTTTGTAGAATGAATTGATTTCAAATATTTTCAGTAATTTCCACAACATTTGCTTTTTGTAATTACTGATTTTTATGTCCCTTTATTATAAGAGAAGCAAATCGTTTTTGTGAAAATATTATTATAAAACATACATTTAAATTTCTATTTCGCTTTTAACAACCGTATATCGATTTTCATTCTCTTTCGTTTCAGGTTTTCAGAGATGCTCATCAGCAATGGTTGTCAACAACATAAACACAAGTTATTTGAAACCAAAAACATTTTGTATTTCAATGAATTGCTGAATTAGAAATATACTGAGTCACTCTATTTTACGATATGTCTATAAATGTTAATTGCAACCCGAAGATAATTTAATTTTACATCGAAATGCCTGTAAAAAGATGAAGAAGTAATAATTCAAATGTTTATTCCGACGTAAACAGGTAAAAATATATCTGAATTAAAATAAATATTAGAAATGAACATAAATAATTGTAAATGTTTCATATGTAAAATTATAAATTTATGTAATTACAAATTTTATATATAACTAAAAATTATAAATGTTTTATAAATAAAATCTAGCCTTAAATATAAATAATATAAGGTTTTAGCACTATTGTACATCTTTTAATTTAATCTTTAAATAAAGGAAGACAAAAAATATGGATTCAAAAAATCATTAGACTTTTGTTTTACAAATATTAAATATTTTTAGCTTATCAAAATTTCATTCATTTGCTTATAAAATATGATTTATAAGTGATAGTAAATAATGCTAAATATTCTTTAGATTTCAGAAATGGACACTGAAAACGAAGAAAATAATCAACCATCAAATATTAAAAGACTGTTGATTGCATCCAGTCGAGCAAGATGTATTTATCAAATACAGAATGCTATAAAACCTGAAGTTGTCATTGTACAGTACAAATATGAAAGTAGTGCTTTAGACGATATAATGGGTAAGTTTCATTAATTTGTTATAACATTTTCGTTCTTAAGAAGAAAAGTAAATTAAATTTTAGGCACCTGTTGTTTCTAAATCAATGCCTAATTTTTATGAAGGCTAGAAATATTCAGCGAAGTATAGTTTAAAATTTATATTAGAAATTATATATTCCAAAAGAATCCCAATCCTAAATTTGGCTTATTGAAACAATAAAAGAAAAAAAAATCCTAAAATTGTAGATTAATGTGTGTCTCAGTTACATGCCTTTCTTCATAATCTCATTTTCATAGGATTTATATTCTTATTTTAATCAATACAAAGTAAGAATAAGAGAATCAAATAAAACACTCACATTTTCTTCTCTCCTATTGTATGCAAACGTTGATACAACAATTCAAATTTAATTGCACAAGTATCAAATGCTGTACATTGAAAGTTAAACAGATACTAAATTGAAAGAAATTGAGTAGCATTTTGTACAATATAAATTTGGAATTAAATCTTCGAGAAATACTGGTCTCAAAAATTCTAAAAATACTTCATTTTATTATTACTTATGGGTTTAGTTTATGAGCATCATAATGCTCTTTCCTGTTTTACAACAAAGTTTCTATCTCTTTTATATTTGTTAAAAGTCAACATTTGCCGTTATCTAATTTCATAATAATGATATCATTCTAGTTTAAGTTCTTGGATGACTTTTTTTTTTAGTCCATTCATACTATTCCTTGAAAAATTTAACTAATAAAGGTGTGCTAAAATAAATGAGATAGGGCTAATGAGGATGTGTGGCTGTGTGTCTTTGGCTAAAGCTGAAGGAAGTGAAAAACACAAATTTTCAAAGTAGAACTAAATACTGTCTTCTAATTCAGCCATTTGATTGTATTCTAACTTCATGAAATTAAAAAGAAAGAAAGGGATTGGATTCATAGAACACTGTTTACTTGTGACATAAAGAGTTTGCTGCAAAATGATCTTAGTTGATTACCTTTTTTTAAATTGAAATTCAGTTTATTCATTGTTTTTTTTTTTTTTTTTTCCATTTTAAAACTTTGACATCATCTTATTGATTTGTTTTGTTTGTTTGTTCATTTGTTTTTTTTTTTTTTTTTTTTTTTACATAGTTTTGGTAGCTCAACATTTGGGTGATACGCAAGTTGATAGCATTGCTTTTGTGTTACATGGCACAGAAATGGAGTTATTTATTTGTGGTAATGGAAGCAAGGTATGTAAAATGTTAATATTATTTTTATTAAAATACAAAACTATTTCTATTTTAAGTTAATTAATACAAAGGTTATTATAAACTTTTTGATGGCTTGCCACATTCAAATGTTTTGTTTTCATTCTTTCAATACCATTCCACAGTTACTCACTGACTTTAAAAAAGGGTTGGAACAAAATTTTAAGGAAAACAACCCTCAAGTTCTTGTAGGATCTTCTTAGTCACTGGTTATTTCCCATGGACACAGGTTCACTAATTGCCATTTAATTGACATGCAAATCATTTTTCAAATCCATAATAGAATATTTCAGTTTATATTCAACATATTTTCTTTGCTAATTGAAAGATCGGTTATATAATTATTTCCTCTGATTGAAACATGATAATTGTAATTCTATAATTAACCAATTTATGAAGATTCTAGCTATAACATTTTCTATTTTACAATCCTAACCTAATTTTGCCATTTTTCTTTTTTTTTTTTTTTTCAAGTTAGAATAAAGCATGATTGAGTCAATCAAGTTATTAAAATTCCCATTGCTTTTATTAATACAGTGAAGTCTCACTTATACGAATGTGAGGGGGAACCAAAAATTATTCGTATAAGTGAATTACATATAGGACTATGGGGGTTTTGCCGGGGAATGAGAAATTCTTCATATAACTGAATGTTTCGTGTAAGTGAGACTTCACTGTAATCTATATTACTAAAATCTTTTATTTCTGTGTCTGTTTGTGTGTCTGTCTGTCCGGCGCAATTTTCTGTGAGAATGGAAAAGAGATATAATTTTTACAGTGAAACATCCGTGACAGGAATCGAATCTGCAACCTTCTGATCCGAAGTCAGATGTCTTATCCATTAGGCCATAGGGACTACAACTCTCTTCATATTGTCTTTTGACTTATCTCTCCTTCCCCTTCCCCATCAATAAGGAATGTATTCAACCTTTTTTTTGAATCTCAAGACTGTTTATTTATTTCCCATCTGTCAGTTTATTTGTAATTCGAAACTGACAATTAAAACTACAATTGCCAAAACGTTGCAATATTTTAAATATTCTTACTTAACCAAATTCTATGTGATATTGAAAAATAAGTGCGTGTACACGGCAGATGTTGGAATTAAGAAAACAGAGTCAAGAAAGAAAGAAGCACTCTTTTTTTGAGGTGGAATACTGAAAAAAATCACTATTTATAACTCAAAAACCATCAATATTTGTAACTCAAACGCCAATGAAAAGTGACAATTAGAATAAAAATGAAAGTCAAAAAAGAAAGAAGCAGTATTTCTATTAGCTAGAATACTGAAAAAAACACTATTGTAACTCAGAAACCACTGAAAAGTATCAATTGGAATAAAAAAAGAGAGTCAAGAAAGAAAGAAGCACTATTTATTAGGTAGAATACTGAAAAATCAAAAACCATCACTATTTCTAACTCAAAAACCACTGAAAAGTATCAATAGGAATAAAAAAAAGAGAGTCAAGAAAGAAAGATGCACTATTTCTATTAGGTAGAATACTGCTCAGAAGTTAGACTTCTTAGCCATTAGACTACGAGGCCTATATTTTAATCTCTATAAAAAATAAAAATAGATCATAGATATATGATTTACACGCTGGTTCTAAAAGCAGTCGTGGATTGAGAGAATATAGACATCAAAAATTAAATTAAAAAAAAAAAAAAAAACTTTTAAAAAATTTTAGTTTTAGTTTCCTTAATGTAATTTGTGTGTGTGTGTTTTTTTAATAAATAAAAAGTTGTTTTCCGTTACATAAGCAAGGCTTCCGGAGCGAAGCGACGGGTAGCCGACTAGTTATATTTAAAATAACTCATGGTTCTTGTTATTTATAACATTATCTTCTCTTTTAACAAGTTGTAATAATTCTTGGATTTAAAAAAACAATATTTAAAAAAAAAAAGATTTTTTAAATTTTTATTTTATTTTTTATTTTAAAAAATGTTTTTAATTAAAAACATTTTTTACAGATAGATTAGTAATAATTAATAATCATATTTAATTTTGATAGATAGTGAATCTACCACCATAACTGTGTAAAAGCTTCTCTAAAACATCTGTTTGTTGCAGTAGTATTTTTATTTAGATACAGTTAAAAAATACATTAATTGATTATTTATTTTAATAGATATAATAGAAATGTATGTATTGCAGTAATATTTATAATGTATGGTAAACTTAGATGATAAAAATATATCTTATAGTTACTTATTTTCTTATTTAATTTAGACTCTATCAGTTCAGAGTTTAATAGAGCAAATGAGTTTACAGGAGTTCTTCAGTGTACTGATTCATAATTACTTGAAGAAGTCTCAAGGAGGAAGACTGGATTTTTTAGCCTCTCACATGAATCCCCAATTAGATGGAGGCATTGTTATTAATGAAATGGAATCACTGTTAAAGGTAATGATGATTTAATTTTAATTAATTTATTTAAGAAGCATGTAAATTTATTGTAAAGATAGCATATCTCTGTTTATATCTGTTCTTAGAGAATGAACGTAAAGGGAGTTTATTCTAATAAATCGATTTGAGCAAATTATAATTGAGGAGGTATACAGTTTTTTTAAACTTTATTAAATTGATTTATTATATTCGCTTCCTTTTCACCAAAAAAAAAAAAAAAAAAAAAGGTAATCTGGTTTTTGGTATATCATCTTGCCGACATTCAGGTTAAACTGAAGATAAGAAATACTGATAAATATCATACATTAACTCAGGGCTGGCGCTAGGAGAGAGCGGGGCCTCGGCGAGATGAATTTTGCGGGGCCCTTGCCAATCCTATTTTAACAATCAAAAAACAAACAAACCGGAAATCTTACTTTAACAACCAAAAAAAAAAAACTACGATCCTATTTTATCCTCTTTCTTCTAACCAGGCGCGGGGCCTTGGGCAGTCGCCCCATTTGCCACCCCCTAACGCCGGCTCTGATTAACTGTACCTTAAAAGGTGTATATTAATCCAAGAAGATTGAGTATTGGAAATAGTTGCATTGCAGTATTAAGTGATAAAAATGAATGGCCCACATTTTCCTATCCTGCTCACAATCTTCTTTCTTCTTTGCATTACTGCACTGAGAATCTGCAAATAGCATATTGAGCACCATTCTCAATATTAATGAAAAAGATATGAATATCTATCATTAAAGTTTTATTTATATTAAGCAAAGAAGACTAGCCTTCTATCCTCATTCGATATCCCTGTCCCAAAGAACAATATTTAGAAGTTTGAGTGAATGTTAGAATGTTTAAGTACATTTCAATGAGATTTTATTTTATTTTATTTTTATAATAATTTGTTGATAATACTAAGCATAGCTAGTCATTAAAACCAAAAGTTGACTGCACTGTAGCCATAGTAAGTTTTTAATCTTATTGCTGTTGATAATTGAAAAGTCAAGTTTCTCGAGAATGAAATATTAACAACATCCAGGACAACTTAAATGTATATTTGATGGATAAAGCCATTATTGGATTTCTTGTAATTAAAAATAAATTTATATATACAGAGGGGTCCAGAACTATGTACTCATTCTTTGATAATCAATCTCAGGAACAAAAATGACGTAGATGTACAATTCTTGCGCCATAGTGTAGTTCAATGATGAGGATTTTGCAGGGAAATTTATGTGGTCTGACGAAGCGATGTTCAAACTCAATGATACTGTAAACCATTACAATTATTTGTACTGGGCTCCTGTCAATCCACACGTTCACATAGACAGGGAAGTGAATTTACCAGGTGGTAATGTGTGGTATGGTCTATCATCTCGCGGATTGATTGGCCCTTTCTTTTTTGAAGCTACTGCAACTGGTGAGACTTATATACATTTGCTGCAAACATCGATTTTCCCTGCCATTCGAGAGATGTTTGGCAATGAGGTATTTTACCTACAGCAAGATGGTGCTCCACCTCACTACTATTGTGATATCAGGGTGGACTTGGATGCCACTGTACCTGGACGATGGGTAGGTTGCAGAGGTGCCATTGAGTACCCACCTGGACTTCTACCTGTGGGGGACTTTGAAGAATGAAGTTTATGGGCAAAAGCCAGCTACATTGGAAGCGCTACGAGAATCCATCAAAGCTTCGTGCACAGCCATCACACCAGACACACTGACATCTGTAGTTCGCTTAGCAGTTGAGTGCCATTGACTCCGTACTGCGGTTGATGGTGGTCACTTTGAACACCTACAACGACTCGTGTGACCATTGCCATTTGTTGAGCAATTATTGAAATTTACTATGGCACAAGAACTGTACATCTATGTCAATTTGTTCCTGAGATATTGATTATCAAAGAATGAGTACATAGTGCTGGACCCCTCTATATATAGGGTGTTTTAGAAATGATAGACAAAGGAAGAGATATGGGTTCCAAAGGTCACTTTTGAGTCGAAAATGTTCTATGACATTTTGTTGTAGCTTTAGAGTTAGGAAATGCATGCTGTGGGAATGGTCCCTAATCAAAGAAAGCTCAGTTCACATTAGGAAGTGTAAGTAAATAAGGCATTTTCTTTAATTATCATACCTGTTTTCAGTCATGACATTTGTTATCCGGATTGCTTTTTCTAATAAACCTTTACCTACTACTTAAACTTCCTACTGTGAACTGAGCTTTCTTTAATTAGGGACCATTCCCAAGCATTCATTTCCTAACTCTAAAACTACGGCCCATACAACAAAATGTCATAGAACATTTTCAAATCAAAATGACCTTTGGAACCTGTATCTCTTCGCTTTGTCTACCATTTCCGAAACACCCTATATATATTTATGTGTGTGTGTGCATGATATGCAATTAATTAAATTAATTGCACATCTTTTGCTTTGCCATTATAAAAAGAAAAAAATGCAGTTATTGATTTGCTTTGTTGTTTTTTTTTCCCCCCTGATGCATAGATTCCTGTCGGTTTATCCAAAGACTTATTTGGAACTGATGTAAAAGTACCTGTGACCTTAGGCACAGAAAAAACAGAAGTGGCTGTTGGTTCATTGTATTTTGATACAGAAAAGTTAAGAGACATAACTCAGAAAGTTGGTATTCCAAGGCAGCATAATTACAACCGTGAGCTTTATGAAAAAATACGAACTGTCGGGAAAGGTAATTCTATTTATATTTAGAGAAGTTTCTTTCATTCCTTATTTAGAATATTAATTTCCGTACAATACTAACAGTAACTTCTTTTAATGAATTTTGTAGTGAATGAAATGTTATAGTCTTAAAATTAATTAACAGTATTTTTATTCAAATGTATCATGAGAATAAAATTTATTATTGTTGCTATTTTTATTCATGTAGCACTAAAAGAAACATAATTCTGGATCAGTTAGCATTAATCTTCTCTGCAGTTTTCTTAGTAGCCACTTTTATTTTGCTTATGCTTTATATTTATTTATTTATTTATTTAGTTATTTATTTATTTATTTATTTTTCAGTAATATTGCTGCACTCAGAGTTCATGTGGCACAATCTTCTTAGAGATGCTTATTTTTAGTTTTTCCTGTGCACATTCACCTTAGTTGAATTATTATATAGGTAAACTTTAAGCACTTTACTTCAGTATATTTGATTTCTCAAGTTTGTAAAAACAAATGAGCAGAAGATTTTTCTTATTTTTACAGTTTATTTGTTTAAACTCTTTTTTACACTATCTTTTGTTATTCTTAAATTTTCTAGTTTTTGAGAAACTTTAACTTAGTTGGAAAACAAAATTTTAATTTCCTAATGAAAATTTTATGTACTTCTTTAAAAATGTGATCTATTATACTAGGCCATGCATCTTAATAATCTGTATAACATAATTACTTTTAATCTTTTTTTCTCTCTTTGCACTAAACAATTTTAGTAATAAGGCTAGATTTAACTTATTATAGTAAATTCGATGCTATGAATTCTATTGACACTCACTTTTATGACAAAATAAGGTTCAGAAATAATTTTAGGCTCTTTTACAAATCACTAGAAATATTTGTGAAATTAGAACCCTAGAAACAAAATTTTCATGAAAAATGCTAGGTTCTAAATCATTGGTTGCAAGTGTAGATTTAATTTTAAAAACTTATTACAGTTCTCATAGAAAAAGAAAAAAAAAAAACAGAGAACTATTAAATATTAAATATTCTTTTCTTTTCTATTCTAGTAGGAATGCTAAATTTCATTTACATATTAAGTTTTACATTTTGAATTAATGCTTCATTTTATATTAAAGCTTAACGAGGCATGAAAGCAAACAATTGTGCATTTCATCGTATTTCCATTTTTCATTTTATATAACCACATTACTTCTAGGTGCTTTTGGGACAGCTGTCTTATATAGTCGCAAAGAAGATGATTCTTTTGTTGTTATAAAGGAAATAAACATGCATGATCTAAATGCATCAGAAAGACAACTGGCTTTAAATGAAGTATGTTGGCTTATATTATATATTATATTATATAAATTTTACAGTAAAAATTTAGATGATAAGAAAGATTACATTTATTTACTTTTTAATGAGATGAAACCGAAGGTGTTTAATGAAACTGAAGAACAATTAGCATTGATAATTAACATATGCAACAGTTCTGTTCTGCGGAGCACAATAAAAATTTATGCTTACCACTTTAACAGAAATGTGAATTTGTATAGTAAAAGTTGTATTTATTACTACATCACAAGGAATTTTCCTAAAAATCACAACAAGAAATGTTTTGTTGACTTATTATAATATACATGTTTTCTTTTAACAATAAAATAATGAAATATAATATTAATTCCTTATGAATTTTTATACATCTATTTTCTAACAATTTTGTCTATCTGAATTTAGGTCAAAGTGCTGTCAATGCTTGATCATCCCAACATTGTTACATATTTTGATAGCTTTGAAGAAGATGGGATTTTAAAAATTGAAATGGAATATGCAGATGGAGGGTTAGTTGAAGATTTTGACATTAACTTGCTTGTATGATTGCTCTTTGATGCATTAGTTGCTACTAATTTTCAAAAGGAATAAAAATATTTTTTAATAGTTATAATATCAATACATTTATGACTCTTGAGCTAAAAGACTTATTTATCATCCATATAATATGAAAATCTTTACATTGAATTCAAACAAAGTAAATTTTATGATTTTACTCAAACTTTTTAATCATTTCAGAATGGCTGCTGTTTTATTGTTTTATCACTCAGTAGCTCTAATTGTTAGAAGGTCTAAATTTCTCTTCATCTCATTATCATAAACTTTTGTGAAGTTACAGGAAATAGACAAAACAATGGAAAAGCTGCCAATTGTACAAATATCTTTATGAATTTGGAGTTGGTCCACTAGTAGCACTAAAAAAAAAATAGCAATTCAAAATGGAATAAATGCATATAGGTTTTGCACAAAAGATAACAGTATTTAGTACCATTTCTCCTGTAAAATCTCTGCCAAGTCAGTTAGTGATGAAGATGGAGAAATTTGTGATCTCAAATTTTATTCAAGAAATTCCCATAAGGTTTAGGTCTGGTGACTGAAGACACCAAGATAGTTGCTTTTCTTCATCCTCGTGCTTTTCAAATGAACCTTTGATGAACTTTGCAGTGTGGATAGGAGCATTATCGCCTGAAACTAGGAAAGGCATCAGGGAAGATCATCTGTGCTATTGCATGCATGTTGTCCTGGAAATGTTCAGATACAGTGTAGTTGTTACATGACCCTTCAGAATGACTAAACATTCTAAAGACTGCTATGATATAGTAATCCACATTATCATAGACATAAGGTGTCTTCTGACAGATGTATCCATACATAAACTCTCCCTATGGTGGTGAATAAAGTGGATGACAATTTGTCTGACCAAATGAACATGGTGTCAGTCATCAAGACTTCAGTTTTGATGTTCTCTGCTCCGTTGTATTCATTTTTAGGCTTTTATGCCAGAAACAAAAGTTTTGGATAATGCAGAACGATCATAAATTTTAATCTTACAAAATGCCAATGAATTGTTCTGATTGAAATGAGATCTTCTTGACTGCTATTTAATTCTGCTGTTATTTGCTCTGCCATGATTTTTGTTTTTCAACACAGAGTTTACGTTACATGGAGGTTCTGTCTGTCATTTTCTTTTTCCATTCACAGTTTCCATGTTTAGAGGCAAAGAACTTTTCTGTTCCATAGACAGCAATAATCTTAGATACTGTTCCTCTTCAAAAGCCTAAGATTTTGGCTGTTGTAATCAAAGAAATCCCTGCTGCAAATTAGCCATGCCTTTTTTGGGAATTACTGAAGTCTGACATTTATCATTATTACTAAACAACAGGCATCTGTAACTACAATTGTAGTCCTGATTAAGGGATTCTTAATTCCTTCCCTCCTTTTACACATCATACGATGTAAGTTGCATTATACTGACTGTTTGGATAAGTTCTTCTTTTGTCCTTTCTTTTCTTTCTTGTTCCCATTATTCTGTCTACCCCCTGTACAAAAACCCTTTGCATAGTGAATCATAACTGAGATGATAGCCTTTTAGTAAAGTGAGAAAAAAATACCAGTTTTCACTGAATAAAATGTAATATACAAATTTTTCATAATTTATAGATCTGAGTTAAGTGAAGTAAAGTCCTTTAAATGAATATTTTAAACTAACTAATGACTTTTCAAGGTTTTAAACATCTCAAAGTGACTTAGATATTTTTTAAAGATAATATTAAAAACTGTAAATTTTAAAAAGAACAAAATCTTTAATTTAATTTTATCTTCATGAAGTGTGGGGGAAAAGTAATCACAAAGCAACTAATACTTATTCTTACATGCCTTTACCTTTAAATTTATTCCATTAAACAATATTAACAAACTGAGTAATAATTTCAGAATTTAAGTTAAAGTGACCCATAACAGGCCTATGCAGGCCCTTAGGGCGCGGGAGGTAAGGCTCTCGACGTTTCATGACTAACAGGACTAGGTTGAGGTCGGGAGGTCAGCCCGACACCCACCCGCCTTTAACTCCCGGGAAAGAAACCCGGTACCCATTCGACAGAGGGTTGGAGGAGAATGAAGTGTGGAAAAATCCCCGCCCTCCGCCAAGGCCGGGGATCGAACCCGCCACCTCCAACCCGCAGCCAAGCGCCCTTACCCACTCGGCTCCCGGCCCACAATTTCAGCATTTATTGACAATAAATATGCTTTTTCTTTAATTTAAAAAAATGACAAAAAAAAAAAAAAAGACCATCTTGTAATTGAAAGTAAAAAAAGAAAAGTGATTAACAAGTATTAATTTCCATGACCTTATGGAGGATATGTTTAAAAATGTACAAATACTTACCAGAAATGTTGACTTTTAATTTACATTCAATTAGGAATCTAGTATTACATATACAAAAAAAAAAAAAAAAAAATCAAACTAGTATTTTTGATTTAAATTCAATTTCACTTCTGTTGTGAAGTGAAGTTGATAAATAATTCTTTAAGTTATTCAGAGAAATTAGTAGCATGCATATAAAAAAAAATGCCATTTTTCCATTTGCCAATATCAGATCTCGTAACAATAAATTGAACTGAAAAATAAAAGTTCAATAAATAAAATAAATTGAAACGTATCTCACTTAAACAACATAAAATTCCTAAAGCAGATATTTGGATTCATATTTCAACATTTAAATGAACTAGATATTTCAGCTGAATTCACTTGAAGTCCTCAGTGAAATCTCTATTTTTACTTAAATTATTTTAATTAAATTAATTAATGTTTTTAAAAATTATTTATTCTCTTTAATTTTTTATGAATATGCTTTAATTATATTCTCTTAAAAATATATTTGCTATTAAATGATATCTGTAATTCTGAAAGGAAGTGTATTTTAAAACATGTATCCTAGAAATTAACAACAAATATATTCTTAAATAGCACCAAACTTAAAACATCTTCACGGCAATATTTCGTCCTGTTTCGTCCTTAACGTTTTGTAAAAAAAAGGCTAGACAAAGTCCTTGAAACAGGACGAAATATTGCCGTGAAGATGTTTTAAGTTTGGTGCTATTTAAGAATATATTTGTTGTTAATTTTTATGGTATTTATAAGAAGATGTAATTTACATGTATCCTAGAGTTTAACTGTCAGATCATTTTTTCTACTTGCTAATGATATTAGTGATGTAACATTTCAGCGATATGTTACTGATAAATTGCAAATGAATAATCATTTCAACTTTTTCATGCTTATTTTAAATATATAGCTTTTAACATTATTAATTTTATCTTTATTAATTTCACATAAGAAATTTAGATGTTGGTTGGATGGTATGTATAAAGGAAAAATATTAATATAGTTTCAATCTTAAATTTTTACTTAGTATTTTTTTTTCTCCTTATTTTCTATTATAATTTCCTGATTTTTTTTGTTTTGTTTTCTAATTTCAGAACATTGGCGCAATACCTTGCACAAAGAGATAAAAGATTGGATGAAAGAGAAATACTGATTCTATTTCATCAGATTGTATCAGCCATCCGTCACATGCATGATTATAATGTTCTTCATAGGTAAGAAGTAATGACATTTAGTACATCTAAATGACATTATTAATAATATATATATAATAATACGTGCAGTCGCTATTCTGTACTAGTGATTGTCATATGTCCATACATACACATTTTATTTTTTCCATTGTAACTTTTCTGCTCTTTACTATGTCATTTCTATTCATACCACCTTCATCTTCTGTATGTGCTTGGCAGTTTATGTTAATTATCATTCACATTCCTCTTTTCTAGAGTTGAGTTCACATTCTAATCATTGACCCTTTATCATAGTGATGTGTGATTGAAAAACAGTGGAGTCTACGATCGGCGTTTCAGCATAATGTATACACACTTATTTACATTTTATTTACAAGTATATATACAGGATAGGTGGATACCAAACAGGGGTCAAAGTAATAAAAGGCCTGAAGGCCGGATTCTTAGCAACAGGTCATGCGAGGCCAGAGGTCCCTCTTTGGTCTGCCATTGGAAGGGGTAGTGAATCGCATGAAGTCTTGCCCTCTCAGAGCAGCCAGTCACAGTGAAGTTTAACAGATCAATCCAGGAAGGTTTTCGACTATACATCAATAGGAATACTGCTTCTTTGCCTGTAAACTGAGGCCCCAATGAATTGATTCATTCATTCTCAATCTTTTTTGGATTTTTGATGCCTTCTAATCATTGTAGTGTTTCTTTAGAAGACATCCTTTATATTTTTTTTATCATTTTCAGCATTATTTTGGCCTTTTTCTTTTTAACCTGTTGAACTTCATTCCTTTTTGTCCAATTTGGTATCAATGACTCGGCATCTCATGTCACCTACAATATTTACTTTTCCTCTTTCCAATCTTTCCCTTCTCCCACTAGCTCTTCCTTTTGTTGTAATCTACTAATTTCTGACTTTCTAAGCATGCTAAGTTTCTTCTATTATTGGGATATTTAGTAATTGAATCAGCTATAATGAAGAAATGTTAGTTTTCTTTAATAAAATTACTGTTTTGTTAATAAGTAATTCATGTCTTTTCTTTGTCTTACAATATCTGACTGAAATGATGAGTTTTGGCAACCTTAATGTACACTAGGCCAAAATATCAAAGAACTGTTAAACTTATTTCATAAGTCGTAAGTCTTTAAAAGAATTTAAATCTTTTCAAAATAAGTAATTCCCCTCATACAGTCATGTTATTGTGAATTAATAAGAAATACTAATTTTACTAAATTAGCATTGTTTTATATACATTGCAGTTTTCATTGAAAGGATTTTATTTTTACTAACACTAAAAATTCAATTAACGTGCTTTTTTAAATATATAAACAGCCAACTAAATCTGCACATATTTTCCTTATTTAAACTAAGAAACCATTAAAACGACGTACGTTTCGGAGTCCCACTGTACCCACTTAAGACCCACTTAAA
>JAFIDM010009631.1:343894162-343981997 GCA_023159025.1 Thereuonema tuberculata
ATGTGCAGATTTAGTTGGCTGTTTATAGATTTTATTTTTAATTTAAATCTTAAAGTTATATGTTAAATTTATAAATTTAAAAGATTTGTTTTCCTTTCAATTAAATGTCAAGTAATAATGGTTCGTTTTTAATATAGGGATTTGAAAACAGCCAATATCTTTTTAACTAAAGAAGGAATTGTAAAAGTTGGTGATTTTGGAATTTCCAAAATGCTTACAACTAAACAAGCTGGAGCAAATACTGTTCTTGGCACACCATATTATATCAGCCCAGAGATGGTAAGCTCTTTGTAAATTGTCTAGTTTACAAAAAACTAATTCTAAATGCTTTGATAACAATTTATTACACAATCTGAAAATAATATTTTAAAAATTATGAATATATTGAAATTCATTTTATTAATTGATTTGATTAAAAAAATGACTTGTTAAGTAGGTCTAACTTAATTATGATCCACATAATAATAATATTAATATTGAAACAAAGGGACACATATACAAATTTTAAACATTTGTGCGTGTGTGTGTTCCTTTGTTCCAATTTATTCATTTTTAACACACATTAAAAATATTCTAATAATAATAATACTTATGAATAATAAATTAATGGAAATTTACACACACACACACACACACACACACGCACACACACACACACACACCAAGAAATTACAGTAATAAAAGGAAAAACAAAAATTTGTTACCCTCAAAACAAATCTTTTTATTATATAATCTTTATTTCTATTAATTTAGTGTGAAGGTAAACAGTATGATGAAAAGTCAGATGTATGGGCTTTAGGATGCATCTTATATGAAATGGCATGTCTGCAGAAAACATTTGAAGGATCAAATTTACCAGCCCTTGTAAATAAAATAATGAAGGTTTGTATTAATTTTACCATTGTTTACTTAAATAATAACTATTTATTTTAATGTAATGAAAATATTTATGTATATTATTAACATAAACTGAGAAGAATGTTTATTATCTAATTCTGATGGCTAGTTAATGTAATTGCTATTGTAAATTTTGAATACACATGAGTGAAATTAAAAGGAAAAAAAAAAGAAAAAAGATACAGTCGGACCCCGATTTAACGAATTTTTCTTTTTTCCCGATTAAAATGAAGGAAAAAACCCCTATTTCACGAATAAGAAACCCCAAATTAATGAATTATTTCAACAGCCGAAAAAATTTTTTGTTGTTGTTGTTAGTGTGGGTTAACATACCTAACATACCTAATGCAGCAGGATTTAACTGACGCTGTATTTTCTTCTCTCCATAAAGTCGAAAAAGAACTTTTTCGAGTCAGGAATCAAGGAAATTGTCAAACATTACTCTGTACATACTTTAAAATTTCAAATTAACTAGTGTGTAATTATTCGCTGTATTATTAGCTGCTGAATAAAAAGTGTACAACTTCTAATTATGGATATTTTTGTTTTGTTGCTTATTAGGGCTGTTCCATAAGATAAGTGCAGAAATTTTTTATTTTGGACCCCGATTTAACGAATAAAATTTTCGGTCCCAATGAATTCGTTAAAATCAGGGCCCGACTGTATTGTGGTTTAGGTTAAACTAAACTGAACTATATGTTCAGTTATAATCATTATTATTCTTTGCATTTGAGTTAAGGGATTTTGAACAGATTTTGATCTATGGAAGAAATAAAATAATAACAGGACAAATATAAAGAAATATAAATAGAAAAGAAAGGTATAAAATAATACTGACTTTTCTTACCAAGCTTAATAGCACTTTTAAAAAAAAAAAATAGTTGAAAAGCTAATTTTCAGTATTAATATTGTCTAGCCAGAGAATTTGAGTATTCATTCTTGTCTCATTGCCAGACAGAAGGCTTTTTGAATATTCTATATGATTTGCCTTTTCCAATATCTTTCTATTACTTATGTTGATGATACTCCTAAGTATTAATGTTTACATGGATAAATCACAATTACATTAAAAATAGTAAAATAATTTTTGAAATTATGGTAATTCAGATTTAGCTGAAATTGAGATATTACAGTCACTACTTTCATTACTATAAATACATTTTAATTATATATATTTGTATTTTCAATCAATTGTAGGGTCAGTTTGCACCTGTTAAAGGGAATTATTCTCATCATTTTAAACAACTTATCAGAGATCTTTTGCAGCGAGATCCAGAATTCCGTCCCACTGCTGCCGAAATTTTATATGAACGATTACCAGAAGTATGTATTATTTTATTTTAATTATAATCTTCATAAAATATAAACATGTAAGAAAAAATTAATACATTCTTATTTTGAAAGCATAGCTTACCTTAAACATTTTGGAATAGTTATTAATTTTAGACAGTTATGATTTAGAAGGTACAGTTTTGTAATTCACTTGGAGATTTTATGTATCAGAACGGTATCAGTGTTAAACAATCAAACATTTCCTTAATTAATATTTCTATTATCATCATCAAACGATTCATTGCTAGACAGTTTTCTTTGAGATCTTTTGTAATATCCAACAATACATGATGTTTTGATGAGAAATAGAAAAGAGTACTTGGTTGTTTGGTCTCTTTCTTAACCATTTTTTTTTCCTCAATAAAATCTTTTCTAAAATAATTTTCTCATTAAGTACTCTGACGATTTGATTTATATATAAAAAAAAAATATTCCTTATTTATTTAATGTAGACAGAAAGGTCTGTGTTTTCAACACAACACTTCTATATTTCAATAATGCTTCAAAAAAAGCAATTCAGAGTCCTTCTTGTTAAATATGAAAAGCTTTCATATTTTTTGGTTTGTTTAATTTTCCAATAAAATATAAAAATTAAAAACCACCTTGAGGCATTTCTAGTTCTTAATAAAAGTGATCAGCTATTTCTGTAATTCTTTGTCGAGCTTTAAATGCAAAATAAAATTTTTAAAAGGCTCTTTCTCATTTTTTGTCTTTTTCAAGGAATCAGATTAATCCAGTAATAATTCATTGTTTTAAAAGGGACATATAATGTTATGGGACGAGATTAAATATCACCACTAAAAGAATTATAAAGGAACGCTTTAGGAAAATCTTCTTACAATTTACAATATTTTTATACAATTAATCTCTTCATCTTGAAACTGAAGCATTGCTGAAATATTACATTTCTGATATAAAATTTATAAGGAATTTGTTTATTGTTAGTTGTTAGCTCAGTTTTCTGGTGACTTAACTGGAGCAATAGATGAAGAAATGATGTCTGCCATTGAAAATGTGCAACAAAGACAAAACAATACAAGGTAAAAAACTATTGCTTTAACTTTTCTTAAGTAATTGCAGTTTTCTTTAATGCAAATGAATTAAAAATAGCCCAGTACTTCATATTTCTAATTAAAATTAGTTGTTTTTTAAAAACAGATAATTGAGGCTGTTTGAGTAAAATACGTAGATTATTAAAAGAAATTTTATGTTGTTGTAAGTATTTAACAAATGTATAGGTGTTTTTTAAAGGCATCGACCAAACATCAGCGACAGGTTTTACAAAGAAAAATCAGCAAAAAATATCCAATAAACATAGAGTCAGAAATGCATCATTTATGAATTATTACCCATTATTACATTAGATGTATGATGTATTGATGTGTGCATAGTACTGTATTTAGCTGATGTGCACAGCAATGATACTGTGTTTTGTGTATAATGTTCCAAAAAGTACGAAGAAAAAGATTCTAATTCAACTGGTACATAAATAAAGTGTTCAGCGATGCCTCCACCAACAACAAGCATCAAAGTAAATTTTTGAAATGTACACTGCCTGCCTCAGTCAGATATACATACATTGGGATAGTGAATGTCAAATCCTCTGACAAATTCTAGATGTGTTCTGAATTATCTGAAAACCATTGTCTATCCTGGTGTCCCAGCTCTACAATCATAAATATGTTCAGTTGATAACAATTGTTTTTCATTTGGCTCCAAAGATAAAAATCCAGAGATTTAAATCTTCGGACAATGCAGGGCCAAGGAACAGGTCCATGCTGACCAATCCAGTATTTTGGAAAGTGACAATTGAGGAAAGCTTAGATGTTATGATGAAAATGGGCTGGGGCTCCGTCATGCATGAACCATTATTGCCTATTTGCTTAAAGATTTAATGTCTTTCACATCTTGGTGAGTTGTCTTTGAAGGAAATCAAAATAGACTTCTCCATTTAAAGACAAACAAGGAAGTAGGAACCAATTTTCTGATCACCCAAAATATCAGCCCACAAATTTATTGAAAACTGAAGTTTGTGTTATCTTTGCACAAGTCCATGTGGGTTTTCCTGTGCCCATAAATGTGCACTATGAAAATTAATAATCTCATTTCCGGAAAATGAAGCTTTGCTAGTGAATAAAATTACAGATGCAAGATTAAAGTTATTCACACGGAGAGCAAAAAACTAATGACAGAACTGCAGTCCTAAAGGAAAATCTCTGGCCACTAAACCATTGAAGATGATCAGGTTACAGTACCTCCTCATGAAGTACCTTCCAAACTGTTGTAAGCGAAATCCCTTATGTTCTCACTGTTGTCCTATTACTTATTCCTGGATCAGTGGGTTCTGCATCAAGAATTTGATTTTCTCATTCTGATGTTACAGTACTTTTGGGCCTTCCACTGTTTCCCTATGGCTCAAATCTGTCCCTTTCTCTAGGTGTCAATCTATGGCAACAAATGTTGAGTGGTGTGGTATGCTGCTTTCTATGAAATGTTTTTGATGTAGCCTAGGTGCTTCCTGTCCATTTCAATGAGCAAATTCATACATCAAATGCAGGTATGCCATTTCAGAAAACGAATATAAACTCAATTATGCCATTAAACAAATACATACATGTAAAAAATGAAGAAAAGCAATTTTTTCCTTTGAATTTTTAATAATATATTTCAAGCACATTCATAATAAGTTTGTGAAAGCTTGTAACAGCAACTGTCCTTGTGCCATTCACTGCCAGAATGGATGCTAGCTGTATGTTGAAACAAACAAAACAATTACATAACACATTGTTCACCTTCTGCATCATCAAATAATCCCTATGTTCACTATCAATATTTAGGAAATGATGCATTTTCAACCTTCCAATATTTCTTTGTAGAACCTGTCACTGATGTTTGTTGTTACCTTTAAAAAAGCCTGTATATCTATATATCAAATATTTAACAGTATTTGTGCACTTAATTTGTATTGTCTGTAATATGTAAATGTTTTTAAATTTTTTCTATGAAAAATGATCTTTCTTTCTTTTCTTTTTTTTTACTTCATTTAAATGCAGAAAAATGATTCTTTTCTAAGACAAATCAAAGTTTTATAGTAGTTAATGTACATTGCTTACATTTGAAGCACATCACTAAACCTTATATTTTTAACCCACAGTTAAAGAAATTATGTGAAGTATTTGAAAAATTTTAAAAATCAATGTTTTCTCTTTTGCTGCTGCTTAGTGCCATGAAAAATCTAAGGTAATTGGATTTATTTTATATTTTATAAAACTAATTTCCTATGTTAACTGCATTAAATTTACTTTTATCAGCTTATTAATGCAATATTCAGGGTGTCTACAGAATCAGGGAAATCAGGGAAACCGGGAATTATCAGGGAATTTTATTTTATTCTGGAAAAAATCAGGGAATTATCAGGGAATTTTGCAATTATTACTTAAAATCAGGGAATTTTTTGGTTGAATAGATCGTTTTTTTTTTTTGTTTTTTTTTTGGTTGAACAGATCGTTTTTTTTTTTTTTATTTTGGTTGAACAGATTGGTTTTTTTTTGGTTGAACAGATCAGGGAATTATCAGGGAATTTTAAAAGAAATTGTTCATGAAATCAGGGAAAAATCAGGGAATTTTTTTATTCAGATTTTGTAGACACCCTGAATATTACAAACTAATTTCTTAAAAATAACCATGATGTATAATTATACTTCCAATCTTTGATTTTACAATATGAATTTGCTTTGTTATTTGAAAATTGATAAAAGGAATTACAGCAACGCTAAACTCCAGTTCACATAAAAGATGTATTTTGTTTTAGGTCATTTTTTTTAAAGATAATTAAAGAGTAACTAGAGGAAAGTAGTGCTCTGACAAATGCATATGTCAAAGTAAATTACAAAAATATTATTACTGGATAAAAATTAGCTTCATAATTAATTTGAGTCATTGAGTCTTTTCTCCTCTGAGTTCTTTATGGATTTCTTGCCATTGCTGTGTAATAGAGAGCAGCAAAGAAGATGAGCAAAGGATTCCTATTAGTAACACATGTCAGTGATGTCCGACTATTGTTGGATCTTTTTTATTTATGCAAAAAAAATAAAATAAAAAAATCCAATTATTAAATTAACATGTTCTTGTGTGTCTTAAGGTTAGTATTTTAATGCTAATAACTAGCTGTTAAATAATTTATGATGTTAAATAATTTATTTAGACAATTTTTTTTTTTTTTTACAGTAATGAACATGAAGAACTCTAAATGACATGATGTATGACAGTGTTCATTAGATAATATTTTAATTCTTACAGTTCTTGAATTAGTTTGAAAATTAATTTCCATTATTACTTAAAAACTCACTCATCAGTACATTGGTACTAATGAGATGTATCCTTGGAATATATATCTTTGCTGCCTGCTATAAATTCCTCTTTGTTTAATCATCTTTTGCTTAATTCTCTGAAAAACATTGATCATTTTAAGCTCAACTTCCTGGTTAATTTTCATGGGTAGTGAATTCAGTTTCAGTCTGCATGACTGCTTTATCCCAATAAGGAGGATCTTCCATCCCTGATATGTTCTTCTATTCAAGCTTTTAAATTTCTATCACGTTTTTTGCCAAATTTCCCTTGATTGTTTCCATAATTTCTTCTGCATTGATGAGGATATCTTTGCATTAATTGCAATTTGTACTGGGTTTTATCCTATTTCATCAAGAGTAGACCTTCAGTCTCTTAAAATCCAGTCTCTAGTATTCTCTGAATTTTAGCCTCCAATTCATCCAATCTCATAACCTTCAATTCTCTCAGTAAAAGCATTTTTTTTTTCATCTTCATGCTGTGTTCTAATTATTGCTTTTGATCCAGCACAGAGCTCCAATTCCTGGTTTATTTCTTCATCTTAGTTTATCCTCTTGACTTGTTTTCTCTGTTCCATATTTAAAAAAAAAAATCCATTCTTTATGGCATTTTTGAGCAGTTAATAAATATTCAATATCTTAATATCTCAACTATTAAGAAAGTTTTTATGAAACTGAATACTAGGATATTACGATCAATCCAGACACTGTTCAAATAATGAAATAGTTAATTAAATGTGAATAATTATGATTGTTCATTTCAGTCTTAAAAGTAAGAATTACTTACTCCAATTTGCTTATGCTTATAAAGTGTACTTTGAAGAAAATAAAAATTATCTGTTTCATTCACTTCTAAATTTTCATGCTTAATCTCATTTAGATATGAATAAGTGAATATGAATAATTGGAAGTTTTATTACCAAAAATTAATAGCTGTTAATTAACTTATTTTCTTCTTACTTCTACCATTGGTTTTTCATTCTATGGTTTCCTATTCATCTTGAATGAAGCACAGGACTGAATTTTTGAAAGTATGGACAAAGATCTTTCAGTACCTCAGTATTTCTCCTGGCAAAATTATTTGTTGACGAGTCCTGATGATTCTGATTTTTAGTTTTTCTATTCCAGCAAAAGATCATCAATAGCCAATCAAGAGAATTAAACAGAGACAACCAATATGTCTCCTAAATGATTTTTTATGCTTTTTTTTTTTTTGCTGGCCAATGATATATTCAAATTTAAACAATTTAAATAATAGATTTACTGTTACATATTGGATATTATACTTATTGGCCTTTATTTACTTTCCAAAAATGGTTTTGCTGTATCTTTCTTTCATTCTTTCTTTCTTTCTTTCTTTATTTCATTTTCTTTTCTTATCTATTTTTCTGTTCCTATTAGACCAAGTCTTTTGTCCTTTTAGGATTTGATGTGTTTTTAAGGCTAAAAGAATTGCAGACAAGTTCGGTTAAAGGATGAATTCTTTTTCTAAGAAAGCTTTACAGTGAAAACTGAAAAGAAAGCTTGATTATTTCAAAAGTGAAGATTGAGTTTTGTTGTGAAGATAGTTTAGAAGATAATGAAAGAAAACTATTCAATTTATCACTAACAAATAATATGTATTATAAAAATGCACCATTGATTTAAATATTTTTAAATGTTTATAGGTCCGTTGTATATAACATTAGAACTTTTGAATCCAGTATCAACCTTATTCCTGTTCCATTGCCTCCTCGCTCAAAAATTGAACAGGTATTTTTTTTTTCTTTTCTAGTTTTAAAAAGATGTTTTAAAATTGTAATCTCAAAATATTTTTATAATTACAATTATTTTCTTAAAATAAAGGAATTAGAATTGCTGGTATATTTTATTGTACTCAGGAATGTATGAGTACAATAATTGTACTATTGTCTTGCATTCCATTAACAAAATTGAATGACAAGACTGTTTTGTATGTCTTTATTTACAACTTTGTTTTATTCAAATTTTGAATATAGCATTGTATTTCTTTAGATTGGCATCCTGTTTTTAATAAATGTTTTGAATTTTACCAATGCTTTCTGCCCTTGAAACATTTGGATGCATTGTCTGGTCATAGCTCCAAACAGAAAGTACTGGCTGTACTTGGAGCAATTTTGCCTTCACTTGCTGCCAGGAATTGGAATGGTCCATCATTCATATGCTGCATTTTATTGGTTTGGCAATGAAAACTTCCATATCATTACTGAGTGGACCTGAAAAGAAAAAGAAATCTTACATTTTTAAAGCCATACTTACCTAATTATCTATGAAGGATATTTTTTCAAAAAATTTCATGTATTTATGAAGAAACTTTCTATGCATTTCCCTGCAAAGTCTGCATTACATTTTTTAAATAATAGGATTTTATTTAAATACTAGGATTTTTTTAACACAATTTTTTTATCTTGTTTTTTTTAATTAAATTAATTTATGTCATACGAAGCAACTGCTTGCAAAAACATTAGAAACAGATTTAATAAAAAAAAAATAAGTTACAAGTTTTGAAAATCTACAGCGGTTTTCTTAATTGAACTACAAATATAAAAAACAAATTTAAAAAGACCGTTGTTGGCGAGGACACATTGGCAAAAGCGTGTCTCGCCAACAATGGTCTTTTTAAATTTGTTTTTTTATATTTATAGTCCGATGAAGAAAACTGCTACAGGTTTTTGAAACTTGTAACTTGTTTTATTTTTTATTTTCTTATTAAATCTGTTTCTAATTTTTTTTTCAAGCGGTTGCTTCGTATTTATTTCAGTTGCACATTAATACATTCATTAATTTGTCTTTTTGTACTATTGATTTTTTTCATGAAATTTCTAATTTTTTTTTTCTTACTAAAGCAAGAGTTTCTCTGATTTAAATATAATAGTAGAGAAAATTTGCTTAAGATAACAGATGTAATAAAGTTTTAATGTTTACAATTTTTGGTAATTCTATTTGGATTTTATTCTATTGTTGAAGTCACAATGAAGAATTATAATAGTTTATGGTATTCTTATTGTTTTAAGAGTACCATTGCTTTATAATGAATTAAAATGAATCAATTATTTGAATTAAAAATTATTTTAAGTAATTAAAAAAAACGAAAAACAAAAAAAACTTATGTTTTATTAGTTAGATTATCTACTGCAATAATATCCATTTCTATTTTCTTTAATAGTTGGCTGTTAGTTCCACTCATTTTGTAGCTCTGACTAGTGAATTGCTAGTTTTCACTTGGGGCGAAGATCGCAGAGGACAACTAGGTCATGGAATTATTGAACCCTGGCGTCCAAGGCCAGAATGTGTTTCATCTTTAAAAGGAAAATCTATAACACGGTAATTTTAATAATTAAAAATCAAATTAAAGTAATAGCAGCTACAAATAAAATTAGCAGCTTAAAGGGAATATATTTTATTCCTGAAATATGCTTAAATAAGAATAATTTCCTTGTAGTTGTATCTTTTTAAACTTTTTTCCTTTTTTATTTACATAAATATGCATATGTATGTATATTGCTGGGAAAAAAAAAAAAGGAACTTGTGTTTTTTGGGCATAATAATTCTTTTAAAAATGAACCTATTTGCTGAAAATGCATATATTATGTTAAGACATCACATTAATCAGTTCAATCTATATAATTCTGATGGTTACAATTGCTATTGGCATGATCTACATAAAGAACCAAAGTACTTTTGAAGCGAGTCCAAGAAGGGGGGGGGGGTCAGTTAAGGTTTAGGGAGCCTTTAGCTCCAATGGAAAAATTGAATTGGCATTCATGAATGGCTGCATGAACAGTACCAAGGATCAAGAAATGTTTCAAAATTACCTCCTCACATGTGGACTCATCATCAGAAGGCAAAGTTGGACATTTCAACAGACAACGTAGCATGCCTGCTTCGAAGTTGACTAAGGAGTGGGTTAGGTTCAAGAGCCAAATTTTGAAGTGACCTACGAGAACTTCTGACCTAACCCTATTGAAAATCTATGTAGAATCATCATTAGGACTGTTTACACCAATGGACACCAGTTTGAAGATGTTAGAAGCCTTCAACAAGCTGCTCATGAAGCCTGAGATGACATTCCACGAGAAACTCTACAAAAACTAGTATAGCCTATGAAAGACCACCTATTTCACATCATCAACTAAAATGGGGTATGTCCTAAATACTAGTTTCCAGTTAGAGCATGAAAACCAACGGAGTTCCTATCACTATTTCCACCCAATTTTCACAGTTTTTGTTGTAACTTGTGGGTAACCTATGGGAATATTTGGACCAAATTGTTACCAATGGTGTTAATGTAATGCCTTAACATATGTGTAGAGTTTCATCATAACAGATTCATTATTAAAACAATTATACAAAAAAAAAAAAAAAACACGAGTTCCTACCTTTTTTTTCTACCATTGTAAATATGTTTGTGTAGTCTGTGGTATGTGACTAGGCATGGAGTTAAACATATATAAGATAGTGTCCAAATACTGTTTACTGTTTACCCAGAACAAAAATTCATGGTCTTGTAATTTCCAAATTGTGCTGTTGTTCTGCTTCCTTCATGAAGGAAGCAGTGTTCTGCTTCCTTCATTTGAACATATTCCATACATTTTCAGAATGATAGTTAGGTGATATTGCAGGTCATGGATACTATTCATATATTTTACTTCAGCTATTATATAGAGTCTTGCTGAATGCATATGTGACAGTTTTTAGGTACAGATCAGCTTTGAGCACTGGCAATAATGGTGTGGATTTGGGTTTGAAGAGATTTGCAGTTGTTACTAATTATACCCTACATCATGAATAATTGTATCATTTGAACATACTCCCACAACCCATCAATAGACAAGGAAAAGACACCAGAAATCAAATTCATCAGAAAAAAATGCTGACGTCCATTCATTGTGCTACTGTTATCACTGGATGCTTCAGTGCAGTCTGGTTGATTTTTGCTGGCATGTCAGAGGTAGTCATTAGAATGTTTAGCAGGCATGCATTCATATGATTGGCGTTGAACTGTTACTTTCAATATTGGAATATGCATTTGTGCCAATTTCTGTTCGGATTTTTTGTGGATAGTTTCCACAAACTTTTCAATATAGTTGTTGCTTATCTTCAAAAAAATTCTCTGAAGATTTAGTCACCATACAAAGATTATATTCCTTCCATGCCACATTTCTTCTTTACAAAAGATTGGCTTATTGCATGTCAAACTTACTCGTCTGGAAATAATGGCACTGCTCTTTATGACATTCTTATATCTGCACTGATAATCTAAATATGGCTGCCATAAATATTTGTGAGAAAGGTCCATTCACATCATTTTCTGAATTCACATCATATACAAGTATTTACCTGACGCAACTATACAGATCTTGAAATTTTAATAATTTTGAGTAAGTAAGTCAAAATTAAAAATCTTACTCTTTTCCATCTTGAGTTTTGGTTTTCATGAGTATTGGTGTAGATCAGTGATAGAAAGTTAGAAAATCAATGAAAGAATCAGTGATAGATTCAAATTAAATTATTTTTAATTTGTCCTTTATCAAAATTGCAATAATTATATAATGCTAAATCTTATTATTATAAATGCAGTGTATGTGCCGGGGATGGCTTCAGTGTCTTTGCAAGCAACAATGGGATTGTGATGACTTGTGGTGATGGAACTTCTGGTTGCTTAGGTCATGGTGACTGGAATTGTGCATCTAAACCTAAATTACTGGAAAAGCTTCTTAGGTAAGTAATTTCTTTTTTCATATTTTTACATAACCTTAAATTTTTAAGTGTTGTATTTGTTTGTTGAGACATATTATATGCATTGTTTAGCTGCTGCCAAGGAATTCAAAGTAGGAAGGATGGTTAGAAAATAACGAGGGAACTTTAAGAATAAAAAATGCAAAAAACTTCTATAATTGTAAAAGTGAAAAACTAATTCATGTCCTCAAATGAATTTAACAGGAGTATTAAAAAATAAAATAAAAACCATTGACAATTATTAATAAATAAGTTCTTATGTTCACAATAACATTCAAATACATTCATCATGAAAAGGAGTGACTATGCCATCTCAGAAAAGAAGCACACTATCATGCCAACTGAGGAGTTCAAAATGTAGCTGAAACAATGCTTGAGACATCTATTATATGTGTAATATTTGAAACATATTGAAATTATAAATTGCAGAATATAAATTATCTCTTATATAATTTTCCAGATCTGTCTGTGTCTAATGCACTTCTATAATGTACTTCCTCTGTGTTTGGAAAATAATTTTAAATTCCTGTGAAAATAGAAATAATTTTTACAATGAAACGTTCGTGACAGGAATCGAACCTGCAACCTTCTGAAATCAGACGTCTTATCCATTAGGCCTTGGGGACTACATTCAAATTATTGTTAACTATCTCTTATCACTCCCTCTGTGTGTGTGACACAATGAGAGAAGAGCCAGAAAGAAAAAAAACCTCATTAATTTTAGCCTACCATATTAAAATTTAAATTTTAATGTTCATTTTCTTTAGCCTACTACAAGTGCAGGCCAGACGAGCATTAGATGCAGAAGCTCGCCCTCAGCGATGAACTGAAGAGTCATTAAGAGACATTTCTCGACATGAATGAATAAATTAAAAATAATACTTAAACACAGAAAAAAAAACCCTTCTACTTAAAAAAAACATAATTCTTCTTTTTTAATAAAATATTTATTTAAACTTAAATAAATAATATAAAATGCAAATTTTTGGAACTGTTCTTTGTTCCTTTTTCAAACTCAAAGACTAACAATAGAATAATAAAACAATAAAATAAAATATATATAATTATGAATGTTATCTTATGATACAATTGATAAACACATTATAATAAAGGTATTACAGATTTGTAAGCTGACAACATTATACATTATTTTTGAAAAATAAATAAAAATATAATCAATCACGATATATTTCTATAATAAATGAAATCATTGAATTTTGCCGATTGAAAAAAAGTAAACAGTATTTAGTCGTACTACTAGCTAAGACTGTTATTCTTTCATTCATTTCTACTCCTTCATATTTATTTAAATTTTCTGTTTTAGTGTTTCTAATCAATAAACTTTCCATATTCTTCCTTCTTGTTTTGTCATTTTTCATAAGCCAATAGTATTATTCAAACGATAATACTACAATACAAACGATTCCTTTTCCTATACAGTTATCTGCCAATTCTGAATTTTCTATATGTTGGTATTTTATGTTGTAAGAGTGTTGCTTCAAACGTTCTTTCAAAGTTTTTTTTTGTCTCTCCTAGATAGAACCTATTACAATTAGTGCAATCAATTTTGTATACTACTCCCATTTCATTTTCTAATTCACTTTTATTAATCTTTGAACACAGAATATTTTTAAATCTATTATGATACACATAAGTTACCTTACAATCATATTTATTACAAATTTTGCAAATATAAAATGAAGGAATTTTATTCTGTGTTCAAAGATTTAATGATTTGTGTCGTAAGGGTCTTTGAATATTGTTTTATCTGATCACTTTGAAGACCATTAGGAGAAGTAACTGTTGAACTAAATTCCTTTTAAGTAACTGGAATATTATGTTTTTCCCAAAGTAATTTGCAGTTTAGTTACTTTAAATGAAAGATAAGGTTAGAAAAGAAATAGAGTTGAAATTATTTTAAAATAATGGCAATTCTAACATTTTTATTTGGATCTGAAAGTAATGCGATAAAGTCAAAAGTTAGAAGCAGAATACAAGAAACTGAAATGAAATTTTTTCGGGTCTGTGAGAGGCATAAAAAGATAGCATGAATAATAAAAAATGAGATAGCAGTTTCGGCAGGGCTGAGCGGTCTAGATGGCGGTCTGCCGTATGGTCGTTGTGTCGGAACCTGGATTCGAATCCCGCCATTGGTGTAGCTGTTTCTTTTTTCTTCTGTGTTTCATCCTTTTCTCCCTGGGACTTACTATCTCAAGGTTATTCTGGAAGAGATGTGAAATCTCGTCCCCTTCTTGAATTTCCTAGCCTCACCCTGATATGGTCATGTAGGGCTAGCCCGTGGTCCATAGTTGGCCAAAGTCGATGAAAGAAAGGAAAAAATGAGATATAAAAAAAGATTAAAAGTTATAGGCTTAAATGAAAAAAAAAATGACCGAATATCAATTAAAATAGAGACAACATATATGAGGAAGAATACCAAAAGAAATTACAACATATAAGTCAAAAGGAAGACCAAGAACCAGAAGGGTAATATACCTTTGATGACAGAACAGACTAAAGGCTTCTCCTTGAAAGAAGAAGAAGTTGAAGGAAAAATAAATAACTTTCCAAATTAGGTCATAAATAATTAAGCATAATTTCAGTTAAGAGACCTTAAAGAGATATTTAAGTTGTTAAAGCCTAACTTGGCACAATAAGTTCAGAATTCTCATTTATTGCAAATTTAATCCTTTTACAGTATATTTTTCATTTTTTTTTTCCATGAAAAAAAAAAACTATTTTTAAAATTAAAAATTCCTTGTTTTTTTTTTAAAATTAAAACTATAATATTTTTAAATTATTGCATATACTGTAATTGTTTCTTTAGCCTCCCTCTGTTAAGTCAAATTTTTTATGTCTCTTATCAACATGGATTTCCATGTGAAATCCACTTTTTTATTCTTGTGCTACCATCAATCTTTTGTTTCTGATCTGCTATTAATAATAATTCAGTACTCTACAAATAAATTTAACTTAATATCATTAAAAAAACAAATCCTTGCACTGTAGGCCTTTGGATCACTTCTTTGGACAATGAATGTGTAGCTCATTTCCTTGCACTATTGAGCTTTTACAGACTTATATTTCATAATTGTCAATATTTTTAATCAGTTCCACCATCCATATTACCTGTTTTCTCCATGAAATTTAATGAAATAATAAGTGTAAACATTTTCTGAACTGAATCTTAAAACACCATCTCTGCTGATTAGATACTGTACACTTTCACCGTCATCATCCTACTGTTTGCTATTAGTTCAGAATGTATCTTGCTTTGATGAAATCTACTACTTGAAGCTGCAAGGTATTGATATTCAGTTGGCATCCAAGCTACATCTTAGTCTCTCTCTCACCACTCAATTAACAGAATTTGCTGTTATTATCATTATTCTGTTGTTATCAAAACCAAAAATTGTATTAGACCGAATAATTCATTCTCTTTTATCTACGAATTTCATCCACAGCTCTTTGGTGGTTTATAAGTTCATCATCCTTCTGTTTTTTCTTTTTTTTTGCCTGTTAGTGCCGTCTATTGCTATTGAGTGTTCTTTTTTATCTTGAATAATTCTGTTCTTGAGATTCTTCTGCCATATCACTTCTTGAGTGCATCACATGGTATATTATAGATTTCCTTCTCTAACAGAATTAATGTCAGATCTGTCCTTTTGTTCTAGTAGACCTGGCCCTTTTTCTCTTCCCTTATCGAAGTCCACCAGCAATTGCTGTCCTATCTACTTGGTCCATTCTTCCATTTCTTTGTGAACTAATTTCACAACTAGAACCTGACATTTTAGAATTCTTTGCAGGGAATCATCTTGTAATATCCCTTCTTAAGAAGATCTGTAATATTTACTATTTCTCATTCTTAACTTCACCAGTTCCCTGCTTTTCCTTTATTTTCTATTAGTTAATGCTCACTATCTACTCCATTCGATCTTCTATCCTCCAACATTGACCACATTTACAGTTGTGAACAGATGCTGGAATAAGCCCTTAACTGATTTTCTATATTTAGAGCTCTTAAAGAATTTGAATCAAAACTTATATAATAAAAATCCTCATCTTCTAAAACTTAGTTGCAATTGTGTTTATCTGAATTACAAGAAATTCAAAGTGTTCCTATATTTGCTTATTAAGATTGTAATGTTTAAGGTTGGTATTACTGCTGTATTTTTAAGAACTCTTTGGGATATTGCAAAAGCAATTTAAAACTGATACATTTGATCACTTTGGCTAATAATGAAACATGATTCTGGATGCATATGTTAAGCTTAAATAACTTCTCAATAAAAACTCAGTATGCTTGAAAATCTTTGTATTTACATGTTCTTTTTAAATAAGTGTTCCTTTTCTTAACAGTAAATGTTTTGCTAATGATATTAGGACATTACTAATCAGTATCAATTTTAAGCAGTATTAATTTTAAGGCATTAAAATGCCATTATTTTCAATGTCACAACAATTTATGTTTTTGATAAAGCCTGTTTTGTCAAAAGGAAAATTGGGTTACAGTTTTAGCAGTGATAGCTATCCAACATATTATGTTAGTGTCATTTTTTCTGAAGCTTTTTTTTTAAACAACAGTTTGATCATTTCACAGTATGTTTATTAATTAATGTATAATGTGTTTTTTTTTTTTAATGTTTAAACATAACATTATTATTATTATGTCAATTCTAATTTCCCCAATATAAAACAATTTCTAGTGTTGATGTCTCCTCAATTGCTTGTGGTCCAAGTCATGTTGTAGTTGTAAGTGGTGAAGGTGAAGTTTATTCTTGGGGAAGAGGAGGAAGTGGAAGATTAGGATTAGGCCATGAAGATGATTGGTAAGATTTTTTTTTCCATAAAAAAAAAAATAAAATATAAAAATTAAATTTATTTTTCAACTTTGAATAATCAGAACTTTCTAAAGGAAAACTATTTTAATTTTTTTTTTTAAACTAGATAATCAGTTAGTAAAATGTAGGGCCCAACATTTGCTAATTTCTACTGCAGAAGTTCCCAATTATTTTTTATTTCTTAATCAGTTGAGCTCCTGAGGTTAGCTCCAGGCTTCATTCATTTTTTTTTTGTTTTACTAAGTTATTTGTGAGTTATTTTACTAAGTTAATATACAAAATGTTTCTAAGAAAAAATCAGAAAAATCCATAATTACAAACTATTGTGACGACTTATGTGAATGAAATTGGAAAGTAAAGAATAGAGTAATAGAATTAATGTTTCTTTTAATGAAAAACATATATTTGAAGTAGTTACTTAAAAAAAAAAAAAAGAAAAAAGAAACAAAAAAAGAGAAAGTGACTAATAATTTACATAAATACTTAAATTGTCATTAGTTCAACAAAGTATACCCATTTAGAGTAGTCTTAGGGTCCACCCATCGTAGAATGGGTAGCTGTATTTATTTCCAGCGGGCTAAAGGCGACGAGCATTGGGCTGACCACCTGATCTCAGCTTAGTCCTCTTGGTCAGGAAACGCCAGGAACCTTACCTTCCGCCATCTGAATGACTGCCTGTAGTAAGATACTTTAACTAACCTCAAGTAAAGGGGCATAAACATTGATTTTAATATATATAATATTTTAAATATGTTTATGTATTAATTTTTAATCTTTGAAACATACTGAAACTTGTTTTTTTTTTGATGACCTTCTGAAAATTAACATTTGTTTAATCATCTGCATTGACTAAAACATTTTTCCATTCTTTTCAGTTATTTTTTTTATCTTTTCCTGTTGTCAGAAATTTAAAAAATGTATAAATTTAATATTAAATTTTTATTTTGTTCTCTTTTTGAGAATTATTATATTTAATTTCTCCAATAAAAAAATAAAACATGATAAATTATAATATCTTGAAATTCCTTTTAGAAATGATTTAAATAACTTTTGTTATGCTGCTAATACATATTAGTTTGAATTAATCAATAGAAACATGTTTTTAGAACAAAACAAAATAAGATAACAGTGCTTCAGCTTAATAAAAAAATCATTTCCTGATAAGAAATTTAATAATATTTTATTATTAAAATATGCATAATATATTATTTTATTATTTTTAATGCAGTTGTAGCCCTACTCAAGTGACAATGCCAGCAGATGTCAACATTCGTAATGTGAAATGTGGTCTTGATGGAACAATGTTTGTAACTGATACCGGTGGAGTTTTGGCTTGTGGAAACAATTGCTATAATAAATTGGGGTTGAATGAATATGCAGGATTTTTAAAGAATTTGCTTGTTAGGGTATGTAATGATATTTCTATTAAATAAAGAAAAAAAAAATCATCAAATTTTTATGAAAATTTATCTATTTTGTCTTAGATCATGTTGAGTTTTGCATTAAATTGAGTTTTATTGTATTATTCTATTTAGTTTTACGTTAACTTGTTTTTAAATGGACTGTCCCTTTATTATAATAAGGTTGAATTAATATTTTTACTTATCTTAAAATTAGTTTGAAAGTATTTTTCATTGTAGGATTATTCCTAAGTCTTTTACAAATCCTAACAAATCTTAAAATTAATATTATTTAATTAGACATTAAAAATGGAATAACTTTGAAGAAAGATCAGTATTGACTACATTACAATAATTATTCTTTAAGATCTTTGAAAGAAACCTTGAATGTTGTATCATCCTCCATCCTCTCATTCTTCCTTTGTTCCTGTATCTCTTGAGTTGTATTTAAACACAATTCTGAAATTTCTTTCTTATTATTTCTGTCACCTTCCATGCTATTATGTAATTAAATATTTCAGTGAAGCTTTCTATTTCTTGTTGTATTTAATGTATGTGCTTTGCATTTTATCTTGTTTTGTATCCAACAAGAGATTGAAGAAATCTTATTTCTGTTGCCTTCTTCATTTCTTATCTTTCACCATAAGTTTTATTTTCATACTTTATAACAGTACCAACTTTTTTCGAGTTGCAACTTCCTTTTGTAACAGGCAAGTAACATACAACCCAATTTGCAAGTAACATACACTTTGCATTTTTAATAGGCATTTTTAACAAGGTAAAGAAAATACATTAAAAATAGATTTTCAGAATGTAATTCTAACCTTATATTTAATTAACATTAAGATACCAATTAAAAATTTTGATATTGAATTTTGCATCATAGTGAAAAATTTTTTCCAGTTTATTATTTGTAACATAGAATTTTATTCTAATGATAGCACTGCATTTGTATATTTTATTTTTAGGGAGTGAATCAAGATCCATGCAGCAGTAGTTTGAAAGAATATTAAAGATCTGCCATAGCAATAAATTAAAATAATATAAAAAATATTTAATAGGGATGAATCAGTGGCGAATATAGAATATATTTTTTTTGGGGGGGGGGGCAAGATTAATGTAAGGTTAGGTTCAGTAATTTTAAGTAGACACCCCATGATACTTTATATCAGTTTTGCTGCTCATATTCAGAGGGTAATTTGTGCTGAATGCTGAATTCAGTATTGCATAAATGCATGATTCATTAAAATAATTCAGATTATGGTACTTATTTTTTTCTTTATATTCATTATTTCGGGGGGGGGGGGCCTCCACCCCTTATATTTGCCCTTGGGATGAATGGTGGACTTTTAATATTTTTTAAGTATCTGCTGAGGTGGACCTTAAGTAATTTTTTTTCATTTATCAAAAATCAGTGGTACAACCACTAGTCGAATATTTGAAAACCTTCTTCATGAAATTTCCTATAAAAATAATTATAGGATTAAAAATAACCATGGTGATCCCCCAGAAAATCCCTCCAGGTTGGAGGTAGCGGTCCCTCCAGGTTGGGAACCCGTGCTTCACAAACTTTGAACAGATTTTTATAATTTTGATTATTGTTCTTAATTAATATTAATAATCTTAATTCTTAGTTGATGTTAATAATATTCTTAATTGTTAATTAATATATTTGATAATTCCCTTTAGTCTTAAAAATTTTGACTTTTAATTGTAAGAAATAAAAAAAAATCTACTTTGGCAACTGTGCTGACTATTTCCAAGACATTTAAATTCCCTTAGTTGTTCAGTTGACTTCAATTTGTAAACAATTTACATTTTGAATAATTATTAATTAAAAGACAGCTCCCTTAATTACAGCTAATAAGAGACTTTATAATAAAAATCTTAAATTGGAAAATAAGTTTAAAAGTTATTTTAGTAATATTAACTTTAAATTAAATAATTGTTCTGTTAAATTATGTCAAACTTTTTTTTTTTTCGTTTCTTTTCTTTTTTTTTTATAGAATGATGTTGAAAAGGTTTTAGTACCAACAGTTGTCAAAAGTCTTAACAGTTACAATGTAATCAATATCTCACTTGGTCCTAACCATACTGCTGTTTTGGTCGACCCAGGGCATGTTGTTACTTTTGGCAGAAATTCAGAAGGTCAGCTTGGCAGAGGACATACGAGATCACAAAATGCACCTGGCGTTGTTAAATCTATGATGGATAAAACTAGCTTGGTAAATATTATTAAAAAAATAGTTATTAATTTAAATAAATTTTTAACATTACGCTCCAAAAAATATCTGAACATCACTGTTTTAATTATAGTGGTATAGATTAAGAAGTTTCTCACTTCTCTCTACATTTCATTAAATCTTATCATTGTAATATGTGGAAATGAATTCAACAGTGAAATACTATCAATTTATAAAATTTAGAATTGACAGGCAGAATCTATTACATCATCATTTTGAACATCTGTGAAATGAATTGGACTGCCAATTCACGACAGATCCAACATATTCATTTACCCATTGTGGTAAATGAAATCGCAGCTTTGTGAAGGAAAAGTTTGATGAGAGCTGTAAACCCCCTCTTTCAATTGCTTTCAAAAAAGATACAAAGCAGGAGGAATGGAAAGAAACTTAAGTTTTTTATTTATCTGTTTTTTGATAGCAATTTTTTTTGCTCAATGGTTTGAATTCTAATATCTCACCCAAATGACATTCACACCCTCTGCCTATTTATCATTATTAACTGACCTAACTTAATCTCTCTGAATGCTGTGACTGAAATGGCCACTGTTCTATAGGAAGAAACATGACTTATTGCTAGAAAATCTACCTAGAAATATGAAATTCTTTCTTGCAGACAAAGGGAATAGACGACACTGTAGAGGCAAGTGGGAATAACAGTTCAAAATGCACTTGCAACCAGAAACTTTCTGGAAAATTACATATTATTTTAGTGCCTCAATGGATTAGTTATTAGTTATTAGTTATTATTAGTTCGCTTGTTCTTATAAATTTATTCATGAAGATTAGGAATTGAATAACAATTTTTAATGGGTGTAATAGAATCTATTTAAAACAATAAATAAATACATGCATATCTGTTGTGTTCATTGGTCTCCTGCTCCAATAAAGGCTGCTGCCTACTGGAAGAACATATTGAGAAAGAGTTGCATTTCAGCAACTCAAAACTAGTTTATATAATTTTTAAAAGTTTTTAACTTGTATCTTAGTTTTGTGTGTTTATGCTTTTGTTTTTTTTTTAAATTAGCAATTCAATGTTTGAAATTTCTAAGATACTTTATATTGTTTGGTGTTGAGGGTCCTAATTTTCCAGATATTTTTGATGCTTTTAATTTTATTAGTAGATATAATTGTAAAGTTATATAATTTGATAATAGAAAGTAATGATTTCACCACATATGATAAAATAATTTAGAATAAATGGTTTATCTGGTTAATTTTAAACCTTATAAATACTAGGATTTCGTAAACTTAAGTAAATTTATCATTTTTTTTTTTATTTAGATGATGGAATGTGGTGAAACTTACACTGTTGTTGGGACAATAGAAAATGCACTTTATTTGTGGGGAACCAGATATGTAATGTGTGCCCCAACTCGACCTCCAACTCAAGATACTAATAGGGCCTTCACCAATTATGACTCCCTTGATCATCTTACAGCACCAGAACTAATAAGATCACAAGGAAGTGCAGGAGCAAAAGAATTAGGTTTGAAGTTCTAGAAATAATGAGTATTATTATGATCATATAAATGTTTCTATTCTCGGATTTCCCCAGCTAAGACAACATGGCAGGTCAAGGACCAAAGCACATGTTGCCAAGTGTAAAGAAAGTGTTCGGGAGGGGGGGGGGTTAGGGATGCGTGGTTGTATCTATGAATTTCCTAACTATGTGTGTGTTGTGTTGAGCATTAAAGCCTTCTAGAGTTGTCCATAAGTGTTTTTATAAAGTCCTAGTGTGCTGAGGCTTTGGTGCAGGGTGTGAGGTACTAGATCAGTAGTGGACAGGATGATGGGTACAACATCATTCGTACTCGATCCTGCCTCCACTGCTTCTGGAGCTTGTATGCTAAGTCATTGTACTTACTGATCTTGTCTATGTGAGTTTTCTACATGCTTTCATTAATTTATTATTTATAAGTATTATTATTATTATTATATTTTTCATGTGAGTTAAAAATGAATAAATTGGAACAAAGGAACATATACACAATGTTTAAAATTTGTATGGGTTCCTTTGTTTCAATATTATAATTATTATTATTATGTAAAAGTTTCAAACCTTGGGTTTCCCCAGCAAAGACAAAATGGCGGGTCAAGGACCAAAGCACATATTGTCAAGTGTAAAAAAAGTACAAGAATGGTTAGGGATTTGTGGTTGTGTCCATAAATTTCCTAACTATGCAAGTTGTGTTGAGTATCACAGCCTTCTGGAGTTGTGCAGAAATGTTTTTGTGAAGTCCTAGTGTGCTGAGGCTGTGGTGCAATGTGTGAGGACCCAGACCAGTGGCAGACAGGACGATGGGTACAACATATACTTGGTCCTGCCTCCACTGCTTCTGGAGCTTGTGTGCTAGGTCGGTATATTTACTGATCTTGTCTGTGTGAGTTTTCTGCATGTTCTTGCTGATAGGCACTGCAATATCAATGAAATGTTTCTTGACCTTATCAACAAGTGTGATGTCAGGTCTGTTGTGATGTATGGTTTTGTCTGTGTGTATGGGGTGGGCCCAGTATAGCTTATGTGAGGGTGACTAATATGCTTTGAGGTGTGCACTTGTAATATGGGACCATGTTCTTAATAATTGAGTGTTTGTGTGCTAGCTGTTGATAGTCGATCTAAGCTCCTGATTGTGTTGGTGGAGGTACAGTTGAACCATTTGAGGAAGGCAGTCCCCTCAAGCGTTGGGACTGAGAACTTGAAAAAATAGGGGAGTAAGGGTATAAGGTAAGTGGGGGTAGGGAGGAAAGATTACAACAGTGTTTGCAGAGCTTCACCTTGTTATTATCGGCTTTAAGTAACTATATTTCCGAAGAGCTGAATTCTCAAAATACTAAAAAAAGGATCACATAAGGCCTGTTTTTAATTCCGTAACAATACCCTGATACCCTTTCACCCCTATTTTTTCAAGTTCTCAGTCCCAACGCCTGAGGGGACTGCCTTCCTCAAATGGTTCAACTGTAGTCTGTTGGGAGAAGAGGGGACAGCCTTCCTACACATGTCGTAATGTATCATGTAGAATATGTTCCTCATAGTTGCATTTGGGGACAACTTGGTCCATTATTATTATTATTATTATTATTATTATAAGCAATGATAATAATGATAATATATAAAACTGTGTATAAAAGCAACTAATCATTTCAAAGTAAAAAGGACTCAAAACTAACTAACAAAAGAGACTCTCGAATAAGCTTAACTTGCTAAAAAAAAACTCAGTACACATAGCACAACACCACCCAGGTAAGCCCGGCAATAAACAGGTTAAGAAAAATCCTTTAATTTTAATTAAATGCAGTATAGTCAGTATCAAACTCACTGGTAAAGAGAACACTTCTTTCAAACACAGCAGTAGAAAATTCATCAAACAGTAAAACCTGTTATTGTGTTTGTTCCTATTCATGTTTGAATTCATTAATGAAAAAGTTAAATGTTATCAGCTGTTACATATTGTTGCAGAACATGACTGATATCATCAGAATAAAATTTGAATGTTTGTAAGATTTGTTCATGGTGTATATAGATAGGGTGATGGTGACTTCTTGTGAGTCCACGAGTTACATTTTATTATGCTCTTATAACTAAAACTGTTTTTATTTATATTTGAAGGTGAAAATGGATTTTCATTGATTAGAGAAACTGATGATGGATCTGATTTACAAAACAATAACACAAACGAATTATATCCAATGAATAAATTTTCCCCTCAGCCTTCTGCCAGACCTTTAGGTAAATTTTCTTTATTCAAAGTATTCTAATTTAGACTAGAAAAATGTAATTTTGTTTTTTATTGATGCTTTAGCTGTTATTTGATCTTATTTAAGTTTTATAAATTTTAAGCTATCACCTCATTTTTCATTTTATGGTGTAGGGTAAAGTGACCAAATGTCGGCCGGTGACCAAATGTCGGCCACCAAATGTTTTTTGTATTTAAGAAACACGTAGTGGTCTAGCTGTGATTTTTTTCGTTTTACACGATTTTGACATCTTTGGACTATCGTCCTATCTTAGTTTCAATTGTCATCTCCAGATGTCGCCATTTACTTTAAGCTCTCATCGAAGACGTGAGATTGATTGTTACGGGAAACGATTGTTTTGGCGAGATTCTTCAGATTGCAAAGTTGAGATTTCATTTTCTCCAAGACAAAGCAATACTTAGTTTTCATGTTTTTTGTATGATTTTGATATTAGCAAATACTCAGCTGATATTTTAACGTTATTTCCTAAGTAATTAGTATTTATTACCTTAATGTGCTTCAGTATTTACATTTTATTTTCCTATTTCAAGTTGCCCTAATGTCGGCCATGGATTGCCCAAATGTCGGCCATTGTTTATTTGTAGCGTGTAGCTTAGCATACTTAACAGTTTAGTAAAAAAATGTAAACACCTATCTTACTTATTAAAGACTAGTGGCAACCCGTGAAATATTCACGGAAGTAAAACAGATTCCACATTTTTGAAATACCGTGACAATTTTCAAAAACCCAAGATTGAAAACGATGTTCTAAGCTCATTTTTTGAAAGTCATGACTTCCATAACAGCCCAAGTATAATTTGACTGATGACTAAGCAATAAAACAACATGTGTATTTTGATCATGGTACTTCTCGCAACGTAATTATCCATATTTAGAGGTTAGTTTCGAAATATGCTTGAAGAGTCAATAAGGTATGTGAGTCATTATAGCGTCATTATCAGTGAACCTCCTGCCCTAAAATAATGTCGATCCACACAAAGAAATGTTAGTGGACACCACCTTGTATTTTGTTTCTGCGTAATTCCTGTTTCTGTAGCACTGTTGGGATGACACAAAAATGTTGGTGGCTCCCCCTTGTATTTTGTTTCTGCATAACTACTGTTTCTGTAGCGCTGTTAGGATGCCACGGAAATGTTGGTGGCGCCACCTTGTATTTTGTTTCTTGCTTAAATACTGTGTCTCGCTATTGAGATGACATACAAACATACTGACCGACCCACATCCGTATGTACAGTTTTTGCCTATTAATAGGATCACTAGGCCTATGCTTCTTTTCGAATATAAGAATATATGTAGGCTGAAAAGAAATTAATTTTATAAAAAAAAAAATGATATATATGTAAATAGAGGATAGTATCCGAGGTTTACATTTCTATCAACGCCTAGCCTAGATCTGACGACATAACTAGGAAATTCCTAGGTTTTTTTTTCCGAATTCACAGAGGCATAGCCATAAAATAGTTTTAAAAAAAGAGAAATATTAGTATTAACGCCCTGTTAACTGCCAAGGAAATTATGGGATGGAGAAGGACAATTTGGCTAGAAAATGCAAAGGAAAATTAATTTCTTTTCATCTATTATTGCAATATTTCCACTATAGGCTAGGCTATTGCACATTGAAACGATCAGAGCAAAGAATTGTATTATTAAGCATATTAAGTTTTATAAATTCCAGAAAACACTTTCGTACCATGGATGAAATAAGGTTACAATAGATACAATAAATTACTTACAATAAACATTTTATATTAACATCAGATGTGGTATATGAAATGAAACTGAACGCTGCAAAAGAAAAGGAAGAGCTACAAATAAAAAAAGAGAAAATAGGCTTAAAGCAGCTGCTTTGAAGAAAGAGAAAGCTGAACAACTAAAAAAAGAGAAATCGAAAAACAGCAACAGAAAGAAGAGTTGAAGAAGAAGAAAGAAAACTCCCAAAATCTAACAAGGAGAAGAAAATAAACATTTTCATAATATTTTTTCCATAAACTTGCATTTTAAATGTTAAAATGAGATTTTTTTAAATAAATTCCTGTGAACAGCAATGTTTAACTGATGCATATGTTAACTGGCCAACATTTGGTCATCCCCTGGCCGACTTTAAGGCATCCTGGCCGACATTTGGTCACATTGTAAGGTTATAGTAATTAATGCATAGTTAACTTAATAATAGGTATTTTTGGTAATGCCATACTTCTTTATTTCATTAAAATTACAATAAATCTAAAAATTTGTTTCAATCATATAAACTAAGTCATCAGATCTTTTATTTTCTGGTTATTTGTAGGATGTGGCTGACATTTGGTCACTTTACCCTAATTAAATAAATATTTTCTTTAACATAGTTGTTACTAAAATGAATTTTTTAATTTTTTTTTCAGATCCAAATCTTTTACCGAGTAAACCAGGAACAGCATTGTATGGTCCAAGAATGAAAGATGTTATATTGAATCCCCAGGAAATTTTAGCGTATGTTTTTCATTTGTTTACTACACAGTTATTCTCATATTGGTCATTTAATATTTCTTTTACAACATTATTTTAATACAATGTCAGTTTATTTCCTTTTTTTTATAATTTGCTTATAATTTTCAGTAATTACTTTGCCTTGCAGAATATGTCTTAAATGAAAATTAATTTAATTCTTTGCCGTTTTTCTTCGACTTCCAGCTCATCCCTTCTATATAAGACTATTTATCTTCTTAAGACTTCTGGGGATTGTGAAATCTACAAATTTTGAAGCTGTCATTTTTGTCTTCCTTGAATTCATATTCCATGCTTCTAAATGTTCTATTCTTCTGATAGAGATACTTTTATAATCTTCTATGAACTAACTAATTCTCCCAGTTGTGTTGGACTATTGTCTGATGCTAACAGGATCTATGTTTTCTTGGCTGTTTTATATCTTTACCTTTGGAAAAAACAGTTGATCTCTATTTGTGATCTCCTTCTGAATTTCATTCATCTGCAAACTCCTGAAGTTGAGTCACTTTCATTCTCCATGAAGGAGGATTAGTAATTGATGCTTACATATACGATATATAGTTGGTAGACAAAACAATTGAATATTTCCCATTTGTACAAATATCTTAATATGGATTTGATCTAATGTGTATAATCTGAACAGCAGCAGTTTGATGTGGAATAAATTCATACTGGTCTTATGTCCAAGGTAACAGTATTTTGTATGATTCTTCCTGTAAAGTTCCTGCTAAGTCTGTGAATGTTGAAAATGGAAGAAATTGTATTCTCACCTGCTGCTCAAGAAATTCTGATAATATTAAGGTTTGGTGAATGAGAACACCAGGTAGTTGCTTTTCATCATCCTCATGCTTGTGATTCACTTTGCTGCATGGATGGAGCATTCTTCACTAGGATAGATATTAGAGAGGATTGTCTGCACTAATGCATACATGTGATCCTGGAGAACTTTCAGATATGCTGTACTGTTATATGCCCTTTCAGAATAACTAAAGAATCTAAAGAGTGCCATGTACATCATCCCATACCATCACTGAACTGCTTTCATGCTTTACAGTTGGAATAAGTCAGTCAGGATGGTACTCTTCTACTGACTCCTTCAGACATAAACTCTCCCTGTGATGAGAAACAAACTGAAAGACATGTAGCTAGTCTTCATGGCTCCAGTCTTGATGTTCTCTGCACCGCTATAAGCAGGTTTTTTTTTTTGCATTAAAGTTAGTAACGAGAGGTTTGCTTACTGCAGTTTCCATGATTAGACACAATGAACATTTATGTCCAAGAGGCAGCCATAATTTTAAATACTACTTCTAAGAGTTCTATTTCCTCTTGCAACATAAGATTTCGGCTGTTTAGTCACAGAAGCCCTGGCTAGATGCCCATCAACAAGCATGTCTTTTTGGCAGTCACTGAGGTTATGTGATTAATTATTCATTATTAAAACAGAAGTCTTATCTTCAATTGTAATACTGATAAGACATAGTTGACTTCTTTCCCTATCCTTACATTTATCTTATAACGCAGGCCATGTCACACTGATGGTTGACATAATTTCATCTTTTTTGTGTGGCTTATTTTTCAGTGGGTGTTTTTATTATTTTGTTTATCCTCTGAATATCTAAAATTGCTCAGGGCATCACTTCCTGAACTTTCTTTATTGCTCATGGAATACGTTGAGAGGTAGCTGATAAAAAAAGATATCTACACTGTTAACTTTGAGATATTGGTATATCTGAAGTTCATTTATCAGCATGAAACTTTACAAGATCCACCACTTCCCTTGTAAATTTCACACTTTCTCTATCTTAGTATTTGATAGCATTAATGCTTCAGTTAGGTCCTTTTTTAATTTAACTCAAATTTCATATTGATATACAAAAGACTTAGCTCGTGCTTGTGATATGGAGTTATCTATCCTCTGAATATTTATTTCTCTCTACCTCAGTCATATTAGGCCACAAAATCATCATTGATCTGCATTGTCCTTTTGCAACATTTTTCTACATTTCTGATCACGTACAGCATAATAATCATTTCCATTTTGCTAAGAGTCTATTTTTTGGTAAGATTTTGACTCTTAGTCCTATATCTAGGGAGTTTATGTGGGGAGATTTGAAGTTGAAAATAGAAGTAAAGGTGGTGGAGGAAAGAAAATATTAGATAAATTTAGAATATGTTAAAGGCAAGAACAAAATTAGTCCTTATTAATATACTGATATTAATTTATGCAATCACATATATCCCAGATACACTTGTAAATACAAATGGAAAGGTGTGGAAAAGGGAATATTTTTTTTTTTAAGTTACAAAAGGGAACAAAACTGAAAAAAAAAAAAAAAAAAAAAATTCATTCAAAGGAAACAGTAAGAAAATTAGAAAGAATTGTTTATAAATTTAAACTTAACATAAAGCTGAAGAAAAGGTAAAGATTAGATTGCAAAAAAAAATTGTCAGAGATAGAAAACTGTGAATATGAAGAGCATGCTGTGAGGTAAAGAAAAAAAAAAAAAGAACAGAACCGCTGTGTTTGTAAAGATTTTTAAAATGCTCTAAAGATCTAGAAAGAGAGAAATTTTAATTAAATATAGGAACAGAGTTACAAAAGAAAGCATAAGGCTTAATTTCTCAATTATAAGATAGCTGGTAAAATTCGTTAGTGCTCTAAAACACACACACACAAAATTAGGTAAAGTACTTTGCCCCAATTTGGAGGAAAAAAAAAAGAAACATTAGAACAATTTTAAAATATTACCAGAATTAATAAAAATAAGCATAAAAATATACACATTTCAATATTCAAATAGCTATTTTGGAAAATAGCTCAGTGAATCTTTAAATGTGTTTTTAAGCTTATGTTTATTATTACATACGTAATCATTATATATTCACATTAAATTTTGTCATTATTACCAGAATTATGGTGCATTTCAGTGATGGAAAAAAATATTAATGCTGTGCAGTGTAAATAAGAGTAGAAATTAACATTTGAGCAAAATCTCAATATAATATTAAAGCATTAAATTCAAGTACTACTGCCATCTGTTAAACTGGTGGTTAGAAATGGAATGTTGGCTTCCAGCAAGGGATTCTACAAACTATCAATAGATGACTCTATATGCAAAGGGTTTACAGACATTTAATGGCAGAGTTTAGAAGTACAAGCTGTTGGCAAGCATTGGGAGTATTAAATAACAAGTTTGAACTTGTTCTGATTAATTTCTGGCGAGTGACTGTGCTATTTATCTGTTGAAGTAAAGAGTAGATGTGAAGGTAAAATTGTTTCAGTTACTCTTGTAACAATGAATCCAGAAGTTCTTGAAGTTTTGATATACATCTGCAAAGTGAGTGTCATAGAACTCTGTATACTAAGATGAACAATGTAAAACTTTTTGACCTCTTTTGCTGTAGAAGACAAGTAACTGATATTATGGAGAGTTGGAATGAATGATAGGTGAGACCCACACATCTGCAAGCATCTTGAACTAAGTCTGCTATAAAAAAATTCATTAAATGAAAAAAAGAGTCATGATCCTTTCAATTTGCATAAAAATATTATAAAAAAGATCTAAAAGAGGTTACTCTTAGTTATTCAAAACAGCTGAAAGAAAAGGATATTTCTGTGATTCCTGGTATGAAATTATGCCCAAAATGTTACATGAAATGTATAGTGAAGATGTTGTTCCTGAGACAGAATGGTAATCTTCTGACAGTTTACCTGTAAAAGCTGTTGTAGCAACATGCTGTTAGGAACAGCTGAATACCAGCCTATCAGAACATGTGTTCACCAGTTAAACTATGTTCATTTCCATCTGCAAGTAAAACTGCTTATTGGAAAAGGAAGCTGAAAAAAAACCAAAAAAACTCAAAAAACTACAGGCGTTGTGGCAAAAAAGTTAGTAAGTGCTTAGTGTTTAGACTCAGATGATCTGGAAAAGGAATCAGAAAAAACAGTTGATGATATTCTGAAGAAGAAAGCTGGTGGTCTTGATAAGCTGATTTTTGCACTGTATGAAAAGTTCAAGCAAATCAATAGTAGGGAAAAAGTTGGTATTTAACATTAGTTGCTTGTCTTAACTGGTAATTAGAGTTATTGAAGAAAAACTAGTTGAAACTTTTGGGTGCTACTGACTACATGATTCATTAGACATGTTTGTTACTGAAGGAAAAAAGTGTAAGTGTTTTCTTTACCAGAAAAAAAAAAAAAAATGGAAAAAGAATTTCTGATGATACTATCACTTTGTAATCTTTTGGAGCTCCTCTCATATATTACATTTGTTCATCCAGATGTTAAAATAAGCTTTTCCAAATTTTGTTTGTTTAAACCAAAGTGGTGTGTGCTAGCAGGTTCAGCTGAGACTCACTCAGTGCGTGTGTAAAATTAATGAAAATATGGAGCTTCTACTGATGGATGCACCATTTGACCCATCATATGGTGACTTAATTAAACTAATGGTATGTATGTAATCCTGAGGACAGAGAGTGTATGTTAACAATCTGCCCTAATTGACTTTCTGGCATGTCTGTTGCAAATTTTCTAAGAAATCAGTTTAAAGAGTATGAAGATGATGACAAAATTGAATTTCAGCAGTTGATGTCAACTGATTGAATTGAGCTAATCACACTTTGAGTTAATGTCATTTGATACTTTCTAAATGGGAAAAAATTGGTTGTTCATGCTTATATTACACAGTTGCACATTTGTAATTCAGGATGAAATACAAAACTACCATTGGACACAAGAATCTTGCACATTGCATCCTGTTACAACTTATTTTTTATTAAAAAAATGATGAAGTGCAAAATGTCAGTATGTTTGTAATATCTGATGACCTTACTGCATGATGTAATAATAGTACACGAAAAATAGAAGCTTACAAGTAGACTTGCTTAAAGAGAAGTTTCTTGAAATCACTAATATAGAATATTTTGCTGATGTGTGTACTAAATAATACAAACTTGACCTACCATTATGTTGATTTTGTGTAGGGTGGTCATTTTTTGCCACCATTCGTCATAAATCAGCTTGTGATGGTTTTGGTGGTATGGTCAAAAGACTGACCACTAAAGCAAGTCTTCAGTGAGTATTAACTGAACAAATAACATCAACTCTAAAATTGTTTGATTTCTATAAAAGCAATATTGAAAATATTAAATTTATGTTTCTCTCCAAACAATTCTCATAGCAAGAGACAAATTACATAAAAGGTATCATAAAGCAAAACAATTGTTGGAATCAGAAGTTTTCATAAGTTTGAACCATTAACAACAACATCTGTAGGAATTAGTAATGATGAAATTGATATATGATTTCAGCCATATCAGTAACTTCCCTGAAAAATGGATCATATGTAAAGGAAATGTGTATGATTCCGAATGATACATTGATGTAATTGAAGACTTAGACATGAGCAAGGTTATGTATCTGTAAAATGCATCCACCTTCATGGACTTGCAAGATCTTTTTATTGGCCAGTAATACATGCTGGGTACCAGTTGTACTTGTCCATGTGCTGTATGATATTCTATTTATAACAGGTACTTTGGAGGCAGTTTCACATAGTCAGAGAAAATAATAGAAAATAACAGCTGCTTGGAAATGTTTCTCTAGTGATGGCAAATAGTAATTGTAAGTCATGTTTCAGAAACGTTAGTGATATAAATGATTACTTATGATATCTTCATGTTTTAAGTTCATCTATTTAGCTAATATAGTCATAGACTGATTAATCAGTAATGATTTTTTTTTCTCCATACTGGGACAAAGTACTTTCTTCAAATTTTTGTGTATTTTAGGATATTAATGAACTTCAACATTTATTTTTCATACCTTTTTAAAATTCTCATCTTTTCTTCGATGAGCATTTTTCTTCACAGTCATATATTTTTAAGAAAAAAAATATTTTTATAAACATTTCATTTTGGTATTAGTTTATTTGCAGCATCTAATGCCTTTGTTTATGTAAAAAGAATGTGTATGATAAATGTGCAGCTATCTTTATAAAAAAAAAAAAAGTCATTTTTTTGTATATAAATCGTGACGAAAATTCAGGCCATATCTCTGACTATATCTCCAAAATAATACAGATAGGAAGCTGGAATTTTATAGACTTCCATTTCGTTTTGCATACATAATATCTGGAAAATTTTGTTGAAATTGAAGAACGAGGGTTAACAATCTTAAATACAAATTACAAAGTCTCATCACCATTACACTCATAAAATAATGGGAATTCCAATAAATGTAGTCAATAATCCTTATGTGTGAGATGAAAATAAACTCACTCAAATTAGGGGCGAAAAAATTTACTTTTTTCTTGTAAAAATAACTTTTGCTTCAGTATAATCCTTACGCAAACACATCCAAATGCAGACTGGTGGTCAAGTACATCACTAAGAAGGACATATTTCCATGAGAGATCACTAAGTCCCAGTATGTTCCATTTATTCAAATTGGTTCAAGGTACACTATGGTCTTGGTACAATACTCTCCCCTACTTTATATTTAGGGAAGGTAACACAAATCACCTGGAGACAGGTTTGGGAATTTAACTGTAATGGCAGGCAGGCGTTTTACTCATTAGTAACATTATTAAATGCACTAATGCCGATTATATAGATTATATAGAATATTTGCCCTGCACTCATGTATTTCATTATTTACTGAAACACATTTTAAGCCCAGATATTAATAAACAGTTTGTGATATCATGGTCTATGTTTCTGATTTTTTTTTTTTAAATCCATTTTTCAATAGGCTTTATGCATCTCCTGCACAGATATCTAAAGGTGAAACTGTAAATTTAGTCAATGTTCATTGTCAAGGTCAGAATATTTTTGCTGTTGTGGATACTACAGCTCCATTACCTAAACATGGACGACGAAAACATCATCATAGCAAGACTCATTTAGTAGTTGGTGATGTTAAAAAAGAAAACAATGATAAAAAAGATGAAAATAAACCAGAAGAAAAACCTGAGATACATAATTCTGATATGGATACCATGGGCCCTGTAAGTTTTTCGTTTTTTTATTTGGTAGATTAAAAGAAAACAAAATAAAATAAAATTGGAATAATTTAAAATTAAAGGAAAATAGAAAAAAAAAAATAAAAAATTGAATAAAATTAACGTGTTTAAAATTATACTAATAAAAAGGCCAACACACTGGATTAAAATTCATAATTATATTAAAAAGATAAAATACAATCTTTCAAACCGCCTGCAGTTCTTTTTCAAGCAATGAAATTACAAACAATGACAGAAATATAAGAAGACAAAAAACTAAAAAGATTATGGTTGATGCCATGTGATGAGGACTGGTCCATTAACAAGCTAAGGTTGAAGTCTCTTAAGCTAACCATTGTGGTCCAATTCCAGTATTAATAAGGGGTGAAGGGTGATACCATTATATATGAAAAAAACTTATAATACTTTTGTAAGCATAATGTTCCAACAAGAATAAAGTAAAAACTATAATAAACATTGTAATAATATCAAACAATACCAAATTATTTAAAATTTACTAAAAATTAGAAAAATTAATTTTTATTTACACAAATTTTTTGTGAAAAAGAACCGCAGGTGGTTTGAAAGCTTGCTTGTATTTTATCTTTTTAAAATAATTATGAATTTTAATCCAGTGTGTTAGCCATATTATTTCTATAGTAAAAAAACAAAAAAATTAAATATTTGTTTATATACTTTTGTTTATATATTTAACGTGTGTGGTTTGTTATGATAATAACATAGGAAATACAGTCGGACCTCAATATAAGGTCACCCGCATATAGGATCCCTTTTCTAAAGTCCCGGCTCATTGAATAGGAATTCTATGATATGGATTATTGGATATATGGTCAGGTCTTAAATACCGTAATCGCATATAAGGTTACTTTTGTCTGTGATTTCAGTGCCACACTGATTCAATTCCAAGAATTTTTCTTTCTTTTCCCGACAAAACTCTTACTTTCAAGAAAGAAAAATGTATAGGGGGGGGGGGAAAAAGTAAAGAAAGACCGACAATTTTTTTAGGATCTAATATGGATGACTCTGAAAAACTGAGACCGCTAGTTATTGGAAAATTTCAAAAGCCACATTGCTTTAAAAAACATTAAGTCTTTACCTTTGGATTATGATGCAAACAAAAAAGCATGGATGAATGCTAATGTATTTGAGAAAACTATATGGTGTTTCGATAGACACTTTTTGAAAAATAAAATAAAAGTTGTTTTCATCGCAAACAATTGCCCTGCTCATATCAACATACTTCAGTTGAAATCAATTGAGCTTGTTTTCTTACCCCAAAATGTTATCAGTGTTTTGCAACCGTTGGATCAAGGAGTCATTCAAAATCTGAAAATGAACTACAGAAAGCTCCTTCTGAAAGACTTGATTTCAGCAATTGATGAGAAAAAAAAAAATCACTTGTCTGTATTAGATGCAATTTTTTATATTCATAAAAGTTGGAGCTTGGTGTCAAACACATGCATTTCAAATTGTTTTCAATTTTCTACAAATAGTGTGGATGAAATAACAGATGAAGATGATATTCCTTCGCTGTGTTAATACAAGATCTCAGAAATTGCAGCTGTGCTATAGAAGGGAAAGTGAATACGTGAGAATTGATGATGAAATTGCTACCATTGCTCAAGCTTCGATTTCCGAAATTGTTTCGCAAGTTTTAGATTCCAATGCATTAGAAAGCATAGGCGGATCCAGGGAGGGGCTAGTGGGGCTATAGCCCCTCCCTTTAGCTGTGAATGTAGATTGGATAAAATGTGGTATCCAAAGGCTGCTGCCTGATAGACATTAATATTGCCATGATGACGATTTTAATTGCTAATAAAAAGCTGTAGACTAGCGTGCGTTTCAGACACACGGGTATAGTCAGACCTTCAGAAAAGTTAGCCCCCCCTATGAAAAATCCTGGATCCGCCCATGTTAGAAAGTGAGGATAACAACAGTGATACTGAAAGTGAAGCGGTGACACAAGCAGAAGCGCTCAGAGCATTAAATGTTGTAAGACATTTTTTACGAGTCATGAGGGAGCTGAAGAATGTTTTCAGAAACTACAAAACTTAGAAAACATCGTACAAAAAATGAAACCAAAATCGCGACAGTACTGTATTATGGATTATTTTAAGTAAGGTCAGTTGTACATCAGTACTTTGCTTGAGCATACTAATACTATTTGTATACAACTTTATTCCGAATTAAAATTTTTAAAAAATAATTTCTTTCTGATTCCATTAATTTTAATTGGTTCAACTAAATTAAAAAAATATAACCTATTAAACTGTATTTTTGTACATATTAATTTTTACAAAGAATTATACTGCATTTATGTAATGCTTATTTATTGACAAATGCGTATGAATCGGTTGTAAGTCACCCCGCTTATAAGGTCACTTTTGCGAGGTCCCAAGGGGTGACCTTATATCGAGGTCCGACTGTACTTCATACACCATAGTTTTAAAAAATAAATTTATTTAAAAACAATTAAAACATAAAAAGTATACAATACATGTTTAAAAGGGATCCATAACAGTTTCGGAGGCTTCAAGACCTCCCTCATCAGCAAGGTAACAGAAAAAGGGGGATAACAAATTTATATAGTGGGGTTAAATCGATTCGTAAGAAGCCAAAGACTGTGACATCCTCAAAAAACGATTCATATGATTGGGCTCTTTTTTTTATGAATAGATTTAACGCCATTATATAAACTTGTTATCCCCCTTTTTCCGTTACCTTGCTGATAACGGAGGTCTTGATGGCTCCGAAACTGTTCAAGGATCCCTTTTAAACATGTATTGTATACTTTTTATGTTTTAATTGTTAAATACATTTATTTTTTAAAACTATGGTGTGTTTGAAGTATTTCCTAAGTTATACTTTTGTTTAAGGTTTATTTTTATAATTTTAGTTTCTAGGTCGAGATCTTATAAGATCTTGACCTACAAAATAAAATTATAAACAAAGCAATAATGAACTTTACTGTAAGTAATTATCAATTTTATTTTTTTACAATTGCTGAAATTTATTGGAACTAATTTGCTGAATAGTATAATTAGGAATAAAGATAAAGCAAGTGGGGAATTGCAAACGGTTGGAATTTTAAATTTATGTGAAGCAATTCTTCAATTTATTGTAAAAATGATTATTTCAATACTGAATAAAAATAAAATAATTATTTAATTAGTCAAAATTTGTCGTAAAATTGAATTAAAAAAATATGATGTGAAAAAGAATTTTTTTTTTTTTTACTATTTTTCAAAGTAAATAAGATTGTTTGAATATTATTAAGGTTCCTGAATGGTTGAAAGAAGAATTAGAGAATTCTGATGTACCTTGGCCAGGAGCAGATAACAATGGTCAGATTCTTAATCAAACTGCTGGTAAGTAAAATAAAACACACTCATCCTTCTACACATTAATAAAAACAAAGTAACAAAAACTTACACAATAATAACATCATTAATTTGATCTTTAACAGAATTTTTCAAAGGTTTTATTGCATTTGTTAAATTCTATAGTTATTCCTATTGAATTTTATATTTTAACTATATCCCTTCTTTTATAAACATAACACATTCTATAGCCATTTCTAATAACAGTGGAATATAATGAATAAGTAAATAATTACTGGATAACAATGGAAAAGCTTAATGTGTGCATCTCATGATAGTTTAGTGAAGTTCACAATCTCATCAACAGCTTATTCGTTGTTGCAGACTCACTTCACCTAGCACATACTTTGCAATTATGTAATTTGATTCAACAGCTCTTCAGCTTAATATGATTCTTCTGCTTTCATTCTTATAGTTTTACTTCTTCTTCTTATTATTATTATTATTTTTATCTTTTTTAAATATTTTCAAATTTCAATTCTTTTTATCTGTATATTTTTCTATTGCCAGTTCAAGATAATCACTAATGTTTTTTTTCACAACTTAACTTATTATTATGTTTGTCAGGTATATTGATATATGGAATGCTCAGAAGCCAATCAGTGTAAGTCAACAAACCAAAAAATGAAATCGTTTTTTTAAAATTACGTACCAAAAAATAGCAACGTTTGTAAATTTGAAGAATGAATTTTTAATTGAAAGATAACATAACTATACACTTGGAGGAGTGATTTGCGCACTTTGTCAACCGAAAGTATAAACATTAGAGTATGACTTACAGAAAAAATTTCAATTTAAAACAAAATGACTTAATCTGATTGGCTTCTGAGCAGTCCATATATATATATATATATATATGGTATGTTTGGTAAATTTAATGTTGGATAAGAAGCAATCATAAAAAAACCTCTATGTTCAGAAATGGCATGCAAAATGATAGGATTTCCACATCCCAGGTTCTAATCCTCCTAAGTATTTCAAAATGAAGCTTTCTATTTAGTTTTCAAATCCATTTTCAGTATTTATTTCAACTCCACTATTATCCTTTCGTGCCTATCTATGCCAGCCTCTCCTGTTTTTTTTAACTGTTTGCAATTTCTCTTATGGCTTATCTTCTTTATAACAGTTGTTGTGGATAAAAAAACAAAACAAAAAAAACCCCACAAATTTCTGATATTCAGCAGCTGATGAAGTATTTAGAACTTTGCCAGTGACATTAGTATATTTATTGTCATCAAAAGAAGGGTCTTATGAATCCGCTGTCAATCTCATTTTGGATTCTATTGTAATTCCTTTCTCTATTCCTTTTTCTTAACTGTCAATGTAGACTTAAAAAACTATCCAAATATAGCTTAAATTGATTTCTAACTTTTTTTGGATTAAAAACAGAGTATAGAATGATTAAGTGACTTAAGAGGATACGTAATTCTTCTTCTTTGCTGACTTTTATCCTTGTATTTAATTACCTTGGTTAAGGCCCATAAACGTTGCTTAAGGTTTACTTTGAATCATGTACCTATAAATCATAAACTACGAACGCAATAAATAACTTAAATAACATTTATAGTCCTGACTATTTACATCTCCAATATATATACATGTTTGTCTTCAAATAAACTGGTACAAATTTGGAAAAACTCTTTCTAAATAAAATTCTTCTTAATGATCTAAAGTCTGATTATAATGAGCTCTTTTCCTCAATAAACATAATATCTAATACTAGTGTGAAATCTGTACATTCAGAACATGTCCATTCTATTTGACTCAGTCATTGAATTTCACATCGAACGATATTTACAATGAACACGTCGGGTTCAGAATAAACGTTGAATCTTTAACTTAAGTTAATTGCATTATTTAAAACCTGTCCATTCATTTAACTAACTTTGTACTTCACATCAATTAATCTTGTATAATGAACTCATCCATTCGGAATTGCATCTTCTAACTTAAGTCCACTTCACTATTTAGAATATATCCATTCTAATTAACTAACTCTGAACCTCATGTTGATTACTCTGGTACAACAAACTTGTCCGTTTGGAAGTAATATCGAATCTTTTAAATTCATTAATGTTCGTATTGACTAAATTGCATTCGTTCCAAATTAGTAAATTTATTTGACTTAAATATTAATTTTAGAACTTAATATCTTCTTTGTCGACTTTTCAAACTATCTTCAGAATACGATCGTTCCAATTTAACTAGCTAAGTTTAGGAATTTCCCAGTTCTACTAATTTAACTGTACTTCAATCTTCGGAACACATCTATTCCTTTAAAATCTTTGCTATCCGTTTAACCTGGCAAATGAAGATAAAGTTGTTTAAAAAACTTCATCTACACTTCATTTTATTATCGAATTTTTGGAAGAATTTTCTATCTTCCTTCTTCAAGATTACAATGTATAGTCAGGTGATATCAAATTACAAAAGATTTCTTAGCATAGTTGTAAATAAAACTTAGCAATTTTATCCTTAAAATGCTACTAACATATTATTATATTTACAATTGTTTCAAATTCAACAATTCTTAATTTTAATACATCAATCCTCTGCCAGGGGGCAAGCCTCAAACTGAGGAGGGCGAAGGCGACGTCCATAAAGTCCTTCAAATACGTCCAGTTAGATAGAATCTGAAAACCCACCGGTTTTCCGAGGAATTTCCAGGTTTCGCCATCTCTCAAAGACGGAATAGGTAATCCGTTAACCGTAAAGACAGAATCACGGCAATAATCAAGAATCAATGCCAATAGGCGGTGGCACGCCGGAGGAGTGAAGAATTGCTGTCGGTGAAACTATAGGGAGGAGACTCTGCCACATGTCCTTAACCACTGCATGTCCTATGCAGCAGCCTTCCAACGGCGCCACAAACCAACTTAACGTGTAAAATAAAACAATTGTATTAAAATTAAGAATTGTTGAATTTGAAACAATTGTAAATATAATAATATGTTAGTAGCATTTTAAGGATAAAATTGCTAAGTTTTGTTAACAACTATGCTAAGAAATCTTTTGTAATTTGATATCACCTGACTATACATTGTAATCTTGAAGAAGGAAGATAGAAAATTCTTCCGAACATTCGATAATAAAATGAAGTGTAGATGAAGTTTTTCAATATGTTACGATGTGATTTAAAGAGCAAGTATGGATTTAGAACTTATAAAGTTGTTTACCTTGTTTTAAGTATGAAACACTGGAACATCAAGCATTCCGATGTTGTTGAATCATCCATGGTTTAAATTTGCAGTGATGCCTTTACTTGTGTCATCATATCATTTAATTGAAACAGTCTGGAAATGTAGAATATCTTTACTGGAATTCCGCCCATTTATTTCCTGACGATCAATGAACAAACTTATTTCCACTTCAAATTTGTTGCCTGGAAGCAGTCAACTATTGTCCTGAAAGACTTCAGACGAATTGCCAAGCCTGTTGCTATTTACCAACAACCATATAATCATCTTCAGCCATAGTACATGCATTATGTACTAAGGTAGTGTTAATACGAGTCTTATGCATCATTGTTTCAGTCAACAAGTATGTTGTTCTGGTAACCTTATAGATGTTTAACTTAACATGAACTGAAAATCAAGATTATTAACATAATCAAATATTACAGGTATTTTACTTTATCCTTAAGATTCTAAAATTTTTTTAATTAGAAATATAAGATCTCATCATGCTCTGGTGTAATTGAATTTAAGGTTTCTCACAAGAAATTTATCAATCATGTAATTACATAATCTTATACATTAGTCTACTCTTTGTTGTGATTTTCTTTCTAGATTTCTTACGTTCTTTAATAGCAATAAAGACAATATTTGTATTATTCACCACTTTTTGTTTTGTTACCACTACTACAAATAATATCATCATTGCTTTTCCTCATTAGAAAATTGCTTGCTCTGTCTGATAAAATGTGGCTCTGTTTCATGTGACTGATCTTATCACTTTTCTTAAAAATGGTCGAGCCTTGTTGTCACGTCATTTTTCTTTTGCACAGTGGGCTATTATTTATTTTTGTCTGTTCTGTTATGAATTATTAGCAGCAATAAAACAATGCTTAAAATGAAATAAAAGATACTTACTTAAAAAATACGAATGTATATTCACAATAGGATATATTGATTCATCATATCAAGCCATGTCATACATTTATTATCTCATACATTTGTTATCCTCTATTTTAAATTATAAACTATCAGTCTGTGGCTTTATTCCTTGCTTTGTTATATGGATATTATTTCATCTGTTTGAAATACTGTCATTATCTTTTATTGCAGTGTTTGTTGATGCGAAATTTATGAAGCAGTGCTTGCCATGTTTTGTCTACCATGTCATCTCTTTTACACATTAAAGTATTCTTTGTTGAGTTTTGATCTCAATTTTTTTTTTCTCATTCATTTGCAGTCTTTTCAATAATAGTTCATCACTTCTTGTTGCCTATTTGCAGCAGATTATTGACTGATCATTTATCATTTCATTTTTTGATCTTTGTTAGACTTATTATCTACTGTTACCTTGACCTTATTGGGCATAGGATCTCTCAGTGTTGTTTAACAGCATACTTGGAGAAAACACACCATAGAATAATTATTTCCTCCTCAAGAGATCACTAAAGTTTCTTAAGATTTGTGAAAGACCAACATTATTTATTTTTTTCAGATAAGGATTTTATGAATAAAGAACTTTCTACTAAGAAAGTAAATAGTTGAATTCAATAAAATGATGCCAACACACTTAATTAAATATTAAAAATAAATCATATATACAATTAAAATACGACCAGTTTCACTAGCGAATGAAGTCATCTAACATTTTCAGGTGATATAAAGAAATATTTCTTCATTTTTAAACTTGAAGAAGAAGACCGTATTAACTTAGTTCATGAAGATTCTAGTCATGAACTTATTTTATTTATTTTTTCTAGTCGGACTTATTTTAAACTATGAAGATTCTTTCTGGAACCACCATTCTTAAATTTTCTATGCAATGTATCCCCGTGATGTCATCTTATTCAATGTTTCACCCCTATTCAAATGAACCTCAGTGCAACTGATGGATGTACCAAAGCTTCAACCGTTCGGAAATGAATTGTACTGTGCTGATATCTATGTGATCGATCGCAGTGTCATGAACTAATATGTTAATGCGGTCTGCTTCTTCAAGCTTAAAAATGAAGGTACATTTTGTTACATTTTAGCATCACCTGAAGATGCTAAACAACTTCATTGGTTAGTGAAACCAGTCATAATTTAATTGTATATATCGATGGCTTAGCGCAAAAGTAGCGAATATCCAAGATGCAAGTTTTGAGAAAAAGCTAATTTAGTGGGAAATGTCCCTCAAAACTCAGGAACAATTCCTGGAAGTCTCATATTCTGTACAGATATTGTCAGTGGGGTATACTACAATGGCATGGGGTTAAAAATTTGATTGTTGCATTTTTCAAGCAGTTTTGGTCGATTCGATAGTTTGGATCTTACAGAAAGTTTGTGCCATTGAGATAGCTAAGGAAGAAGTAGCGAATGTGCAAATTCGCCACTTCTGTCCTTATTAAAATTCATCACAACCTCCTTAAATGCTTGACTAAACTAGCGAACTACACTATTAGTTACGTTCATTGTTAGGGATTGACTAATACTAGCATCAGTATCAGCTAATATCCGTACGGTATCGGATCGGAAATCGAAGCGGATACCGTTCTTTACATTTTGGCCAAACCAAAGTGGTAAATCGCTTTGAAACTTCATTGTTCAGTAACTTTGGAACAAAAACAGATAGAAACGTGCAATTTGTGACATTTTAAACTAGAAATTGATTAGAATAATCTTAGATAATTTTTGATAGTGTAATTTTAAGCTAACATTTTTCAATTAACAATTTATCCAAGGTGAGAAGGTTAGAGAAGGTGAGAAGGTGACAATGACCACGTGGCGTCATCTAGGGACAAACTAGCTAATACAGGCACATTCGCTAGTTTTATCACAGAAAAGTGTTCAGTCAACAGAGATGAAACGGTCAAAGTAGCGAATATGCACATTCGCTTCTATTGCCATTTAAGTTTTTAAAAAAGGGTACTTTTTCGCTAGTTTAGGTCCTAAAATCACAGGAAATATGCCATTTTGAAGGATTTGCTAGTTTTGCCCTACAAGAAGGCTCTTCAAGACACCTATTCGCCACAAAAAACTAATTTTGTATTTTACTGGATATTCGCTACTTTTGCGCTAAGCCATCGATATGATTTATTTTTAATCTTTAATTATGTGCGTTGGCATCATTTTATCGAATTCAAAGGAATTTCTGATTAAAACTGAATATTTTCTCTTTATTAATCATATTATCATTTAGTTTAAAGCTCAGCAGTTTTATTGATAAAAGTTGAGGAACTTATTATTTATTTATTTTAGGAGGAGGATCTCAGGTTGTGAATCTTTCAAGTGGCGTATCTGTACTGATTGGCAAAGATCAAGGAAAGTCTGATTCGGATGTAAGGTATGTAAAGTAGTAATTTTCAGTAAATTATTAAGAAAAAAAAAATCAATATTGATTGGGAATATTAGGTATGTTATTAATTTTTATTGAATTCACTTAGCTCTCTCTCTCTCTCTCTCTCTCTATCTATCTATATATATATATATATATCAGCAAGACATCAATTCAAAATGTTTCTCCATTTTCTTGCTTTTGAAAGAGAATTATTTGAGGTTGATTCGTAAGTCATGACAACTATTTTTTATCTCTCGAAAACATGGTACCACTGGAAATCGAATATATATGCTTGAAAGTGTGTGACATGTAGTATGTAATGTTGGGGCGTGTGTGCCCTGGTCTGGCAGTTTGAACGCTCCCAATGTTAGTCTTTTGGTGACAACGGTGTGTAATGGACGTAACCAAAGTTGAACACCTCATGCATTTAGTTGTGAAGATAGCCGTTCTACATGACCACAATGCACGTGAAGCATGCCGAACTTCGTGAAGCATTGGGCGATCGTGCGCAATCCTATCATACTATAGCAAGGTGGGTAGAGGTCTTCAAACAGGGAAGAGCCTCAATTATCAATCTTCCTCATAGTGGACATTCTATGTCAGCACACAAAGATGTATCGGTGGCAGTGATTGAACAGTGCCTCATGGAAGATACTCATGGACTGTGATAGAATTAGCTCGACATACTGGCATTCCTGCATCATCAGTGTGCCGCATTCTGTGGCAGGACTTACATGTGCAGAAGATTGCTGCCAAGTGGGAACCACATCACCTAACTGAGGTAGAGCAGTGGACTTGCTATGAGACATGTCATATCAATCTACAGAGATTTCATCACAAAGGAAACAACATGCTGCATCGTATCATTGCAATTGATGAAACATGGGCATGAACCAAGCCTATGAACCATTACTGGAGCGACAGTCCAGTGAATGGCATCATCCTGGGTCAGCACGGCAACACAAGATTCGTTAAAATCCATTCCCCACGAAGCTGATGATCATTTTGGCATACAACAGACAAGGTGTTCTGGTGTGTTCAGCAGGGACACACTGTAAGTACCCAGTATTACACCTCATTTTTGCGGTACCACCTTCATCGTGCAGTACGGGAGAAGAGTCCTGAACTCTTGGGCAATGCAATAATCTTGCATGATGATGGTAGATCTCACAAAGTAGACATTGTTAAACGTTGCTTAAAGCATTGGGGTTGGGAAGTCCTGCCACCCCACTCTGTTCCCCTGATCTTAGTCCGTGTTGCTTCAATCTCATTCCTAAAGTGAAGAAGCTGTTGTGTGGGAAACGCTTTGCCAACACACAGGACATCATCACTGCAGTTTGGGGTAAGGTGGCACACATTAATGAATCGCATGTGGCCGATGGTATTCTCCATCTTTTCCATCGATGGCAACGAACTGTGCACAACCTGGGAGACTACTTTGAAGGATGTTGAACAGGTTATATGTGCATTACACAATGATTTCCCAATAATGGTTCATTATGTGTAATAGTTGTACATGAATAAACCGATGATTTCAAATGTCATGTTTCTTCCTGTTCATGCATGTCCTTCTATCCTCCCAGCGATTCCTGAATACATGCCCCATCTGGTTGCAACATTTCGTACTACATGTCACACACTTTCAAACGTATATATCCGATTTCCAGTGGTAGCATGTTTTCGAGAGTTAAAAAATAGTTGCCATGACTTATGAATCAGTAATATATATGAGGGTCGATTCATATATCACTCGTATATATCACTAAAAAATTTCTGTGATGTTTGAAAGACTCACATTTATGCTCTTCTAACTATTACATTAAGTTGGTTATTATTAGTTGAATCTTAACAAAATGAATAAGTTTACAGTGTGTTTGCTTTGAGTAGAGATAATAAAATGAAATAATAATAAAAAAAAAAACACATTCCACTTGTGAAATTTATTACTAATCTTTCATTTTTTTTAATAAGAAGAAAAAATGATAAGAAATGATTTATTGCTTTCATATGTTGTCAGTTCTCCAGTTAGGTTTAAGATAGATTTCAGTGATACTTTTAAATAATTATCAAATAGTAAACATAGTCTCTGACATTTTGGATTTTTTTTTTGGATTTTTCTGGTCTTATAATTAATAAAATGACAATTAAAAATAAAATGATTGGAGGCAATGCACAATCAGATTAAAACTTTATTAAACATTGAAGTTACATTACAGTTTTGAGGATTCATTATGGCTTCGTTTGTAATCCTCTGTAAAGGGGATTACTTAAACATAACAAGATCGATCATATTTTTTTATCTACAATGTAATTTGAGAAATTTTTGAAAGAGGGCAGAAATATATAACCTTCTTAGGTTATACATTGGTTACATAGAAACTAAAGTGGAAATGTTAAAATGAAATTTTGCACTTATTAATAAGCTGGTGAATGTGTAATAGTAAAATGTTTTATGTATTTTTCACTATTATCTTTATCTATTGATTGGCAATTGACAATCTATTTAGATAAATAGAAAAAAAATGAAAGATTACTTCTTTGTATTCTAAGTCCTCTCTTATTCTTTACATTAAGTTTTAACTAATTTTAACTAATACTTTTACTAGTAAGTTAATTTATTTCATACAGTAAAGTATGTTCGCTGGAACCTTCATTTTAGTAATTTTAATTTTTAATTTCTTATTTTGGTAGTTTTAAGTAGTTATTTTGGTAATTCTTATTTTGAATTAAAACTTGATTTCCAGTATCTACTGTATACATTTAGTAATTACATTTAGTATACATTTAGTAATTACAAGTGAGCTACTGATCAGTAGATAGTTCAAACAAATGACTGCTGATGAAAGGATCAATTCAGATCTGCAAGTGCATTTTGATTTTTGTTTTTAACATGTTTTTATACTTAAAAAATGTAAGATTTTTATTGAAATTTTATTCAGTATAAGTAACAGTTCAGTAGATTACTAATCTTCTGATTTAATTTTTAATTTTCTTCTATTCATGAATATTTTTTTGCTAATGTAAATTTTTTTGAATCACATTTTAATATTAATAATTCAGATAATTGCTTTTTATTTCTGATGTTTTGTGCTTGTGACTTTTAAAGTGATTTTAATTGAGCTACCTAATTAAATTAATCTGATGAAATATGTACCTATAGGTCTTGGGTCTTCAGACATATTGGAAATTTAGGCTCCAAACTTGTGGTCATGCTTGACATTGTAATCAAAAGCTTGTTGGCAATTATTTAATCAAGCATCATACTGCTGAAAATCCTATGGCCAGTTCAGAAAATATGGCTATGTTTGCAGGAATGTTTTACCCATGTTTTTAAAATCTTTTTTTCCAATTTTACTGTAAGAAACAGATCATAGAAGATATCAATCAAATTGCTTGATAAAGGTGTGACATTCTAAACAATTAAAAAATCGAAAATTCTGGTTCTTTTATCGGGGAAGGCGGGATTGGGCTGATGAGTCCATTGAAGGACGAAATGGCCGTTCCCAATTCCTTCCCATATTTGAAACAGAAAGGCAATTTTATTCAGGTGCCGAATTTGTTCTTGTTTTCGATTTTTTAAGCATTTTCGCAGCACGTTAAACTTCTTATTTAGCTTATTCTAAATAATCTTTATCATATTCAAATTAAACAGTAGCACCAAGACAAACAGGATTATGTCTTCAAAATGTCGATCTGCTTAATAAATAAATAAATAAATAAATAAATAAATAAATAAATATAAATGCTCTTTTTCCAAATGCATCTACTAACTGCAGTAGCATCTATTATCAAAATTAAAAACAGAAGTTTTATTAAAGGTGGTGCCTTATTCTTTTTGATAAAATTTTCTTGGTGGGCCAAAATGACAACATTATATTGGACCTCCCCCATATTTATCATTACACTGTCATATCATTTATCTGCTTAGATGGACAACTCTTTTGCTATTTTAGTAATAGATAATTCTAGTAATTACACCAGTAATAGTAATATGTTGCATCTTCTGAATCCATGCTTAAGAATTAATCTTTTAATTCAACCAAATTATCAGACTGTATTTGCTGTTTATTATTTTCAACAATTTATCTTTTCTTTCTTTCTGAAGACTATAACACACTGGGATAACGAGAGAGGAGGTTGTTGTGGGTTAGCAACCCTCCCCTACAATCCCGAATTGCATCCAAAAATGAAAAAAAATCTAGGATTTTTCGACCTTTTTTTTTGGTTGAAAAGTTCATCGGTTTGCCTGTTACTTCCCCATCCGAGAAAGGACATTACTTTTTTTTTTGGTGTGTTGTGTGACTACAACAATCACAAACCTCTCCCATAGATCCTGGATACGCCTATGCTATAACAGCAGTACTTTCATATCTGAATATCTGTCACTGTCTTCATTTATCAGTTCTAAGTAAAGTTTAAAGGGTCTTATAACCTTAAGCTTCCTTATAGTATTCTTTGTGTATTCAGATTGGCCTACCTTCTTAATGAAGGGTCATTTCTGACTACACACTACTTTAAATTAATATTCACACTCCTGACTGAATTGCCTATTAGGTTCACTTACTCCCAAGCCAAGAGAAGCAAAATAATGAAGGATGACAATTTTTGTTTTAAAATTTGGGTTTGAATGTGCTTTAAAAAGTATAATCAGTGTAACAGTGCATTTAGGGATTGCCAACTACACAGGCTGCATTAGGGAAGAATCATGCAAAATTGTACCATTTGTTTAGCCCTCCTGCCTATAATAGAATATATCCTTTGTAGGTTTCTGTACTAAAAACTTAAATTCATTAAAATTATTTTGTTTAACCAATACCTAATTTCTTGGCTATTATGTCAGTCATGTCCCTAATCTTGAAGTTTTCAATTGTATTGGAATATTAATCTGATGAAAGATTGTGCTGTCTATATTTTGAAGGTATGCTTTACTGTACACCAGGAAAGGTTACAAACATAGAAGAAAGAGAAACATAAAGGCCTTATTTTTTGGATTCTGAATAAATTCCAGAATGTCTTACATAATTCAACTATGTAGGGCAATATCAGAAGAACAGAATGTAAGGAAAAAAAATAATTTATTTTGGCTTTCTCTATTAAAGTCTTACAAAAGCAAATCCTGAGAAAATTCTATTCTTTAGGAAAAAAGGTTTAAGATTTCGTGAGGAAATTGGGATTTAGGGAAATAGTAGAGAATGTAACAAATTTAAATAAAATAAAATAAAAAATAAATAAAAATAAAATAAAATTCAGCATATCATGTGGCATTTGTCTCAGACCCATGCATTGTAACAGCTCATAACTGAAGTAGCATAACTGAAGTATTTTTTTTTTAATTAAAAACGTAATTACATTTTGATATACAGTTCTAGAAAAACAAAAGTTGTAAGAAACTAACCATTTTGTTGCTTAAGAGATTTTGGCTCTGAATTATGTTAATTTGCTGAGATCCATTTATTTCTAGAATGATTTAATAAACAATATTATTGAAAAAATGATTAATAAAATATACTAATTAATAAAATATATTAATAATTAATTGTATACAGGGTGTTTCAAAAATACACGGCATAATTTCAGGTATGTATTTCCCACATGTAGACAATCAAAATAGTTCATTACAACATATGTCCGGAAATGCTTCATTTCCGAGTTATGGCCTTCACAACATTGAAAATCACCGGAACGTTTTTCGTTCCGCCGGTCGTTGCCATTACAGAAGATGTTCAAAATGACCACCTCCTGCTTGAATACAGACCTCACATCGATGTCTCATTGAACGTTTTTCTTTCCGCAGGTCGTTGCCGTCAAAGGACACATTAAGAGGGCACTCTGACAGATCATTCCGAGGCGAAGGTTAAATTCAGTGGTGTGTTTGGCGTTCGACTGTGTGTCATGTACACAAATCAGGAGCTGGCAGAGATGCACTTCATGTACGGTAAGGCAGACGGCAATGCTGCGCTGGCTCGTCGTTTGTACCAGGAGAGGTACCCACAGCGACAATGTCCAGATCGGAAGACATTTGTAAGTCTCCATCACCGTCTGTGCGAGTATGGAAAATTTCACTCTCCTGGATTGGGAAGGGGACGACCAAGGTCTACAACTCCAGAAGAACAGGAGGAGATTCTGGAGACTGTGAACAGAACTCCTTCTGTCAGCACACGAAGGTTAGCGTTGCAAGTGAATGTTCCCCATACGACTGTCTGGAGACTGCTGAAAGAGCATCAATTGTATCCTTATCATTTGCAACGTGTACAGGCGCTGTCACCAGCAGATTACCCTGCACGAGTTAGGTTCTGTCAGTGGTTCTTGCAGCAGTGTGCTGCAAATCCGAACTTTCCTGCCTTAGTATTATTTACAGATGAAGCACAGTTCACACGAGATGGCATAACAAATTTCCACAATCAGCATGTATGGGCGTATGAAAACCCAAATGCAACTGTTGTATCTCATCACCAGGTGCGGTTCTCCCTCAACATGTGGGCCGGTATCATTGGTGATCGATTAGTTGGACCCCATGTACTTGTAAACAGACTTACGGGGCAGGCGTACACAAACTTCCTGGAAAACACCATACCTCATGTTTATGACGACACTCCACTGATCGATCGTCAGCACGCTCACTTCTTGCATGACGGCGCTCCTGCACACTTCAGTCGTACGGCTCGCCGGTACTTGGATCGAACGTTTCCTGATCGATGGATAGGTAGAGGTGGCCCAATTGCTTGGCCTCCACGCTCACCTGATCTGAACCCTCTCGATTTCTACTTGTGGGGCCATTTAAAATCATTGGTTTATTCGTCTCCGGTGCCTGATTTGGAATCCCTTCGGAATCGAATTGTGGCACGTTCTGAGGACATACGCAACATTCCTGGAGTGTGGGATCGTGTTCGCAGGTCATTGAGACATCGATGTGAGGTCTGTATTCAAGCAGGAGGTGGTCATTTTGAACATCTTCTGTAATGGCAACGACCGGCGGAACGAAAAACGTTCCGGTGATTTTCAATGTTGTGAAGGCCATAACTCGGAAATGAAGCATTTCCGGACATATGTTGTAATGAACTATTTTGATTGTCTACATGTGGGAAATACATACCTGAAATTATGCCGTGTATTTTTGAAACACCCTGTATACTGATAATTAAAACGTAATTTAGAATGGAACTAATTATATTTTGAGATGTAAACATATCTAACAAAACGATGTTATAGATTTGGCCTAATATTTATAGTACCCTTTAATATCTATCAAACGAGATGGGTTTTAAACTTGATAACAAAAAATTTGGAATGCAAAATTAAGTTGAAACACAATTTTGCATTCAATAATTTTGTTATCAAAAGTAAGCCCATGTCGTTATGATTCACTTGCAATTTCATCCCTCCAGTTATGGCAAGAAAGTGAAAAAATTGTTAAATATGTTGTAACCACAATAATAGTATGATGATAGTAATAACTCCACCACTCTTAGGAATCCTAAAATTTAATACGATATTTAGATTATAACAACAAGATCTCTAATGATTCTAGTACCCATTGAATCTATAAGGAAAGTTCTTTTGCCCCCCCCCCCCAAAAAAAAAAAAAAACACTTTCAGAAATCTTATTATCGAAATTTTACTTATCATTGAAAGCTGAAATTTTAATTGTGAAATTATGTTAATCATTCTGAGCTACCTATTCCTTTTTTGAAAGATTGAGTCAATTGATGAGGATAAAAAGAACTATCGTATAGCATAACTCTGTTAAAGTATTGTGATAAATAATTATAAAAAATTATGTATAAAAGCTGTAAATTTACTGACTGGTTTAGACTGGTGGAGCGAATATTTTTGAAGTTTTTCTGCATTGGAACTTCTAAATTGCCAACTATAATTTACTTTTCTTTTCTTTCTTTTTTTTTTTTTTTTCAAATCTACTTTTTAATTTCGAAGACAAAGAGGGCAAGAGTCGCCTGAAAATGTTAGTCTCCACCTTGTGATTTAATAAATAGAGAGATAATTAAATTGCGATCGGAGTAAATATTCTGTATTAATTAAAACCTAGAGTTGATTATATCTCGGTAGGTTATTAAGGCCATAATGAGATTGACGTAAGGCTTTGAATCCCTGACAAAGGTCACTGCTTTATTCCATATACGCCAAGAAATTGAATAGCATCTCAATTAAAAGAAGTCCAGGCCTTACTTTGAAGATTTCGGAAAAGATTTTTCTTATAATTTACTTCTGAGAAAAATAACTTTTAAAAATAGCTTCATCACTTATATTTTCCTGAAGTTTATTACAAGCAAATAAAAAAACAAACAAAACAACAACTTTGAATTGAAGATACTTTTATGAATTCAAGTATCAGTAATCTTAAATTTCTAAATTTTTACTAGTTTTTACGTATATGCCAATGCAAACTTGTAGGAGCTTATCTTCAATATTTTGATATATTACTATTTTATTTCCTGACCTTTTTCTAAATGTTTAAAAAAAAAATCATTTTAAAATTTTTATACCTTAAAATTTTAATTTTATTTTTCATTTATTCTTTGTAAATCATTAATCAATAATAAGAGATGAAAGAATTCATTTATTGTATGATTCCGGCATACATTCCTGTCAGTATCATGTAAGAGAGATGGGCCTCCATTAGTTCATCATTAGATTCTTGTTGTCGTAGCATATCTGTGCACAGATTCGTAAGATAATGGTGATTTACAAGTAATTTCAACTGTGATATATTATTATTTTTTTTATTACCAGTAATACCACAGAAGCAGGACTATGGACTATATTTATTGAGGAAGTGGTTTTCCTTCTGTCATCATAACCTAAATTGCTGCTCTTCCTACAATCATCATTAAGGACATAAAGATCTTAAGGAGTCCCTTAAGATTCATTGCTCGAATAAGCATTTACTGGCTGCAATGCAGAAAACGGTCGTTCAAACTCAAAACCAATTATTACCACTGCTTAAATTCTTTATAACTTCCGAAATGTTGAAAATCTTTCCCCTAAAGACTTTTTATTGAAGATCTGTCTATTTGATTTTCTTGAAATGTAAATTAAATACACACATTTGTACATGTGATTACGATGTAGCTGCTTTCTATTTTACTACAAACGTACTATTATTAATTTTTTTGAATAGTTATTATTTTTCGTATGATAAGCTGGCCATTTATTTATTGTTGCATTTGTAGTTCTCGACTGACCCATAACATTTCAAAAGATTTTTTTTTTTTAAATTGTTGATTATTGAATTAAATAAAATTAATTCAACTTCAGTGAAAATTAAAAGCACCCGGACATTGAACAATTGGGCCATTAAAAATTCCGTTTTAAACTTGTTAATGCCGTTTTCAGATAGCTAATAAGGACATCAATTATGTTCTTTCTTTCCGTGATAATGAATAGTAAAGTATAAAATTCATTATAAAGTTAATAGAAGAAAACAGTCATTGTGGTCTTTTCTTGTTATCATCTAATAAAAGTTATCAGAAGCTTAAAATAGACAAAAAAGTTAAACAAAAACAAACCTAAATAAATATTATTGTAAGCTGATGTATGTTTCAGTCTCTTTTGGTTCAAAGCATCTCGCTGAGTGTAAATCCTAAATCAAAACGAGATTTGTAATTGACAATTTTGAAACTGTATGAAAACTGATTCTCGGGTTTATTTATGTCTTTTGCTTTCCTTCATAGTCTTGTGAAAGCTTTATGAAATTGCATTGATTATCAAGAGACTTAAATTATTTATTTATTTGCTCTTGTTTCTGTCAAAACAGTATTAGTCTGCTTTGACCAATATACTGTAAATGCAGGATACACATAGAGGACTTGTTGGTTTGGCCTTCAGGCATTCTTCCACTTTTTTTCCCCCCTGCAGATATGGTAGTGTTCATCTCAGAATTTTGGGCATGATACTCTACATTTCGTATATTAACGACCCCCATATACATTAAAGTACATAAATTACTTTGTCGAAACATGCGAGGATCTTTCTCTATCGTTGGGAAGATACAGTTGTCTAGCAATAGGCCTTTAGATTCACTAGGAACTACTTTGATATGTTCTAGAGCTATCGTTATGAAGATATTAGAAAAAAAAATACAACATTTTTTTCTTTTTCTTTTATTATAATAAAGTCTGTCTTTAATGTAACAATGTCTTTATAAGCTATAAGAATGGTTATTTTAAAATTATTATTATTTCATACAATATCCATTTCTCATTGTCTGTATTTTAATATCTGTACATTAAAATATACATTCTATTTTCGTTGATCATTTTAAGATTTTAGTTGTGCTGTAAACATTGTGGTTAGGGTTAGAATAAGTTATACAGAAACATAAAACTTGTTGACGAGGCTTATGAATATCTGACTTAGACGATAAATGATAAAAAGAAAAGAGAAAAAATGGTACTAGATAAAGAAATTAAGTAAAAATAACAATTTAACGATGTAAGGCTATAAAATTAATAAAAAAGAAATCTTTGGAAAGAAGGCGGAGGAGATGGAAGTCAGCCAGAAAAACCGAAGCTAAACCATCCGAAAATAAACATTTCTTTGATTTTACTGACGTTAATTCCGACCCGAAAGGGATCATTTTAAGTAAATATCTTTCGTTTCTGTGAGTTTCTTTGATTTTACGACGTTTTTTGAAGCGATTACAGCTTTTAAGCCTATTTCACTGAAAGGCTTTGGAATAAAACGAACAGATGGACAATAAAAACTTGCCCTTCGACCCTTCCATCAAAAGCTCTTCCGTACAAACTTTCGAGAGGGTAAATCGAGGATATCCGAGAGGCTTGATTGACAGTCTTCCGCCGCTTCCGCAAATTTCCACACCGCTGTACGGGAAGTTTGGTGTCCGCCCAGGTTGGCCGTCCTTCGTGACGAAGTCGTTTATCAACGGTACGAGAGCAATTTCCCCCGCTTTCAGTGACGCCTGAACAGTGAGAGCGAAGCGCAGTTCGATAAGAACCCACCCGAGGAATATAACAAGAAGAGGAAATATGGCTCTAAAAGCCGATCACCGACCCGGGGGACTCCACTCGGAACTGCACTTGATGCGAATACTTTGGAGGTTGTCGTAAATCTTTATGTAGATGCCCCTCCAAAGCCCTTAAAGTAGTTTTATTCTTATTCCGCCGTAAGGCTTAAAGAACTAATGAGAGGCCTTTCCCTCTTCCTTTAATTCTTTCTGTGAATAAGGAATACGCCTCAAGTTAGATGCAGTTTTTTTTGCAGAGATCCTTTTTAATGGGCCAGTTGCCTTCTCTACATCTGGAATCTTTTTAGAATAAATTTATTGAAAAAGGTTACATAGATGCGGGATGTTTTTCTTAGGAATCTTGCCGCTCATAAATCATCCAGTTGAAAACTAATAAAACCAACTGTTCTAATTTGACAATTGGGGATTCTTTTGTTGTAACCCGAGGATGAAAAGAAAAAAAAAAAGGGGGGGGGGGGGGGAGAGACGGTGAATTAACACTAAGGAATTAAGTTTCCAGAATTACTGTTTCATAAGTCATTTGAATAACAAAGTTTTTCCAAGAAAACATTAAGAAGGCAACAATAATTTCAAGTAGTTTAATTTAAAATTTAATTTAAGTCGATTTAAAAGATGTTATACGAATGAAATTTAGAAACAAGCATATACTATTGAAAACAAGCATGTAAAATTTGGAAACATATATTAGTTAATATATGTAATTCTTAACTATAATTCCAGACATATCGACTTAACTAGGTAAGATAAATTTCACTAAATTATAATGTTTGTGGTGGCTAATCCTAAGCGTTACTTTAGTAATTAAAATAAATTAATTTCCAGATAAACATCAATGGGTGAGAGCAAGTGTTTACTAAATGACATCTTAGAACATCTTTTCTAGGATGTCACCTAGTAAACACTTGGTCAGCTGTGAGCAGTTACCAATAAAGCGAGATCTCGGTACAGAGGCTAATAGGAATAATCATCAGAATCGCAGTGGAAACTCCAAAGCTTAAAAACAATGAAAAACTTACTGAAAAATTATTGGTGAGAAATTCATGTGCTAGCATTCCGCCGGTCTCAATGAATTTTTTTCCTAGCTCATTGAAAGTAAAAAACGCATATTTAAATATGAATTTTCTTACCAGTTTTTTTTTTTTTAGTGAGTTTTTTATTGTTTATTTAAGCTTTGGAGGCTTCACTAAGATTCCGACGATAATTTCAGATAAATCTGTAATCCGAACTGCTTTATGAAAGATTTATACATGAGCTTAAGCTATAAAAATAAAGTAGGCGTATCACTGTTTTTAGGCGGAGAGACCTCTTGGATCATGAGAGAAAACTTCCTAGGAATGGGACGAAGTTGCAACCGATTGACTAAACCGCTTTTATCCTCGAGAAAGGACGCGGTCCGCGTTTAACAGTAGTTAATTTAGTTTCTGTGTTTTGGCGCCCAATGAGGTGTTCTTTTAGCGAACCATTTGGGAGCTATTGTGATAGCGATAATCAACTGTCCGTCCGTGTCTATCCTCCCCTAATAACTCCAGAACGGTAAACGGATTTCACCATCGTGTTCAGAGGCTCAAACAACGTAGGAATAGGGTATTTTCAGGGGCCAACGCTCCCCATGTTCGAGATATTTGGCATTGTTGTCATTGGATGTCCTCTATTAGCTTAAATGTTAGAAATGCAACCATCTCATTTCAGTTGTCAGCTATAGCTTGATGGTTAAGGTCTCGGACTGTACTGAAGTTTGTCGGTTCGAATCCGTATATTTACTGTTTTTTTTTTCTTAATCTATTTTTTCTCAATGTCCGCGTCTTTTTTTTTTTTTGTTTTTCATATTTTCCTAATTTTTTTTTTATTTTTCCTTACGTTAATTTACTTTTTTTTTTTTATTATCAATATTATTTTTAAATTTTGTTATTATGGATCGCCCTTAAATTTATGCTTTAGCACGAAATTATATTCTATTTTTTTGTTTTACATTTTGCCCTTCCCTCTCCCACTAACAAAGAAATATCTGGAATTAATTTGTAGTTGGTAGAACTAAGTTTATTTTTTCCTTCAAAAAAACTTATCAGCGGAAGTTTGGCAACAGCTCATATTATCTTTCTTATTAGATATCTCTCAGAATCGTGACTGATTAAAAATCTTTCAGCTAGTTTGTTCCTGTTAACCATCATTGGATGAAAGATACCTTCATTTGGTCGATTTTTAGTAATGTAGTTCTAAATTATTCCAATTTTACATGTTAATGATTTTATGTACTGCCTCGGTTTGCCTCAGTTAATTGAATAATTAAAATAAAAACAAGTGAATGTATAATTTTTTTTTCTTTCATCCTTACAAATTAAACTCAGTGAAGTAATTTTAAGATTAATGCGTATCTAATGCTATTAGGTTTCTCCATGTAGTTTTATATTCGCTAATTAGTACTATAAAGAAAGAAAATTTCCAATTTTAACTATCATCTTTTCCAAGGATCTTGATTTTTTTTTCTTTGAAAGTTAAAAAATCTTTGTGAAAAGGAATGTGTGTCCTCCAAAAACTTAAAATAAAAACAATAAATACAGATTACAAAAATAAAACAAATTCATGAGCTAGCCTCCGCTAGCCTCAAATAAATTTCCTTAAACATAAAAAGAAGCCATTGCTGTTTAGAAAATCTTTGTTTTTTGATACAGATTGAAATCTTTTTTTGAGTTGTAATCCTTCTGTATTGGATTAATATAAATGTTTATTTTATCGTTTGTTAATATGCATCGGCGAAAAAAAAAATACAGTACCATTTTAAATCCAAAATATTGTCAAATCTACGATCACGATAACGCAAAACTAATTATTCTACGAAGCTGAAATTTTACAAGTAGTTTTAATTGCTTATAAGGAAAATCCGTATTATTTTTGGCACTAATCAGACCTGTAGATAAGGAGGTAGAAAAAGAAACAAATCCAAAAACTGTCAAAAATAAGTTGCCGTTAAGACATAGGAATATCGAAAGCGTATTTATATGAATATGAAATTTTATTACCAAATAAAATCTACTGCTGATTTTGATAGAAATTGGGGTGGAATTAACAAAAGCTGTACCAAAAGCTATTTGAGAATGAGATCTGGAATGATCTGAAATTCACTGCAAAAATCTTAAGAGAACGGCTTGATTGTCTCCCTTCATTCTTGAATTTGAACAAACTTTATCTGTTTTGAAGGTTTATCTCCGAAACTTTGCACAGCATTAGTTGGAATAAGAATACGGTTTCAACTTACATGTGAGACGCTTTTTCTAAAATTTCATTAGCATTTTATATTGGGGGCAGACGGCTTAGGATAAGACGCCGTGTGTTATTCAGTCTTCCTTTGTAGCCCTTGTTCTGTTAGATTGAATGTTATGGGAAACGCTTTCGTGAATTCGAATTAAAAATTCAAATTTTTAAGGCTTAAGGAAGGCTTAAATCTTTCTTTTGCGTGATGCGTTTCATGATTTTAAAAAGAAAAGAAAAAAAAATTCTAAGTGATTCTGATTACTTGTTTTCAAATAATCTTTATTTATATTGATTGTTATTACTTTTTGTTTAGAAACTGGTAAGGTGGATCATTTTCTTTCTTATCCCCAATTTTTTTCATGGATTCTTGCATATGACGCTTGAATGATCTGACTATTAGGCGGTAGTTCTGTTGTAGGAGTCAGTGAACTTACCATTTGTAATATCTTATGTTTTATCTTGGTGAACAGCAGACTGTCAATAGAAAATTGACTTATTGAACTTTAAACAAGGTAAAGTAATCACAGTGCTTCGCAACGGCTTCTGAATCACCTTTACTTTAGAATAGACTGCGCCGGGGCGGTCTAGAAAATGCTCGCGCGAGTCTATTTGTGACCCCATGCTATCTTGCCCATCCCTTTTTATATGGAATAATCGTCATTCTTAACTCAAAAATTGTTAATACACTGAATTCCTAATAATGATTTAAAAAAAAAAAAAACTTAAAGAGAAATTGCACATGAGGGGATCGAACACACGACCTTCGCATTATTAGCACGACGCTCTAACCAACTGAGCTAACAGGCCACCTACAACCCTCAACATTCATGCCACCTACAACTGAGCCAACAGAAGCCGTTGCGAAGCATTGTGGGATATCTGTCCACAGACAGACAAACCGGGGATTTAAGGCGTCTTTCAGAAGCCTAAAAATGTACCTTAACTGTTAATACTTCTCATTATTTATATAGATTTACATAGTTAAATTACATTAATCAAAACGATTAATATAATCAAATAGGAAAAATATCTGCCTGAATCCAATATTTCCAAAAGTTAGACAGATTCGAGAAATAAAATGCCAGGTCCCTACTCCGTGCAAGGTCATCTACTACGTATGTTACATCGATGCCAAATAGGAAATATCCGATAGGTGGAAGTATCCACTCTGCAAATAAACAATACTATTCAACTTTTAAAATTGCTTTTTTTTTATGGTGTGAATTAGCAAAATTAGAGTTAACGTAAAAGTTCGAATAAAGACACCTTATGTCAAGTGCAAGCATAAGGATAGAGAAAGGCGAGAAGGAGACAAGCACAGCAAAAGAAAAGAAAATATCCAAGCCTGGAAACGAACTGAGCTAAGAGGTCGCCATCTACTCAGCTACACTATTTAAAGTTCTAGTAAAAATATAATATTTATTCTTTTCTAATTTTAAGAAAGAGGAAACCTTTTTTTTTCTTTCCTGAAGAAAAAATTTGACGTATTTTTATAATTAGGATGTCTTTTAAAGAAGACTTTAACTAATTTAAGTTGGGATCAGTTTATTTAATCTGTGGAAATATAAATGCTTCATTTTAAGGAGATAAAGCGCGGATTTTTTTATTTTTATTTTACGAGTTAAATCGAGATGAAATCTAACTTTGTTATTATGAAATTTGATCTTTGAAAGAAGAAACCTATTGTAAATGCCAGACTTTATTTGAAGCCCTCAAAGTCAGGAAATCGATTTTGTTATTATTATAAGTATGTTTACAAATAGCCACTGATAAGGATTAATTTACGCAAGTTCTGAAACAAAATTAAATTAATTTTAAAACATTGTCTTTTAAAGAAATTGGTTTCAAAACATATTTAACTCGTTTAACGATTACTTTCTGATAAACGAAAGCTATAAACTACCAACAGCTGCAACAAACACAGTAATTTCACAACTTCATCGTCAGATTTGTTTTTGTGTTATTGATGGCACCATCATACGCTACAATCACTAAAAGGTATTAGAGAACACAATGGACTAAAAGTTTATCTTTTCTGCATCATCAAAGCCGTATTAATATTTGAAGTTAATGGCAGCATTTTGTCGTGAAATGTTTTTCGTAAAAAGCTTCATTTCCACAAAGGAATAAGAGAAATGAAAATGCTCAGTGATTTTTACAGCCATATTGTAGGTGTTATAAAAGACCCAGTTGTGACAATCACTGAACACATAATGAAATTAGCCGATGTTGGCCCACGAGGAACAGTTGAGCGCTCAATGAATTCATAATGTAACTCGAGAGTTGGATTTCACTTAATGTGAGATCGAATGATATTTCCCTCTACCTTCCATTGCGACGGTCTTTGCCCTCCAGCATACAGCAAACTGTTTCTAATTGCTGGCTTAGCGCTCATTTATGGCTTCCATCATTTGCTCATTATGCGATTCTTCTTTAGTTCTCCTTTCGTCTAATTACACGTTCGCAGCTAAATCTGTGGAAAGAGACGAGAAGGTTACACCAGTGGCTTTTAGTTCGTGAATTCCCAGAGAAGCCATTGAAGAAAAAACAAAACAAAACAAGGAAAGTGTCTTGGTTTGTAAATTAGCTTCTCTGTTGCATAATAACGGCATTTTAAAGATTGCAATGATTCCTGAACAGATGGAAATAAAGGAAAGGATAAAACGATAATTCTTATTCACATTAAGTACACTGCTTTAACAAATACTTTGTCCTGTGATTTACATCTAACAGTGCTTACAACCAGTCTTTATACATAGGGATTTTTTTTACTACGGAACATTAAAGAAGGCTCAAACAATGTCTTTAAAATTCCACTAGAAAAAATAAAGTGTATATTGTGAACTTAAAAGCCTCGAAACGTTCGTTTCTTTTATAAGAATTGAAAGTTAATATTCTCAGTTGCTAATTGATTTCAATCTTGATTTTTAGTGTTTCCTGATAGTGATACTTATTGGCTGGTTACAAAGCCTTGTTTTATTTCAAGTGTCGTATGGTGCGTACCATTGAGTAATACGGACTTTCCTTAAATCCAAGCTTAAGTATTGGAAGGAAGCCACTAAATACTTCAACATTTTGCTACAGAATGTAGTTTCTAATATCTCTGTTTCCAGGAGAACGTAAAAAAAATAAATAAATAAATAAACAGTTTTTCAGTATCGATTACTTTGCCTGAAGACTTGCCCTGAAGTTTTCTTTCTTTTGTTCCATTTCGTGAAATCGTGGATCGACACTGTAATGATAAACCGAATCCATTAAGTTTTCTTTTAAAATTTATTCTTAATTCTTATTCAAAAAATCTTGTATTTCCAACAAATTCGGTGCCGCGAAGCATTCTACGAGTTACAACGAAATTCCGAATAATTGACATATTTTCCCATGAAAGTTTAATTCAGAATTCTAATTAAGCCTCCAAAGATAATTAAAAATTTGGGAATGATTAAAAGCCTTGCATCGTAAATACTTAATAGAAATGCGCAGTGACGAAGTTTAGTCGTAATTAAAGATGGAATTCGTAAAAACTGCATTATTGAAGCGTGGTTCTCAGAATTGATGAAAACTGCTTGATGTGGTGGCATTATTTTTTTAACTGTATGAAACTCTTTGACTACCATAGAAGTTGACATTATACGTTAAAAATGAATGGAAATGAAACCTTCATCTGTTCAATTTGATTGGCATTCGTGTACATTACATTAACATTTGTGGAACGTTTTTTTTTGCTGCACGAAAGCAGTGAAATGCAGCGAAGCCAACTATTGTGGGGTGTTTTAATTAGAGACATTATAAGAAGCGTCGTTTTCACTGTCTGTATCCGTTCCTAGTTATCACTCGGTACATTACATCTCGGATTGTAGCAACTGTTTAGTCTTTCGAAACCCCCCAGTTAACTTTCTTTTATTTTGGTTCATTTGTTTTTATATTCGCTACAAAGATTAGCCTTGATTTTCTCAAAATAATTTTACTAAAATCAGAATTGATATTAAAAAACTACGCTGCTATTTTCTAAATCCTTTTAAACAAAATAAACTTCATGCTTATAACTGTTCTTTCGAGATTTAGTGTTTCTCAATTTTAGAATATTTATTAGTTAATATCCCCCAACCGTTGTCTATTTACAAGGGTTTTTCTAAATAATCGAATTTATATAGTTTTTGTTTCGAAATTCAATTCGTTCTTGATTGTGGGAAATCAGAATTCATCATCTTCATTCCTGTTGTCAACCTATTTCATCCTCTCCATGATGAAGATTGCAAATAACTCTTCTATTTATTTCTGTGTAAAACTTTCTTTTTCGAGTTAGTTAAAAAAAGAAAGAAAATGCTTGATTTCGTTCAGAATTAGCTGATGTTTCCTAGCCTTTGCTCATTTTTAGAAATTCAGTTGAATTTCTACTATCCATCTGTTCCAGTTTCTTTCTAAAATTTCATTTTCTTTTCTTTTTCTAATAAGAACATCTTTGGATTGTTCAACCAAACAAATACACACCAAAATTCAGAAGATGACTTATTTTCTGACCTCTGAATTCACTGGTAATAGTCGTTTTTCTGTAAACCTCTGCAGTTGTTCACTAGAGGTTTCTGAGCACAAGGGATATGCTGAAACTGAAATCTGTACATATGGCAGTGTTACGTCTCTGACTTCATTATCGATGTATTGTGAGAAACTATTGAAAAATTCATACTTATATACTATCTTAAAATACTTCATACCATTTGATAACACACCATTTCCTAAATGCGATATTTCGCATGCATTTATATCCTGCTTCAACAGGCCATTACTTCAAAAACATCTTCACCGTTAATAAATACGTTTATTTAAATATAGTCATTAACGGTGAAGATGTTATGAAGTAATGGCCTGATGAAGCAGGATCATAAGCACCTGCGAAAATCGCATTTAGGAGATGGCGTGTTGGAAAATATGAAGTTCATTACCAGTGGTCAGTTTTCTTTAGAACGCGGAAGTTGGGCAAGTGTCCTAAGGATAATGCATACGAAGACTTTCAATAAAATGATCAAAGCAATAAGATCAAAGAAAACATGCGAATGACTTGTCTTCCAGACGAATATCATCTTCATGGTGCCCTTTTCGTCTAAACATGACCTCAACCAATCTCAATACATTCCCTGGGTTGATCACCAATCTTCGAACCACTTTTCGTTTCATTACATAAACAAGCAGTCGTAAGTAATGCCAAACAGGCACCTGACAGTCTTGACTGGTGTAGAAGCAGGCGAGCGACGGGTTGGAGGTTTGACGGAACAGAGGCCTGTAGTGAATAACAGCAGAGGTTTACAGAAAAACGACTTTCACCAGTGAATTCAGATGTCCCAAATTGATCATCCTCTGAATTTTGGTTCATATTTGTTTGTTCGAACCCAAAGGTGTTCGAAGTAAAAAATTCATGCTGAATTTGGTTTCTCAAGCTATACATTACGTTTTCAGTCTCTCGTGTATTTCCTAAAATGTATCTTCCCTAACTTCTTTATATAGTCTACAATTTCAGAATTCATTGTTGCAGAGTATTTACATCCTCGTCTCTCTAAGTTCTGATTTAATTTTTGGATTCAATGTTTTAATTTTTGGATTCAATGTTTTAATTTTTGGATTCAATGTTTTAATTTTTTTTTTCAAATTTTTTAAGCAAAGTGACTTTGCTTCTTTCAGTATTACTTTATTTTTACCAATAGTTCTTATTTTTATTTTTACCAAAAAGTTCAAATTGATGCTTAATTTTGTCAGAGTATCATCATCCAAACTATAATCTATACATTAATCGACCTTTTTTTTGTACTTTACTTTCTAAGAATGATAAGAAGCTGGTTTTTAAAATACAATATTGTTCGTTAATTCTATGCAAGATCCGTGTAGGTCAAATGTTGCTGTGAATAATGTTTGTTTTATGAAGAAACTTAATACAACTGTTGCTTTTTTGCTTAAATTTACTTTTTAAATTAAATACAGAAATATTCCTTAAAACTGTATCCGAATTTATTATTATAATTTTTTTTTTTTTTGAGAAATTGCTAGGCAACTTAGCAGGCAACGATTGTAACTTTGGATTATGCGATTCTGGGACTAGCATTCCAACTCGCTCCTCGAAAATTTCTTATAAATTCCTTGGATGTGTTCCAGCAGATTTGCCGTTATGGCATCGACTGTGGGATGTAAGTAGTCACATATCATATTTATTCTCTACATCTGTCAGTTGCTACACGCAGCTGAATCATAGATGAAGCCACCATTTGTGAGAACTACTTCTGATATTGGTTTCAATTTTCTCGGTTACGTTACGCCGATCTACCTTTTTTTTTATTTATTTACCTTTAATTTTTTAGAAAGTTTCTGAAGCATAAATAAAATCTTAAAATTCGATCAATTTTGTTTTTAAAAAAAAGTTTGAAAAGAAAGTAAAAGTGGTTTCTAAATTTACTTTTTATAGTAATGTGTCGGTAATAAAAATGGAATTGCCTACATTACCATTGCTTAGCACAAGATAATTTATCTATAATTCATGAAATGTAACAAAGATAAAAATCTTGGCATTTATGTTCTCGCCTTATGTTAACTTTTAACGCCAGCTTTAATGTTACTAATTTTCTCTGTGACGAGTCTTAAGTTAATTCGAGTGCCAGATGTTGTGTTACAAGCATTTCGGATTTAACATATATTCTCAAATTATGTTTTGCGTCTTTATTCGCCATATCTGAAAAAATATATACGTTCTAGAAACCCAAAGACAAATTTCAACAGAAATGAAAGTTAATGTTGTCTTTTTTGTCTGTTTTTATTTTCTACATCTCAACCAATCATATGGTTAAAATACCAGAATAATAAAAGACAGAAAACACATTTTGAAAAATAATAATCTTTAAATTTTTATTCTCAACATTATCCAATTTTGGCAATCGTATTCTGAAAACCTGGCATTCACAAAATTGAAATGTATACAAATTTTACACGAATTGCCAGCTTTGTTGGTCTTTCTTAAATTAATGTAAAAAGGGACAGTGTAGGTAATAAATTGATACATTGAGAATAAAAATGTAAAAATTAGTATTTTTCAAAATTTATCTGCCTTTTAATATTTTGATATTTAAACTTACGGGATTCTAGGAATTTATTTACTATCTTCTAGATAAGGAAGTTGGTTAGTTTTGCATTGCCAGTGAATTGTTGATGCAGATATCAGTAGCACAAACGGATGTAGGTGAAATTTTTTAACTAAAGATAAAAGATATGTGTGAATTTATTCGTTTAGAAGCTGATAATTCACTTGCCATACACACGAAGTTGTCAATTTATTACCTACACTGCCTCTCTTTACATTGATTTAAGACAGACCAACAAAGCTGGCAACTCGTGTAAATTTGTGTATGGTAATATGCACTTAAATTTCTGTGAATGGCAGTTTTTGAGAATACGATCGCCAAAATTGGCTAATATTCACTATCAGACTAAGCAGCTATTAGAAATGCGATCGAGTTAATAAGTAGATTTGTAAAGTAGGCGAGTAATTAGAGAAAAGGATTTCATTAAATCATTTTTATGTGGATTTTTAAAAGATTAAATAGATTAACTTACAAACTTATAATATTGGTCCAACTGTAATACAAAGACACCCAATTTTCTTTCTCATTTTTTCACATTTTACGTAGTATTTTCAATTCAATTCTCTACCAAAATTCGCCATATCCAAATGTGCGATTCGTACAACTGCAGACAAATTTAAGGATATTCCATCGATTTATAGATTGCCAACATGTTCATCATGTATGGGAAATATTTATGTAAAGGCTATTTCTTAATAACCGTATACACTTTATTGATTTGCTTTTATAGCTTACGGTTTATCTTTGTCTAATACCATTGTCATAGTTTGTCGATCTCGATCTTTCTCATTTTTTATTTTCCTCCAATCACTTTTTTTTCCCAGTTCGAAATAATCAGGTTTGGGTGAAGCTACTTTTAATCCTAAAATATTAGTTCATTTTTAATGACATCATTGGCGCAGTATCTGATCGCTGGATTCGAGGAAGCGAATTAAAGTCTTTGAAAAGGATTGACAGCGGAAGAAAATCAGCTGATTGAAATTCCCGCCCGAGTGACAAGGGGATAGAGAAGCAACGATGAGAAATAAACAATTCTTTGTTGTCTGTCCTCTACCTCAACTCTCAAAGATACAAACAGTATAAAAAACTATATCACTGTTCTTTTATTAAAGAAAACTTGTCAACATGAACCTAGATAACTGATAAATCAACTTTTAATTGAAGACAATTAAAAAATATTAATCTATCAATGAAAATTTACGTCGCAAATGAAAAGAAAGCACCTGTAAGGAGATTGCAGTTCACACCATTGCCAAGGGATAGACCAAGGTTAAACTCATATATTTATTCGATGGTTTAAAAGCCATAAACTCTATTTCCAGTTAACTTTATCTGAAGCATTATCTTATTTCGGAAATTTGAAAACAAGAATACAGCCGGGAGATAAGGGTAGGAATTGTCAAAATTCCTAACATTGTCATCGATTTTAAACTGTAAAAAGTAAAATGCTTCGTATTTAAAATGGTTTATAAAACTGATAATAGATGGCACTGCTGTGTTCTTCGTTGAACAAAAATTTCTGTTTCGAAAAATATGTACATTGTAAAAGGCACAAGCACATAAAAGCAAATACAAATGTTTCTTAAAAGTAGTTTAAGATCCTTAATCTTCATTAGATTTCTCTTCATAGAATACATTTTTAATTCTGCTTTTATAGGAAATATATCTCTTGTCTTTCTATTGAGGAAGGAAAAAACAAAGATGAAACAAAAACAAATAGATGAACTATTACGAATGAATTAAAAATACGAATCGAAATTGCAGAGGAATTAATTTAGAACCTTCATAATATTCTCTTTTTTTTTTCGTAGAAAATATGGATTATTTTATGGAACTTATTTTTAGAATTGGTCGAATAAACAACTAATTTTTATCTATTTTATTTTAATAAAATTGTACACAGTCAAACAGAAGCAAAAGAATAACTTAACAATTTTAAACTGATTTCTAATTAAGAAAAGCAATTTTTTTTAAGGGTTTTGTAATTTTTTGTTTTGAACTTCTTTTTTCAATCCGGAATTTCAATGAGATTAAAGATTCAGCTATTCATTACATCACAAATCATTGCCATTTTTAAAATCTAATGGAAATCAGTATTCTTAATACCTTAAGGAGATTTAATGAAAGTAAATAATAATGAAGAATTTAGAGTCTGTATGGTTGTGTAACTTCAAGTAATTTCAACGTAGTGTTCCCGTCTTACATTGTCTTATATGTACACTTACTTATACATCGGTGCACAAAATCTATTCCTCAGAAAAATAACTAAACTTTTAAGGAAAAATCAGCTAGATGTTTGGGCCACATTGGTAGGTTTTGTATATAGAGCTCACTGTTCATAATTGAAATTTCTTCGGTTGAAGACAAAAAAAAAAAAAAAAACTAACCTTTGAAATTTAAAATTGAATGCAGACCAATACATTAATGTTTGTGAATTAAGGCACTTATTGAAAGCGGCCCTTACAGTGGATTTACAAACACCAAAGCCTAATTAATTGTAGATAATATAATTATTAAACATTTTTCATGATGTAGAGCAAAAACTCAATTTTACTTATTGTTCTGAAGAGACTGTCACAGATTGTCATCCACAAGCAAGACACCATTCCATTAACAAACATTCTAAATGTGTTCTACATTTCTGAAAATGCCAATTTTCATGAAAGTTTGAATATGACTATTTTATGTCATTATTATGCTAACTTACTTTGTCATTATTATAATTCTTCACATAAGATTACATTGAAATAAAAGAAAAATACAAGAATTTGTTTAAGAGCAGAAGGGGTAGGAAATCTGACATTTTGTTTTATTGCTCTCTTTGTGGAATTTTCTCGTTCAGGTTTTTAGCATTATTATTATAATTTTAGAAAATAATAAAAAAACACCAAAATAATAATACTTAATTTTCTGGAATTAAAAAAAAAAATTGTTACTAAAACTATTTTCAATATTATAAATTAATATGAGCACTACAATTTATAAAAAGTCAATAATTAATAACATTGTAACATATATTAAGTTAGAATATTAAGTAAGTTACTTTCTGAGAATGATAAGCTATAAACTATTTACATTTTAATTTGTTAAATCTATTGTAAGGAGAACTGGCGCAGAACTCGATGGGGCTATTTTCCAGGAAACTTTTGGGAACCATTGGTTCGGCGAAAATTAGAAAACGGATGCGTCTTCCTTTTGGTGGAAGATTTAAAAGCTTTTCACTTCCTTCTTCGTTGCCACTGGTTTCATCAGTTCGGAATTTAGAAATTAAACATTGGAGTTTTGTATCTGCCCTTGCGTTAAGGTTGTGGATAGTAAGGAAGGTTATTTAGCTTTGAAGTTAAAGGTTAAATATTTTAATTTGTCTCTAAATCCTTTCTGTCTAGTGGCCAATTTACCGTTATTTTCGTGATTTTGTTTGTGGATCCAAGTCTAATTCTAACATCAGAGCATTCGGATAAACCATCAGAAAAACGTTGCCTAAGCAAATCTGGAAATAGGATTTCTAACCCTAGTTATAATCGTTTAAAAGAAAAACGATTCCTGAAACTGAAGATGTAAAAACTCTTAATACATTTTATTTTTAGCGACTCCGACCACGAAAGTGTAAAGGGGGTGGGGGACGCTCTCTTTCTGTCCCCAACTCTTATAACTCAAGCTATAAGTCGGACAGAGTCACACCTTATGATTTGTAGAGGTGGGGAAAAATACGAGTTCCTGTATACGATCACTGAGGATGTCGCCCGAATGAAATTTGTACGGAATTGCTTTGGATTCGTGTAAAATATGAAACAACTATGCCTTCTCCCGTTTACAATAAATTCCAAACCTTAAAATAATTTCGATTCAGAATCATACTAATATAGGACCTTTTTTACTTTGCAATTACTTTTGAATTCAAATTTTTAACACTATTTGCGAATCTTCGAGTTACATTCGGATGACTTTAACAAATAGATTGTTTTTATTAAACACTGAAGTAAAGTTTGCAATTTGACAGAAAATATTAAAAATACATGTAACTTAATTATCAAATTTAAGGGAAAAAAACCCAATGCAAGATAGAAGAATGCACTATTGAATTCTGTTGAATATTGTTATCGCATTCAATTTTCTTTTTTTTTTACAAGTTAAATAAAATGACAAATGACTGACGGAGAATTTTAGTTTTCAGGAACTGGATTATCGTCCATTATTCGACAATATTAAAATGAATGCGTTTGGTAAATATTTCTTAATAGAAGTTGATGCAAATCTATGTAATTAAACAAAGCTTCAGTGAATCATTTATAATTGATAGATGTCCAATTCTTATTTCAGAAACAGTATTAACTGAGAAAAACTTCGTTATTGAGTGGAAATTGTTTGTGGTTTCATCAACATCAAGGATTGGTTCTTTAAGGACCCATTTCTGATTCATGTTACCGTTGTTTGTCTGTCGATCGTTTTAAAAGTTAACACATATCTTATGGTTACCCGATGACTGCTGCTGACCATTCTGTTTCGTTGCAACCCGTATCTTTGAATTTTTGAATTTAATGCTTTTTTTTTTTTGTCTAAAAAGATTGTAGCTCCCTTCACTGCTTGAAAAAAATTAAATTTCGGATGTTTGAATTTGTTTTTTCTTTTTTAACATTCTGCACTTGTGAAATGTGTTGGATCCATAAGAAAAGTTGAAACCGCTATGATACATTAAATGTAAGAGGGTTTTCTGATTTTATTACGTCAGTTGTTCTATTTTCTAGCATTCTATCTCTCAAATGTTTGGAAGCTAATAAACGGAAATTTTTATCAACTCAGAAATGATTACTTATTAATTGTATTACTTCCCACGAATCTATAATTATCAATATTATTATTATTATTTTTCTTTAATTCAAAAGGGCATCTTTTGTAACTTCTCTGCATGGTAGTGAGTGTTGCGGTGAAGCTACGAATCGGGTTGCTTTTGTTAGGATTTTAAAGTTTGTTTTAATCAAAGATAACGGAAAATATCTTAAAGATGGAGAGAGTATAAAAAAAAAGGTTAGTAAAAAAAGGTTTTAGATTGTATTTAATGTCAAAATTATTTTATGAGTCTGTTATCAAAATATCTTTTTTTTTTTTTTTTTTATTTGCTTCTTAAGAAACTGCAATTACCCTGATATGTTTAATATTAAAAAGAAAGCTCTTATAAATTTTCAACAAATCAAAAACCGCCAAAACTTAAATTTTGTGTATCTGCTGTCTATTCTCAATTTATTTTTACACAATTTTAGAAAATGGAAAGGAATCTAAAAGGAGTCTATGAAGCACTACCACTTAAATGAACTCTTTCTAAGCGGATATTCGAAAATTAGCATTCGTTTATTATAATCGAAATTCGTGATATAACAAAGCTTTAACATTCACAGAAATAAAAAAAATATAATATTCATGAGAACTACTAGTTTTTTTTTTTTTTCAAATCATTTACTAAATTGCTATCTTTACTGAATTCTTCTTTGATTGGATCAAGGTAATCGTCGCATTGAAAAAATCCTTTTCTTGAATTCTAAAACTACAAATATTTAAGCAATTGAATAGTGTTGTTTCCTAATTTTTATTTTTAAGTGAGAAATGGAATTTTTTCTTTTTTTTTTTCTGATGTAAGATAATCCATAGATAATACGTCTATTAAACTTAAGTGTGTCATTAGTAACTCATTGTAAACTCATTACCTAGAGGCGCTGAAATATTGCTTTGAGGTAATTTGTGAATTGAGGATTTGATTAAAAAAAAAAAAATCTATCATCTTAATGGATCTCTGCAAAGCCCTGCTGCATTACTCTTTCGTAAAAAATTAAGAAAGGAATTTATCTTGGAATCTTTTGCTGACTATTAAGTGAAATGGGGGCTTAGTTTCTAGTCAAAAACACTAATTTATAATTTATCTTGAATCTTTCAGTTGTCTTTTTCAATCAAAAAGTTGATAGCACATAATTTTTTTTTGATGTTTCTTCAGTTTCATTAGTTTTTACCGTAATTCGTATAAGCGCGGTTCATGTTCACTTCGTCTTATATTAATTCGCATGTTTGAACACCTAGACTCTTCTGACTTTGACATAACTAGACATGTAGCTACAATCTATCAATAGATTCCTTCTATTAGGAATTATTCTCTATCATTAGGAATTATTCTATAAATTTAAGGTTACATTGAATAAGGGCCGTTCTGGTTTTTATTATTATTATTTAATAGCTGAACATAAGCCAACTATTAATAAACGGCTGTGAAGTAAATTGCCGTTGTTCTTAATATTTTGTGATATTCGCAATAGTTAAAATCATTGCGAAACAAACAGATCACAAAGTAAACAGATCATGAATATACAAAATACGTTCCCTATTATTTTTTAATTTAAGAATTCATTACCACTGTGCTTAAAATTGCAGAAACTGAAAAAAAAAATATCGAGTATTTCTCATTTTAAGTAGAAAATTCTAGAATAACTACAGTATTTCTTTTGTCTTGGACTGTAAAATTCGAAATTAGGAAGTTATTTTTAAAGCAATTATACGTCTATATAATATACTCCCTCCATCCGAAAATATGGTATACGTTTTAAAATTTTGTTAGTCCTAATAAATGGTATACATTTGGAAGAAATTGCAATTTCAGTTAAGTAGGTTAAGTATATTGACTGTATTTATTCATAAAATTCAAAATACAAAATTATTTTAATTGAAGTGGGATCTAGACTTTTCCAGGGCATCCTGGGAACACGTTAAAATGTGTTTTAAAATGTATACCACATTTTCGGACGGAGGGAGTATATTAATTCCAAAGAGAATCTTGAATTAGTTGTTGAAAGTTTGCTACGAACATTTTTGCGGTTATCTATATTTTCGCTACTTCGGATTTGATTACAAATTTCACTTTTGTGATTAATGACTGCATTTTAATTATCTTTTCCTAACATTTGTGATGAAATTCGGTCCTTAAATGAAGTGCGACAAAGAAAATCCTTTGTTGATGCTTTAATGAAAGCAGAAAGTTGATTATAATGGAACTTACGAAGAATGAAGATAAACAAATTCTTAGTAAAATGTGGAGTTTCTATTTTAATTGCTGTTTAACCACTCATCGCCCATGTAGGGTCGTGATTATTTTTTTTTAAAAAAAGATTTATTTGTATTTTCATCCTTGCGAGTAATTTCAGTTTAAAATATGACGCATTTAAACTTTCTCGCGTGAAAGTCATGGAAATGATTTGGCAGCTTCATGTTAACGATGTGAGCACATTTTGCAAATAATGAATAAAGTGCTGGTAATTCATTTCTGCAAGGTAAGATGGCAGCGAGCCAACAGTACAATAAGTGAGTCTGAGATTTATTATTGCAGAAATCGAGGTGACAGCTATTTAGGAGACAAAACGATGAAGAGAAGAAAATCTCTGGATAAATGAGATTACAAGATGGAAAATCGGTGGCCAAACGACCAATTTCTTAATCTTGAAGAAATAGCGGAAATGGAAAACCATGAATTGAAAGATGATCGGACAATTTAAAGAAATGAGTATTTATGGACCGAGTCTGTGTTTGTCACTAGTAAAATTTGAACAATTTATGTTTACAGAAAGACTGGGCCTTTTTCTCTGGAATCTTACGGTAATCGATAGAACGGAAATTTAATTGAAAATGTTGATTTCGGTTAAATAGCGATTTCAATGAATTGCTTTTATTTTGAATTTATCTATCTGTCATTCATTTCATATTCAACTTTTGATATGAAATGAATGACGGATAGATAAAGTTGACTTCTACACGCTTATAATCTTTTTGAAACTGTAAAGCAAAACTTTTCCTCTACAGGGCGTAAAACGAATAAAAACTTTTATGTTTTCTGGAGGCATCAATAATCAGTATCACACCAATTTAGAAGCATTAATACGGTATTTATGGTATTTTTTTCGACCGTAATCTCTTTGTCCATCCATTCTTTCTCCACATGCCATGCTGCTGAAGTTTGTGTCTATAGGTCCAGCTTTTAAGAGACTTTTGGTTCAGTTCTTTTTTTTTTTCAGTTTGTCCATCTTTGAGATGCTCAAAGAACTGTGCCTTACAAATTGGTGTAACTACCAGATAACCGACATGCTAACCATATTTTTAGCACCGACACCGACTTTAATCCCGATTTAAAAACCACTGATTTAAATTATGACAGGAATAATTTAACTATGCTAAATCCTGTCTAAAGTTTGGAAAATTTCAGAATGACTGCTAATAAAATATCGAATATGACTACCACTTTTACCAACAATAAGACAGTGTTGTTGGTTATCCAAGATTTCAGGATTCCGATCGTTATTGCTCGTTTGTTAAATTTTGCAGATCGTATACACTGTTTCGATGTCGAAGTTATAACGAACACATTGTGATTTCTTTAGAGAATTCCATGAAAGAAAACAAACTAAACATTAACAGTAATGAATACAACAATTATTTTCTTTAATCAAACTACCTATTGGACTGTAGGTATATATCATCAAACTAAATGAATATGGATAACGGAGATATTTAGAAATATTGATGTTTCTTGATAGCATCAACTATCAGATTAATTTGCAACCATCTGATTCTATTCAAAAGCTATAGATTATTTAAAGAAGTACTTTAGTAGTAGATTATTATTTAAGAACAGATTGCACATTTCATTTCCGATTGAAGAATACTATAAATATGTAGTATTCTTACAAATATTAAAGAAATTTTGTAAAAATTTACGATCTAAATTCTACAAAATTGATTTGGAGATATAGTCTTTATTATAACTGTAAGGAAGAGGACGCTTACAGCCCAATTTTGGCAGCTAATAAAGCAGACCTCGTAGAATCACAGTTGTGTTATAAAATGACAGATAGAATATTTCAGTATAAAAGCATTTTGTTTGCCATTAACTTCAGTATTGCTTAATTATTATACAACAGTGTAAGAGCTGTCAGAGAACCAAAATAATTATCAACACTCTACAAAAATATAAATCTTTTAATTGGTATTTAAAATTTTTATTTGAAAGATTTATTTTAAGTAAATATACACTTCTAAATTTAACGCTCTTATTAAAAGTCCATTTAAATACTGTTATTGGATAAATTCTTCTCCCCCACCTCCCATTTGCTGGATCTTCTTTGAAACTGTCTAGGAATTTAGATTTTGAATGTAATTCTCCAGAGCAATGCCTGATATAAAGTTGTTACTGTTTTTCTTTTGTTTTTTCCAAAACATTTTAAGAGAACTCAATATTCTCTGTGTATACAATAGTTGTGCTTATTTTTCTACAGTTTCGCAAAGACATATTTTCAATTTAGATAACGAAGAGTTCGGATTTCAACTCGATGTAACTTATATAAATTTAGTAACGAGATTTGATGTGTCTTTAATAATCGACAAACAGCAATTTTGAAGAGTGAGGAACATAATTAGTAAGCGGATTAGTAAGTAACGTTGCCTTAAGCTTGGAAACGGAAATGTATTGAGTATCAAAATAGTTTCCGAGTTAGAAGCAGATTTATTAAGAAAGATCTTAATTTTTTTTTTTAAATTCCGAACTTTCTGAATCGATGAAAAGAAAAAAGAAAAGTCTTCTTTTTTTTCCCAATACTCTGATACAGGTAATTAGAAAGACAGTGATTTCCAAGAAGCGCAATAAGTCGTTTTATTGTTTTGTTTGAGAAGCGTAAAATGAAGGAATCTAATTGAAGGAATACAAACGTTTTATTGATGTTTTCCGGTTTGGGGGATTTCGGCGAAACGCGATCGTTGTTTTCTCCGTCTTGAAATGAGCTTCCGCGTCTTCCATCGATCGTCGTCCAATCAACCTATATTTGTAATTTTCTTTCCTACTTCTTTTCAAGGGAGGAATTCGGGAATTAAGTCGTGCACCTGTCCTTGTACAAACTGCGCCCCACTTATCTTTCATTAGTCAAATTAACGGTCGGATCGGTGTCGTTATGACTCCATTAGCGCGTTCGTCCAATTTGTGCTCTTCCTCCCTCTCATCGTCAAGGGGCGGCAACAGCAACGCGATTTACCTTCGTAATGTTCCCTGTTCGACTTTTTTTTTTTATTTTCGGGCGACAACATCGGAGCCGGGTGTCCGAATCGTTAGGCTTCTGCCGTGGGGATTGATGGTTGGGTCTTCGTTGACATTCCAAGTGGTTCTCTTCATCGTTGTTGATTAACAGTCGCCTCTGAGAACGAAACCGACAAGGGAGAAACGATTCCCCGTCTTGGGAGAGGAAGGGAATCAAATTATTCGCATAAGCAGATGTCCTTTCAAACAGGGCGTACCTTTTTGCCCTTGGGATATTACTTTGGACGCTGTGGTAGCTCTTATTAATGAATATTTTTCTCACCAAAGATCATGAGTTTTAATGAAGTTCTTACCTTTCCTAAATAGAAGCTTAGTAATTACAGAAGAAATGGAAAACTTATTTTGCCGAATTTTCATTTACATTAAGCGTAAATCTTATTAATATTCAAACACAAAAATTAGCCATGCGCTCTTTATTTGTTACGTCAGCGTGTTAGTCATTTATTCTATATTGGATATCAGCTTATACAGAGAATCTGAATATTCCTATGTTAAAATATTGTAATCCCAACTATTTTGGATACAGTTGGAATCAAGAGGTTATTGGATATCACTTGCGATCAACAATTATCTCCAAATGACAGTTTGGAAGAAGATTTAGCGTGCGATTCTGAACGTAAATTGATTTATACGATGCGAAATCTACCCCAACTTAGTCGCTTTACTCGTCCCCGATTGTTATTCCCCCTCTGTTCCTTATAACGCTAGTTGTTTAACGTTCTAATTTAACCTAAGGAAACTTAAACTTAAATTTAAAAAAAAATAAAAAATCCTAATATTAATTTTAAAAATACCCGTCAATACTTAGTACTAGCAGGTGTCAGAAATGCTTGAGATTCTTATGTCACCATCTTTCTTCAGCTGTTCTCATGTTATGAAATCATCAAATAAATTACTATAAAGCGAGCAATTCTTGTAAATTTTATCTTGAAAACGAGCCTAAGGATTTTCATGAAATGGAGTGAATCTACCATTTTCGGGTGCTAGAATGCGATTTAGCTAGGTCTCGACTTCGGGAAAACTCATTTAGGAGGTTAATGATTGACACGGGTACCAGGTTATTGTCTACAATGTTCTTTACTTTATTTTCGTATTAATTTATTCTTAATAAATTCGTGTTCTGTGCGTTTTTATGTGTAATAAAGTAAAAATAAATTTACTTTGACCTGTAATAAAATCATAATTTTACTTAATAATAATTTTTAAAACCTTTTCCTTTCAATTTCGCGTGTATTCACTGCGGAGGTGTCTATTTCCCCGAAAGGGAGTTAACTAACCAGGTGATTGTTTACAGTGTTCTTTCTTACTTTATTATCGTTAGATTTTACTGAGCAAAGCTCGGTCTTCCAGGAACTACAATTACATTTGAGATTTTTATCTCTTGACCATTATGAATTTTTGCAATTGCAAATTATCACTGTCATTTGACCTTGTATACACATGAAAATAACACGTCTACTTTAATTAGCATTTCTTTCCAATAACAGTTCGTTCTCTGTTGAATTTTTACATTATCGTTTACCAGTAATTGTGTGTCTCGGCAGTATTTGCACTTAATAATGTCTACATTTTTAATTGAAAATTTAATTCTCACCGGTATCTACTGTATACTATTCTCATCCTTTCCATTTGTAATAATAAAATGTAGACCGTTAAATGATCAACAGTCGCTGACCACGGAAAAATGTGAAGACAACAGAAAACAACCACATCTTCGTTCTAAAAAATAAATATCAAACAAACAAACAACTTGTTCTGCCTCGTTAATACATTAGCTGTATGGAATCAGTAAGTGAGGTCACTCTACAGTTCTGAATGTCATCTAAAATATCCTCTGACACAAAAGAAGAAAATTGATGAACACTTCAGTTCGCAAATGACAAACACAAATATACAGAAGGAAATCTTACTGCAGTGCAACTATCTGTCTAGCGCTGTAACACTAATCCTTGCCAAGAAGATTCATCATCCATGGATTTCACACATCCCAAGCGTCTTCTTTTTATATAGACACACTTTTTTATTATTCTACTGGCATCTTTAATTGTGCATATGGATTGTATTAATAATCCACTTGTGTATTTTTCCATGCTCCGTAATTTCGAACTTCTCTTAAATATTGAGTTGAATTAATGTGATATAATCTTACAAAATTAAATAAATGTAAATAAGTACAAGCATTTAAAAGATTGCTCACATATTATAAAATATTAATTTTCAGTTTAATTAAAGATTAAAACTTAAGAAATGATAAAAACATGGAGCTAAGGATGACCATGCGGTAGTTCAGCAAGTGGAAACTATCTTTTTTAACTGTTTTTAACATTTTCTTAATTCTTATTCTTTAATTCATATTGAAAATTAATTTTTTAAGTGTGGGTGCAATCTTTTAAATGCTTGTAAAAAAAAAAATGTTAAAATTCATGTAAGGTGTATTCGGATTAGTTGATTTTATGTACATGACAATGCTTTTTTTAAGAAACTTATCTAATTTGCAACAGTACTTAATTACAAAATCAAAACTTTAAATTTAATATTTCATTCGTTTTCCTTAACTAATACTTTACCTCTGACATTTAGAAACAGTCTGTATTAAAGAGATTTCGGATTATAGAGCTTGGAGTGTATTTTCATTTCTGTTAATTATCATTCTAATGGTTTATCATGTCCAAAAAAACCCTTAATATTTTACAAAAAAACTTGATTAAATGTATTATAGAATTAAACATATTTCATTTTAATTTTATAGTACTTTATTGGGTTGTAATACCTTAGAAAAACAGTAGGTTTTGAGAGATAGCAATTCATATTTGCCATAATCCGGTGCTGTCAGAAACTTTGGGAGTAATTCTATACCTACAGTTTCTTTGCTTCGTCAGTTTTTATATTTAAGAAACTCATTCATTTTAGTTATTAATCAGTCTCTCGATCAATTAATGGTCAACTTAAATTACTTCTGATAATTTAAAAACCACTAAATTTAACACCTTTACATTAGTGCAGATGTCCTTCGAAGATGCTTGGGAACAGTTAGTCTTTTTTGTTCATTCTTCCGTGTCACTTAGCACAAGAGATCCTTCATCTTCTGCTGCGATGATCGTTAATTTGTTTTGTAACCTTTGGAGAACTGAGATGAATGGAAGGGAGGCCTGCAATTCCAAAGGGGACGTATCTGCTCAAGGCGATTGCCCCTGTTTTCTTTTAGTCACCGATTGCTTTTCTCATTCAATTTCTAGAGAATTTAAGGCGAATCGTTCCATAATAGAAATAAACTTTCTGAGAAACCAGTCTTGCAAGTAAATTCCTTCTCAAATATTTATTCCATTTATTCAAATTTGCGAAAGCCTTACAGAATTTATTTCAAAGGAAGTTTAACAGTCGAGTTCACAATATAGATAGGACTGATATCAAATATTATAATCAAAACCCAACCAAAGTCCCAGAGCATTAGAGAATCTCTCTGGTACCGTAAAAAATTAAAGTTTGTGAAAATGAAAAATTATGAATTCATTTTTTTTACTATCGATCGTATCTTCAGTGATGTAAATCTGCTATGTAATGAAATATATATATATATATATATATAAAAACAAAATTCAGATCACTGTTTCTATGGTGATAAAATAAATTTACCAACCACGTCATCAGCGGCGAAATTTAGAAACAATTTAGTAAAAACGCAATATATTAAGACTTTGCTCTTTTTAATTTAAAATTTTTTTAACTAAACTATCTAAAATTTAAAAAATTAATAAATAAACAAATAATAACTAAATTATCTAAATATAAAACGAAGATTACTTATTGAATTAAAAACTGAATTAACTAAAATAACTAAATTCTCTAAATCTAAATTTAAAATTAAAACTAAACTATCAAAAATTGAAAGATTTTATCAATTATCTAATATTTAATGAATTAAACTATCTAAAATTTAAAAAAAATTAATAACTAAATTATCTAAAATTTAAATTTTTTTATCAAATGATAACTAAATTACCTAAATATAAAACGAAGCAAAAAAGAATCTGAGTGTTCTTTATTACTTATTGAATTAACCTAAATTAACCTAAATTTAAAACCGAATTAACTAAATTATCTCAATCTAATATATAATGAATTAATCTAATTTAATTTTTTTAAAACTAAATTCTCTAAATCTAAAAACAAAAATACTGACTAAATTATATTCTATACGTTCTAAATTTTCCAAATTGCAAATGATTGATTGAAATCTTTGCTCTGCGAAACTCGAAAAGCTAACATTTGAGTTTTGCCTTTTCGATATTATGCCTATTTTTGAAGTGTATATAGTTCTTTGTATTGGCGTTTCAAATTTCATATCACTGTCCAGCTATATATATATATATATATATACACACACACACACACAGTAAAACCTCGTTAAGTCGTCACTCAAGGGACCAAACATTTTTGACGACTTAGGCGGAGTAAGAATTTTTGAAAAAAAACGAATCACACTGAAATACAGTAATTTCATGAATTGCTGTAGGATTCGGTGAGAAAAACAAGATTTTCAGAAATCAATACATGCAAATGAATGAGTGGAAAATAAAAAAAAAACAAAAAAAAAACACTTTTTATAGTTACCATATTTTAATCGTTTTAAAAGAAAGGCAATGTCTGTCTTTGAAACGTTCCAGCCAACCATTGCTGCCGCCAAAATCTTCAATGTTCAACTCCTTAGCAATTTCCATGGCTTTTTCCTTGAGAATCACGGCAGAAATCGGCACATTTTGCGATCTGGATTGTTTTAGCCATCGAAATAAAACCTCCTCGATCTCTTCAAACTTCGATTTCCTCCTTCTCTTTCTTTTGTCTTTGCAGTCAGCTTCTTCAATTACTTGTTTCGATGAAAGAATATCGTTTAATGTAGTCCTGGGAGGTAAGTTTTCGTTTCGCTGGCATGTTAAAAACGTAATCGGACCATGAAATTGCAAGAGAAAAAATAGCCCTTATAGCGGGGCTTACCGTAGCCTTCGTATTACTGTACCTATTTACGGTACATTACGAAAGCTACGGGCTTACTCGCTATGAAATGAAGTCACACTCAGGAGCCGTCAAGAAAAACGTCTACACTCGACAGAGTCGCAGCGAGAAGTGTGCTTTGAATGATTAGCAGCGAGATTCCAAGAACTCAAGTTCTCCGAAGGGGTAGGAAAGAAACAATCGGGGCTCTACCATAGAAAGAAAAGAAGCGAGAATCTAAACGATTATAATTTCGAGCACTCTGATAGAATCCAACGAATCACATTTCGCCTCCGACCACACAGTTGGGATGTAGCTTTCTGGAGCTATCTTGCAGTGGAATTATTGTAATTGTTATTTATAATTATTTTAAAAACAGGAATTATAATTATTGTAATAACAGTTGGTACTCATAATAGATGGTTGCGAAATTTCAAGATAATTTCTAAATCTGCTTAATTTGCTTTCTGCTTAAAAAAAAGGAATGTTATGTTTTCTAATAAAGCATTTTTTTTTTCATTTTTATTAATATATTTTATTCACATTGACCCCCCCCCCCCAAAAAAAAAAATCAATAATTTACATTTTTCAGTAACTGTCATTTTAACTCATTGGTCTGTCAAACGTTAATGGTTTGTCATAAATTATTCGTAATTTACTTTCATTTTAAGATGCAAATAGATCTACCAACGGAGGTAAAAGAACAGTTCAAGTAATTCGATGCGTTAATCAATCCTGTTCATCAAATAAAAAAAAAATATTTTCACTTATATATAATGTTTGAACCTGAAACCGTGTAATGAGCTCAGGTGAATTCGGCAGCAATATTTCTTGATATAGACCTCATCAGTTGTTGGATGTATCTAATGATTTTCTCAATGTCGCAACAAAAGAGCTTTCGTAGGTTAGATATAGGTTTTTTATGAAGTTCATCTAATGATCTAGACAGTCTTAATTAATTTTCTAGATTAATTTTAAACCCGGGCTAGTTGAGGTGTCGCAGTGTCATCTTTTACCTCTTCTGCCAGTCACAATAATTTATCCATTTGCTGTATCCTGAAACACTAGAATGTTTAGATTTCTCTCCTTCAAGTTATGTACAAAAGACAACATTTTGATCGTCTAGATCAGGGTTGCACAACCTTAGGAAGTCCAAGGGCCAATATTTTTAAAGTTCTGATGGAGGGCCTCAGCATCCTAACCTGCAACCCTCCAACCCTTACTAATTAATGATCTGATAATGTCATTTATAATAATAATTAATACTAAATGTAATTTACATATACTTCAAATTATCAAATAATGCTCTAGTCGTGTTTGATACCAACATTCTAATAGTTGCTTTTGCAAGTTATGACATTTCTCAAGGTATCTGTTGGCAGCAATACAGAGGCTCAAATTTAACTTTAGATTGACACTATCGGGCCGCTGGTTATGCAGCCCTGGTCTAGATTCTGTAGCTAAACTGTGTGCTTCAAACGATCGAACTCTCAATTAATCATCACAACCACCTTCAACTGAAGTATCTTTTATTATGGCTGCAGTAAACACTACGCCTTGCATTGTATTGTTGAAATGGGACTAGATAACAGTGCTGTATTTAGCCTACTAAAATAACCCATGCTTTCTGTGTATTGTTAGAATGGGTCTTTTCCATTCTAACAATAAACTTGCTGTAAACTTTCAAGGACTATAATTCCCTTCACGAAATAAGCTGATGTTTTATGGTTTTTGTAGTAGCCCTTCATGACATACGTCAGTGTTCCCTTTGAATATCTCAAGCGGTCGAACCTTGTTATATTCAAATTCTGCTGCTTGCAATCACAGTCTTTTCCCAATTCTTCAAAAGTTTGTTTCATTCTTCACAGCAGAAACATTTACCGGTATTCCAATGGGAATTACATGAATGCACATCATTTCTATTGCCGCATTGCTATCGTTACTAATGCAGGATTGTAGGCGGCTCCATTACTTAAATTAGTGGAACTAATGGAGAGGCTCCCTGGATACCGTACGCTCAGCTAGGAGTGAAAGGATTACTATTATCACTTGACCTATTGTCTACATAGAAGTAACTAATTATTTTGCCCGGTGAACTTAGTTATTAAATGAAATGATTATTTTAAGCAAACTGATGCCACATGTTACTGTATTACGATAATATCACATATATATTTTGGAACGTCTTTGATTTACTTTCCATTTTTGGAGGATATTTTTAATTTCATGGAAAAAATATGCTGCTTTTTTTTTTTTACTAAATAGTTAAATTGTGCGAAAAATGTTCATAGCTAAAAATCAAGGCCACCACACAAATACATGTACAACATTTATAACATTAACATTTAATTTTCATTTTCAAGTGACAATTCTAAACAAATTCTCGAGAATAAAAAGTCAGGACGTGAGAGCAGGATCACATGATCGCTAGTGTGATTTCGTTTGAGGGTTAATATCTAACCATACGTAACTTCTGACTTACAGCATTGGTTACAAAGTAAGTAACAAATGTCTAGGAGTTACAACAATTTTCCTAACAGTGTCATTCTTTAAGAAACAGTTGTCTGGTTATTCATAAAAAAAGTCCTTTATTCTAAGCAAAAAAAAGGAAAAAAAGAGATGAGGAAGTGGACGTTAAGTGTTATATGGTATTATATGTGAAAATATTGATCTTAATAATCGCCTGTAGTTTTGCAGTTTGAAAAACCTGAAACCTGCTATGTTTTATTCACTAAACCTACTATGAAGTAATCAAAAGATAGCCTATATGATCCCGTGATATGAAACCAATGACTCGATTTCATTGGATTCCGTTAATCAATGGGAAAAATCCCCATCAAACTCAGTAGATTTATTTTCTGTATAGTCATTACCGAAATCCCAATATCAGCCAAACAGGAACGGAAAGAAAGGATAACCTAAGATTAATAATAATAAATAGAAAAGCAAGTCGCCGCTGTTCGTGAAAATAGGTCAAGACAAGTCACTTGAGGAAAAAAACAAAACAAAGATAGTTGGTAATAAAAACCCAAGAAACAGAAAGCAATTGAATTCAATAGGATCCTTAGAAAGTTTAATGAAATAAAAGAAAAATATCAAGCAACTGAGGGATATTAAGTTTTAATGGCTGTTGCGAAGAGTAGACGACATTGAATCAAGATAATGTTAACAATAAAGGAGTTGAAAAGAATACAAATAATAAAAGAAAACCATCCAAAACAAAATTAGGAATCAGAAGAAGAAAAAAAATAGAAAGTTCGTAAAATTATCGAATTAAAAAAGTTCTCGACCACTTAAAAAAAGAAAAAAATGAATTTTTGTGATTGATGAGATAACTTTTTTTTTAAATTGTGAGCAATTGTGTGGAAGCTTTTTGAAATTATTACGAAAAAGGAAGCAATTACGGAGTGTGTTAATTAGACTAAGTTAACCTTGCATTCTTGTAAACAAGCGTGTCTATGACCTTCTACAAACGCTTGAATTTGTTAAGTATTCACTTTGATTGAGCTATTAGTCCATATTCATAATGTTTAAACTTGTAAAACATTATTATGTTACTTTGGAGTGAAAATTTAATAATCGTACAGTGTAATAGAGCATAAATTGTAACGATTCAGTAATAATTACGGACATTTGAATGTAGCCAGCGATCGCTGCGCAATAAACCTAAACAATCACAGTCGTATGCTGCAATGGGCTTCTATGATCGCCAGCGAACCGAACGAGCGAAATCGGAAGGTCAGTCCGACGCTTGTCCATCTAAAAAAAAACAACTTTGGTGACGCTATCCTAATTTTACAATTAAGTTTTATTTAAAAATTATTGTATCTTTTAAAGCTTGACGAGTCATTAGCTTCGTATTCTCTATTTTAAAAATCTGAAAAATCTTCTGATTTCATTAGCAAAACATTTACGTAAGCCAGGTAATCATCAATCCAACATTTGAGGGGCCCAGTGGAAAAGGGGCACATGCTACCTCTATATGGATTTTGATTTTTTGCTATTGTTGAGTAGATCCTGCCGTCTTGTATCTATTCTATTAACCATCATCTTCAATCGCCATCTACTTTCACTATAAGTTTAAATATTTACAAGGAGATACCAACTCTCCACAGGCAATTACTTTTTCTAAAACTTGCTTTCCTGCAAAATTTTCATTTGGTGGCATGTGCCTCTTTTCCACTGAGCCCCTCATTTGCAACAATGTGCTGAGAACTGCGATTGTGGAGAACTGTAAAGAAGTCTTAACTCCACTCACGATAGGATTACCTGAGGACTCATCAGTCTAAGGGCTCTATCTGGAAAGAGTGGGACACAAGTTTTCAACCGGATCGGGAATCAAATCGGAAACTTCAGCCTCTGGATGAGCTTCTGTTCAGCTTCCGCTAAACTTAAAGTTTAGAAAAGTAAACTATAAAATTAATTTTATAAAGCAAATGGAATCAATTTCGACCCTTACCAAGATATGGAAAATCATCATTGAAGTTCTACAAATACAGGCCTACAAATTCAGAACGACGTACACAGATCATTCAGAACTTCAACAACGACATACATTCAGAATTTCAACATAGCATTCTGGAGGTCATCTTACGTCAGAAAGTCTCTACCAGTAACTGTCCAAATCATTAGAAGGAACTTCGTAAAATAAAATTAGTATTTACAGTACAATAAATACAAAAGAAATCAAGAAATACCGTTTAATTTAAGGGTCATATGAAAGCTTGACTATCAAAAAAAAAAAAAAAACAGTTGACAATCGAGAAACATAGACGAAGAATTTTTGATGCCTTCCTCGAAATAAACAATTCTCTTGTAAACTAAAGTGTCAAAATATTAGATATTAGTAACGGAATGTTTCCGGCTCATGGCCCACTATAAAAGGCCGCGGCCCGATGACGATGGGTTTCATAAGAGTCGTGTCCATTGAGGGACAGTGTATTTGTGATAGCTATGGGATTTATCACGATTTGATCGTGGGCAGATTGTAGGGGCCAGAAGAATGGGGTACTCCACCTAGATGGCCAATGCTCTTTGATTTTCGCGGAAGGATACCAGGGAATTCATTATAGAGATCGGCGGATCATCAACACTATGGACGCCCTCGGGTGTTGCAAGAAGGGGACCGTCAGCTACTTATAAGGATGGTAACCATCCAGCGCAGGAAAACAGTGTGACAAATCACATCACAATTGAAGGGGCAAGTGGATGAAGATGTTATATTACAACAATGTACTTTTGAGAAAAAGCTGTCTAAAGTTTTTGTTCTGGCAAGTTTTCTGTATTTGAAATATCTTTATCCACCGGATATCTACGGATCTATGCATCCAACACACTCCAAATCAAAATACGTGTTAAAGCTGCACAAAACTTTTTCATCCATAAAAAAAAAAAAACTCAATTTCTTACAAATTGTAACATAACACCTTCATCCACTTACCCCTTCAATTAAGCCCTGGGTCCTCTCATCTCATCAGTCAATGCGCTACATAACGTACACTGCTTTCCATGGGGTTTGGTAGTACAAGACTGCACCGTTGTTGACACTCGACCTCTCACCTGGGTCAGAGAATATCGTCAATGGACCGTGTCGCCTGGTTTGATGAATCACTGTTTCAGGTGTTTCGAGCAGACGGTCGAGTTTGCGCATGGAGACCTCTTGAGGCAATGGATCCCTCTTGTCAGCAAGGTGTTGTGCAAGCTGATGATGGCTCTGCAATCGTGTGGGGTGTGTTCCGTTGGAGCTCTCAAGGACCTGGAGTCTGTCTTGACAGGTGCGACGTACATGGATCTTGTTGCAGACATTTGTATCCCTTTCCGCTATCCATGTTCTCCAGTGGGGATGTGTGGCCCAGCAAGATAACGCAACCTTGCGTAGTGCACGGGTGACACAGAACTAGTTCAGTGAACACTCTATGGACTTCCAGTTACTCCTGTGGCCCTATGCTCGCCGATTATCCCATTGAGCACGTATGGGACAATGGCAGACCAAACTCAATACCCTTCCACCAATACCCAACAACGCAACTGTTATGGACATCCATTGAACGTGCCTGGCTGGATATATATGCAACGACCCCAACTCTCGTCAATCTCGTATAATGTCGCTTAGTCACTGTTATTCGGGCGAAGAGAGGAGCTACACGTTATTTGGTAGATGTCTCTAATTTTTTGGCACTTCAGTTTAGTTTATTTTTCAAATTACTGTTTTGAAGCGTCGGAACTTGCCTTTAGACTGAAGGCGGACCTTTTGAGCATGACGTATATTTTTGACATTTATTTCTTGTACATTCATTAAAATCTTTTAAGTTGTTGGTATTTTTTTATATTTGCTTTCATGAAACTCCTACAGAGCCTTCTTTTAACGATTTGAACCTATCTTACTTTTGATTATCTTCAGAACGATATATAAAAAAAAGAAATCGCCTCTTCAATATCTCTTCTAAGTTTGTCCATTTAGAAGTAGAGTTGCTTCCAAGTTGAAAACTCGCCAAAAAAAAAAGAAAAAAAAAGACTAGATCAAAAGAAAAAATACTTCTGTACACTTGATTATTTCAGAGAAAACTATCAAAACACCTTAAATGCATCCTCGAATTAAACTGATATAATATTATAAAACACCTATATCCTAAAGAAAGAAATATATTTTTTTTGTACTATTGAATGTATAAAAAAATATCAAATTTTTCATCTTAATGTTAGTCTTTCTAAATCCTTCACTCTCTCATTTCCATCTTTTCTTAGAAATAGAATTACCCAAATAGAAAATAGAACCGATACGTAAACAGGGTGTTCCGTAATGAAACAGACAAATTTCGTGTCCAGGAGGTTATTCTAAGCAAAAAAATAAAAAAATATGTAATGTACAACATGGGCTGATTTGGCTTCCTGATATATGGACTGAAATGATGCTTCACCGTAGTTATCATGCGAAAACGTGAAATGCCTGTTTTGACTCAAAGCGAGATCCGTTATTGTTTGATTTACAGGCAGTAAATTAAAGTCGGTGTAATCGATGACGATGGATTCGATGGATACGACCGGTGAACCGGTACCATGGTCGCCTCAGTCACTTGACCTATCACCATTAGTTTCTATCTGTGGAGTTGTATGAAATCAAGAGTGTACATAAATGGCACGGTAAGAATTCCCGTGTAAGTATTCCAGAAACACGGGAATACTTACTACAGTCACTAACTGACAATAATAACTTAGCATCATCTCCCATGACATTGCTGATGTTCTGGGGATGAAGTGTTTATGTTACAACGTCTTTTGTATGTTGCCTCTTTTTAGTTCTTATTTGTAGATACACAAAGAAGAAAATTAATTTTGCTTTTTAATAATCAAACCTAATATATAATAAGGGATCGTCCATTAATCACGTGAGGCTCGAAAGGGGGGGGGGGG
>JAFIDM010009631.1:343996997-344073631 GCA_023159025.1 Thereuonema tuberculata
TTCCCGCACTTTCCTTCACTTAAGATAGGTGTCATTCGATAGCTCTTAGGTAGGGCTATAAATTCGAGTCTAATTCTGGTTCCCTTTTGACTCCTTAGGAGGGGAGAGGAAAAACCAGTTTTTCCCATTGCACCCCATGTAAAATAACTCATAGAGTACGTGGTCGAATCGGTTCGTTTTTTCGGCTATTAGTAGCTGTTGATAAGGGTATTAATTGCTGTAAATTTTGTAATCCCCCCATGGCTAGAAGTGGGTGGGGGCAAGCCTATGGACTACGGGACTTCTCTTTTCCCTTGAACGTGCTTCTCCCCTCTTGATTCGTTGTTATTTAAAAATATAGTTAGAAAATCAGTTAAAGCCGTCGTGTAAATTATATCCCCCAATCAATTGTAAAAGCACGGCAACCAATCACAGCCCTTGTAAATAGCTATTTAGAAGGGCTGTGATTGGTTGGCGTGCTTTTACAATTGATTGGGGACTTAATTTACACGTGGGCTTTAACTGATTTTTTAACTGTATTTTTAAATAACGATTCAGAAGCACGCCCAACGGAAAATTTGAATTAAATAACAGATTAACGGATTTAAAAGATAAACAGCAAAAATTTAGAATATACAACTGAGGCGTTGACATGGGAAAGATAGTAAGTAAAAAAAAAAAAATCATTTTTCAGATTTTTCATTCAAAAGGTAGTAAGACATACCGCGAATGGGGTAGAAATGGCAGTAAGTCAAAATTTTGAGCTGTGTAGTTCCTACGAACGCTACAAACAAGATGGCTAATATAACTTGTAATTTAGTATTGTCAAAACTGTTTTTTTCTTTCCCTGTAAAATTTTTCTTTTTATCTTTCCCATGTCAACGCCTCAATTGATAAAATAATAAATGCTGATTAATACAAAACGTAATACAACTAAGAATATATAAGAATAAGTAGAACTAAAATAAAAAGATAAATGTTTACAATATACCGCAATCCTCTGTATGCAAGGCTTTGGAATATAAGTCACTTGAATTGTAATTGAACTTTACTGCAATTGTTTAATAGATGTAAATGGAAAGTATATACACAGCGTGATACTGAATCATAATTGTGATCTTTTGTAACTTAGAATCTAAATAAATTCAAACTGTGCAAAATAAAAGTTAATTCATTTAAGAGTCCAAAGGCGATGGTTGGGAAGCAGCCAGTAATTAAAAAAGTCAACGCCAGCTTTTTCGCTTTTATCTTTCTAAACCTTTTTAAGTGCAGACTAAGTTGGAATATTCATTTTTATTTCTTATTTAAGCATCTTGATGAATCTCCAGTAAAGAATTTTTTTATTTTTTTTTATTTATAGAAATTTCAATAAACTTTCTAGATTTGTCAAAGATAAAACTTTATATCTCAATATTTAAATTAACACCATTATGGAAGATCGTACTGCAACCTCTGTAATATGATTTTGAATTCAAATAAGTTCCAGTTAATGTCACAGTGTGATCATAGTATTACAAGCTAAAAGTATTCCAGATGAGAACCATTTATTATTAAAAACATTTTCTAGAGAAATTTTACCACTGTTGTGAAGACTCTTCATGTTAAAAAAGGAATCAGACGAATCTTACTTTTAAAATAACATATCACAAAGCAAATCACATTTAAAACTACTTGGTTTCTTTATTGTTTATGTTTAATAATAGCAGAGACATGCTTCATTTATATAATATTTATGCTCCTGTATATAATCTTTTTTTTTTAATTAACGGATAACAAAGGTAATTCTGTAGGACTTGCACAGCTCAAAGCTATATCTAAGATATAAGTATATACTAAGATATACTTAGTATATTCCGGTTGTCTTACACTAAGAGTTTTAAATTAAAAAAAGTGAAGTATTTGGAAAGTAATAAGTAAATATTATTAAGTGATTAGTGTAATATTCCATTACTTTTAGTGTGATACAATGAAAAGAAAACACAGAAGTACCAACGACAGCCAAGTTTCAAAAAGTATCGAATTTGAAGAATCCGAATATTTTTTTTTAAAACTGCGATTCTCATTCTAGAAACTACCCTATTTGCCTTCAAATCTGCCAAAACGTAAAGCAACTATGTTAGAATATAAGATTTAATATATCTCGCCGAAAAACTTTCATTTCTTTTTTCTAAAGAAATTTATAGTAGTGAATAATCATCCATTCCGTCATTTAATTCCTGAGTCTTTTACGGAAGCTGAGTCAGACAATGTAAAAATATCCTTACCTTTAAGGCAGTTTAGACTTACCATTTAAGTAATCAATGGCTTTGAGGATAGATTGCCAAAAGAATAAAAAGCTTTGAAACACGATTTTAAGCTCTTAGAGTGACTGTTATCAGCACGGAAAACTTGTACTTATCAATTGCCAGAGAAGACTGGACTTTATGAATCAATGCCGCCAAATCTATGATAGCTTACTAAACTAAACATTGACTTATAGACGAGAGACGGCTTTTTTTAATTAAGTAAAACAGGAAATACATACTTAGCTTTTAGGCTTCTGAAAGACGCCTTATATCCCCGGTTTGTCTGTATGTGGACACATATCCCACAATGCTCCACATCGGCTTCTGTTAGCTCAGTTGTAGGTGGCCTGAATGTTGAGTGTTGTAGGTGGCCTGTTAGCTCAGTTGGTTAGAGCGTCGTGCTAATAACGCGAAAGTTGTGGGTTCGATCCCCTCATGTGGAATTTTTTTTTTTAATTTTTTTTTTTAAATCATTATTAGGAATTCAGTGTATTAACAAGGTTTGAGTTAAGAATGACGATTATTCCGTATAGATAGGGTTAGGTAAGATAGCATGGGGTCGCAAACAGACTCGCGCGAGCATTTTCTAGACCACCCCGGCGTAGTCTATTCTAAAGTAAAGGTGACTCAGAAGCCGTTGCGAAGCACTGTGATTGGTTTACTAATCACTATCCCTATCTTGTTTTATTTTTGATTTCTTCGTTTTCAGTTTCGACATTTCTCGTAATGTCGACCAGGGACGATATGTTTTTCGAGAATTCAATCAGCCTGCCACTTAGATTTTCAGGATTCTGTTGTGATATAGGTTAATAATGTAGCTTTTAATGGAAGCATCTAAGAAAACATTGCGACACGATGACCTCTATTCGTAAATATTAATTTTATTGTCAATAATTTCGATTAAACAGATGCGGTTGGACTACAAGTTCTACAATTTGACACCATGGTGTGCTGGCATGATAGATGCGGCAATGTAGCTTTGAAAATAACCCGGTGCTACATTAAGAGCAAAAGCAGCAATCTCTTGGCCGTCAGCTAATGGCCAATCGATGGTATACAATAGCACGTCAAAACTGTCTTTACTGTGATGCGTTTTCCCGAATCTTTATTTAGTGCAGAATTTTAAGTACTCTCCAAAGATTTATTAACTTTCTTCCCCATGTAAACTTTATAATATTTGAGTAAGCCTAATTTATATATATAGAATATATATATAAATATACTATATTATATTATATTATATTATATTATATTATACTAGCAGCAAAAAAAAATCTGAAAAATCATTTTATTATCAACTATCAAATATAAAGTAAATGTAATCTAAATACTGTGCTAACTTGTGAACGAAGCTTCTACGGCAAAAATGGTTTTGAGTTTCGAAATCAGCGTAAACAACTGAGTAAGTATGCCAAATTTCATTAAAATGGATGCAGTGGTAACAAAATTATTTGGTTTTGAACGTATGTTTTGTTAGAATTTCAGTTGTCGAGGTCAGTTCCCAAGAATAAAATTTCATGGAAACAACATGGAATGACACAATGAACTAATATTTTCATCCAATTTGAGTACTTTTGATTCAATGGTACCATTGAGAACCGTTCGATCTATCTTAATAGCTTAATTATATCGAGTTACAGACAGACAGACAGACGAACTTAGCCAATTTATATGTATATATATATTTATTTATTTGATTCTATTAATTTGATTTGACATTTTTTTTTTTTTTAATATTTATCAGACCTATTTAGGTGAACTTCTTACCTGTACACCTGTAGTATAGGTTCTGAGAGTTTAATCTAAAGGATCATTTTCCACCCAAAAAGAAAAACGAAATACCAACCATATCTAAAGTTTAATTTATCTAAAGAATAATTATTATTTTTGACTCAAAACGCCGAAAGGCATTTAAAACTCACCTTTGTATAATCTAAATACTGCGCTAACTTGTGAACGAAGCTTCTACGGAAAAAATGGTTTTGAGTTTCAAAATCAGCGTAAAAAACTGAGTAAGTATGCCAAATTTCATTAAAATCGATGCAGTGGTAACAAAATTATTTGGTTTTGAACGTATGTTTTGTTAGAATTTCAGTTAAAATTTCATGGAAACAACATGGAATGACAAAATGAACTAATATTTCATCCAATTTGCGTATCCTTGATTCAATGGTACCATTGAGAACCTTGGATCTATCTTAATAGCTTAATTATATCGAGTTACAGACATACGGACAGAAAGACGAAATTAGCCAATTATATAAGTTGATTATATTATATATATAATCCCGCGAATAGACCACGACGGACCACGCGCTAGTCCTAACCTGACAATGTCAGGAAAAGGCTAGGAAGTGAGGTAGGGTGACGAGAATTCATCTCTCGTCGGGAAGAACCCTGAGAGAGTGAGTCCCAAGGAAGAACGGATGAAACACAGAAGAAAAAAGAAACAGCCATGCCACTACCGGGATTCTACACTGGCCACGCGGCAGACCACCGTCGAGACCGCTCGGCCGAGCCGTTACGGTTGTATATATATAAGTGGAGATTAATGGGATTAATCATGGGAAGTGGGATTATATATAATTGAAAATCGGGGTTATCTCAAGAAATATAAAATCATATGAAATCAGAGAAAGAAAAATGTAGACGCATGTGATATTTATCAAAATGCTATCCAATAACACGTGAATTAACCCCCCACCCCCACGCTGCGAGAATGGGAGAGGCAATTATTTCGTGACTTGTAATGGAAAATCCCATTTTCAACGTTGTATTCCTCCGACAAAACGAAAAGAGGACTGCTCTATCATAAAAGGCAGTGCAGTGCGATCAGAGCTCACTTATCTTTCAGAATTAGAACTGAAAGCATCGCTAAAACTTTCATTGTACGTGAGTAGGTTTTATTGCCTGCACATCTACCCTTCATTTCTACAGTAGAACAGAATTGCAAGTGGACAATTAATCGTGTAACCGTAGAAGAAAAAATTGAAATGATTCTGATTTATGGTGAATGTAGGAGAAATGTTGACGATGCTGTTGCCTTGTATGCTGAGCGGTTTCCAGATAATGTTCGCTCTCGTTCTTTTTTTTACAAAGTTGTGAATGCCTTTATCTCTGATGGCAGCATACAAACCAAGAAAAGGAAACGAAGAACAACTGTTACAGGAGAAGCTAACGAAATAGCTGTACTAGCAGCTTTTCACCAAAACCCACAGATAAGCACTCGGCAATTACAACGCAATTCCGGAATGTCTCTAGATAGTATTGTCAACGTATTGCACCGTTATAGGTATTATCCATATCACATTTCACTGCATCAAGAACTTCAAGGCGAAGACTTTCGTAATCGAGTATTATTTTGTGAATGGGCTCCTCAACAACTGCAAAGTAATCCCAATTTCTTTGCTAATGTACTATTTTCAGATGAGGCTACATTCACAAACCATGGTAGCATTAATCGGCATAACATGCATTACTGGAATGTAGAAAATCCCCATTGATTACGACAAGTTGAACATCAACGTCCTTGGTCAGTTAACGTTTGGTGTGGAATCATAGGGAACAAACTCATTGGTCCTTATTTTATTGAAGGTGTACTTTGAATGGAATCAGATATCGAAATTTTTTGGAACAGGAACTACCAATACTACTTGAGGATGTTGCCTTGGACGTTCGACAAAGTATGTGGTATCAGCATGAGGGTTGCCCAGCGCATTACTCACGTCATGCACAGGAAGTATTAGACCGTGATTACAATGGTCGGTAGATTGGCAGAGGTGCCCCTATTAATTGGCCTGCTAGATCGCCTGATTTGACATCGCCGGATTTCTTTCTGTGGGTTATCTAAAAGATAAGGTAAATCAACAAGTGCCAACAGACCGTGAAATCATGGTAGAACGCATAAGAAACGCCTGTGCTGAAATTCCCGCAGATATGCTTCTGTCCTGTGCACAATCATTTGAAGACAGGATCAATAAGTGTATTGAAGTTGAAGGTCGTATTTTTGAACACTAACTGTAATTGGACAAAACACTCCGATATGTGAGACAAGAAAAATAAGAGACACAACGGAATACATTACAAGTTATGAAATAATTGGCTGTCCCACTCTCGCAGCGTGGGGGTGGGGGGTGGGGTTACTTCACGTGTCATTGGATAGCATTTTGATAAATATCACATCCGTCTACATTTTTCTTTCTCTGATTTCATATGATTTTATATTTCTTGAGATAACCCCAATTTTCAACGATGTTTTACCCATTTTGATTTTTGTCGATTACAGCGCCATCTGCGAGCAACCCCGACGAACAGTACATCAAATCAATGTGAAATTTTCTGGAGAATCTGAATTTGCAATAAAAAATAGGGGTTTCTATTTACGTTTTTCTTCCCAACCCCTCACCTCATAGGGGGTGGGGGGGTCGAGTTTGGTATCATAGGATGTTCCCCTCCGAGACGAACAAATTTTAATTTTAAAGTTTTTTGATCCGATTTGTAGTTTTCGGGATATTTAAATGTCTTCAGATAAAATGAACACTCTGTATTTGTTTCGTTTTCCGTTTTTTGCCGCTTTTTGTGTCTCCTTTTAGTTCGATTAATAGCATGCTATCGCATCTTGAAGAACCTTTATGCTAATATATCTTTAAAAAAAATCCCAGTTTCCGATGAAAATGACATGGTATTAACAAAACCATAAAACAAGTAAATACCTATAGATTGTGTAGAGGTATTATTGAATTTAAAAGTTAATAATATTTGCTCCAAGTTTTAATAAGAAATTTTATAACTTTAAGCAGGTCATTGTGTTTGTGAAATAGCAACTTAAAGGCAATGGAAAGAGACGCTTAACCGTGAACATTTAATCCACCTCTTCATAATAATTTTTTAATTATTAATGTTTCTTTGAACAAAATATGCGCATTGTAATGACAGAAAGAAAGCACCTAAATTATATAATAACATTAAAAAGGGTGATACCATATTTGCAAGTTATAAATATCCCAAAACAGTTGTTTCTTGGTATATTTCTTGCTATCACCCTTTTTAATGTGTTTATAAATTTTAGGTTTTTTTTCTATCTTTTCAATGCGCATCGATATATGTAGCAGAAGATTGTACATAATATTGAAACCATAATTCATCACTTGTTCGTATAAGTATCATTTGGATGGTGTTATGCATCATTTGACCAAGCGCCAAAATAGTTTTTTTTTTTTAGATTATTGCTCCATCTACTAGAGAAAGGTGTAAACTCTTTATAACAAATTGTTCCTGCTTGCTATCTCAACGTAATTCTGCGATAAATTAATTTTGAATAAAAGCCAATCGACTAATCGTAACGAATAAGATTTGCATCATACGACGAACGACCTTTGAAGGATATTATTAATTTTTATAATGATCAGAATTGTTCTGTGAAAATATCTTCATTTCGGTATAATACACTCTTCATTCCATAAAAAAAAGTGAATTAATACATAAGCTGTTGCGTTTATGCGAATAGGCCTATCTCAAAATTGGATTTTGGCGCTTAGTCAAATGATACATAATAATCCATTTGACATCTGAGTGAAGCTTGCAGTTGCAGAAGACAATCGCAATGATTTGTCCATAATTAGCTGTGCTCAGTGGCGTAGCCATGGAAGATGCTTAAACCACTCGGAAGATTAGATAATGGGAACCTTTGTTTTTTCTTAATGACACATGCAGTGCAGGTGAGTGAAGACAGATCTGAAGTAATGGAGCCATTTTATACCTGTAATATTTTTTTCTTTATTACTGTTCCCTGCATGCTACTTTTTTCCTCCTTTACAGGAAGATTTTCAATTAATAGATTGCAGTGGTTTAATAAAACAAATAATAAACATAAAAATTTTATTAATTATTATTAAATAACCCACATCTGCTCCTTAACGCCATAAATCCCTTTTTTATATCGTTGCATATATTATATTCTAAATCCCACTTCGATCCCTAAAATCCATCTTAACACTACAGTCATTTCCCACATCCATTTCAAACTTCATAATAACGACACTATAATATAACCAACATCACCGTCACTTCCTATCTCTACTTTCATATCCATCATTTTTTGCCATATTTATTTTTCACCTCTCATACCTTTAATTACCTCATTGTTCATATTTACATCTTCTTTCATCCAAAATCCACATCTCATCTCTGAATGTACCCTTTCACATATTATTTTAAATCCCCCCACACCCACCCATATTTCCATACAGCCATCTCTGCTTTACTATTTTACTAGGCTGCCCTACATTTACCTACATTTACCTCCATAGCCCCACTCTGTAGGTCATATACTCTACATACTCTACTCTACATCTACACCCACATTTATTTCTATTCCACATTGGTCCCTGTATCTGTTCCTATACTACATCCTGTCTTTAGTGTTGCTTTCAAGTTGTATCACGATGACAGCCTGTGCAGATCACAAAACCTCAGAAAATGTTTCCCTATATCAAAAACTCGATCAATAATTTACACCATTAAGGTTATGTAAAGAATTTCCTCTGAAATATATATTGTAATTAACATGTTAAATAGCTTTAGATATAATAAAACTTGTCATAAGATGTTGCTGTATAGTGGTTTTTTTTTTTTTTGACTATCTTCAGCTTCCTTATCGTGTTTAAAAATCTAAAACTTTCTATAAGAAAAGTGAAAATTTTGTTGTTTTAATTTTAAATGAATTTTGATTTATAATTGATAGCTTTATTAATAATAACAAAAATAATTCCCAAATTATTAGTTATTTTTTCGTAGTTTCTCAGAATTTACACAAGATGTTTGGAAGTTAAAAACTACGAGGCGAATCAGGAAGGCGGGTAATTTATTTTTAACTTTGAAAACTTTTCCTACAATTTAAGAGGAGTGTCTAGAAAATTCTCAAAAGCTTACACTGTCCCTATGAGAGAGATTGCATTACTATTTACTAAAGATCAGTGATTAATGTTAAGTCTATTTTTGTGCTTTGTGGACTAATACGAATAATCTCACCAGATCTTAGACTTATTTATTTTATCAATAACAAAAAAAAAAAAAAAATCAAGAACAGGAATTTACATGAAAGAAGAAATAAAAAAGTTAAAAAAGAAAAAAAAAATGATCAACATTTCAATGGATTTTCTTAATTATATCAATTGTTCTTTTTAGAAATAGCATCTTCGGCATAAATCGATTTATGGCAAAAGATTTTTCTTCCTAATTTTGGTTCCATTCAGTTCTTTTACTTAGAAGTAGAAAATTGACGAGATTTCTAAGTTTTCTCCAACCCTGTAGTTGATTCGCAGTTTTATGATTGTCGTATGTTTGGAACGAATCCATAGAAGCTCATTTTCTTAGACATTCGAATTTATAATTCTCCGTTTTGCAACCCAGCAATCGGATGTAAGCACTAGTACCCTCAGTGATGACAAGAAACTAAAGCCCAGAGCTGTGAATGACTTCGGTAAATCATGGGTTTAGGATGCAATCTTTTCAGCGAGCAAACTTCACCGCTCGGGGGAGGCGGGGCTTTTCTGGCGCTGCCATTCAGGATTCTTCCACGAAGAACCGGGAAAGACTTCCTTTCCTTTGAAAACGGGATTCCTACATCCGCGAAGTAGTCTTCAAGTGTCACTGGTCTTGACAGCCAACGCTGTAAACTGATTTACCTGATGTCTTTCCCCTTCGCTCTTACTACTAAGAATATCAATAATAACATAGTGAAAAGATACAACCAACACAAAAAGATTATGAATGAGTTAGGATTTGTTTTTTTTTTTTGCCTTTCAATGGGAACCAAATAAAGCTGAAGATAAATATAAAATCTAATTCCTTCGTAAATGAATCTATTTTGATAGAGTTAACTTTTGTTTTCAATAAAAAAATGATAGACAAATGAATTTATTTATTCTTAACAATTAATACTAGCTTTCTCTTTCTCATGTTAAATCGCCCCATTATTCATTCACTCAATGTTCTTTGTACATTATCTTGTTTCTTGAATTTATTTAGTTTATCTATTATTTTATAGCTTGTAACTATTACTTTATTAGTATTTATAAAAAGCTGGTGTGACGTAAAAAAGGAGAATTATGATTCAAGTTTATTAATAGTTTAAACCCTGAAAAGCCCAAAGATTTAAAAATTTGGGGGTGTAGGCTAAACAAAATTAGGAAAAACAAGATTAGGGGCAAAATTTGAAAGATCCAGATTTTCATTTGGGCTGGTCCGAATTTAATTGTTTTTGATATACTTGTAAATTATGATGTTAAGAACTAGTTTGCAAAATTTCACTCAAAAATATGCAACAGGGCCCGAGATTCAGCTTCCAAAATTTAACAATTTAACATAGCAAAACTGCACTTGAATTAATATTAGAGGCTATCGCCTTTAATGATAAATCCATCTGATTGTCAAGATAAGAAATAAAATAAAGAATCTAATATTTCAAATGTTCAATTAATAAAATTTCAATTGATGTTTTTTCTTTGTGAAGCCAAACCCGAAGGCTTACAAATAGATTTAAAGGCGATGAAATAAATATTTTAAATATTAAAATAAGACTAACCCTGGGTTTCACGACCCGCGAAGAGTTGAAATGAAACATGAACAACATAAAGTATCCAAGTATTTAAAATGATTCTCAGCTATTATTCCCTGCAAGTTAGGAATTACTCACATAAAATTATTACCAAAACAAGGTAGGACAGCGATGAGTAAACCAATCACAATGCTTCGCAATGTCTTCTGATGCGTATAAGAAAATATAATTGAGGCGTTGACATGGGAAAGGTAGTAAGTCATGAAAAGCAAATTTTACAGGGGAAGCAAAAAACAGTTTTGCTAGCTCATGTATACTTACCAGAGGTGCTATCTTGTATCGTTCGTAGGAACTACATCACTCAAAATTTTGACTTACTGCCATTGCCACGCCATTGCCACGTCTTACTACCTTTTCAATGAAAAATCTGAAAAATGATTTTTTTTGACTTACTACCTTTCCCATGTCAACACCTCAATTGATATTGCTTTAATTTCCTTATTATTATAAATGTGATTGTTGCGAATGCAAAAGGCGCAATTGTTGCGATTATTGTGATTTTTTAGAGCTGTATTATAAATGTGATTGTTGCGCATGCAAAAGACGCAATTGTTGCGGTTGTTGTGATTGTTGCTAAAGATAATTTAATGATATTTTAACGATACTTGTCCACAGACGGACGGGCAAAGCGGGGTTGTAAGGCTTCTGATACTTGTAAGTAGGGAAAGCGCTGTAAAATTCACAGCTTTAAATTAAAAAAAAAAAATTCTTTGATTTTTGAAAATGACAAAAAAGTTTTCTTATTATACTTTAGATTCATTGATTTCTATTAATGCAAGACTTTTGCAACTCATACTTTTAATAGGAAACCGCATGTTTTCTTTCGAAGTATTATATCTGTTGTCTATCTCATCGTTCGATACTGGAATTAAATAAAGGTTCGATTTCTGTCACTCTGTGCCAAAGGAAATTTAAGGAACGACAATTGTTCTATGGAATAATGCAGCGTGAAATTGTAATTCATACTAACATTTAAAATGAGGCAATTAGTGTTGAACTCTTCAGACATAGGGTCAAAGTCAATTAAAAACATAATGAAGTTATAATTGAGGCTCATCGGGAATAAAGTATACGTGAAATTCGCTGAACTCTAAGCCTTGTAGAAGAGACAACAAACTGAGTGTTTCATCCTAAAGTAATAAGATTCTTCTTAAATATTTAAGGAAATTAATGTTACTATGAAATAGTACGAAATAAAAGAGAATTAATTTATTTCATTCATTTAAAAAAAAAAGCCTTATTAAAAACTTTTAAAACCCAAGATTAACTAATCAAAATTTTAGAATTGAACTTATTTCTTTTAGAATCTTATTTAATAACAAAGAATCCAAAACCTAAATAAAATTAAAGAAATTTATGAGTGGATATAATAATTCAGAACCTTTAGCCTACAATATCACAAAACCTTTCGTATTTTTTTAAAAATTTTGAAAATGTATCCAATTTCAGAGGTAATTAATTTTACTTTTTTACCTTCGCACAAAAAACCCCAAAAGAACTGCCCTATCATGAAGGACTATCATCTTGCACATATGGGCAAGAGGGGGCAATTGCCGCCCCTCCCCCTGGATTTTGAAAAATTAATATAATCCATTGTAATTTCCTTCTTGTAAGAATCCAACCATTTTAGAAAATGGTAAATTTTATTTAAATTATTATCTTTTTATAATCATCAATGGCTGAGACCAAGTGTTGATCATTTAATTTTAGGCATTTTTTAGGTTTCTTTTGCTTAAGGAAATTCATTTGAGGCCAGCAGAAGCTGGCACATGAATTTTCTTATTTTTATTTTTAATGTGTATTTATTGTTTTTAGTTTTAATTTTTGGAGGTACCACGTTCTTCTTCGCCATTTATTATCTTTTTACTTCGCTTATTTTATGGTATTTTACAGGTATAAAATACATTTCCAAAATATTTTCCCCCCCCCCCCCCCCGAAAAATTTCTGCGGCCGCCCCTGCCTATCGTAGTTGCTTGTGTTTTAACAGTCAATTATTCTACGAAACTTTAAGAAAATTATCCTATTAGTGCAAAGGTTATCCTAAACAGCTTCTTAGAATTATTCTAACAGCTTCTTAGAATTAAAAAACCTTTATAATTATATAAATAATTGACCAATTTTAATCAAACTAGGATTTTTAAACGCTTAATTGAGGTTTTGTTTTTCAAATACAAACCATAACATTTATGTGGTATTAAAAACTTAATTTTTTTCTTGACAGTCGACTACAACGAAATAACAAGTTTATGGTTTCAGAAGTAGATAGAGTCACTCAAACAAAACAATATCTTCTTACAAAATCCAAAAATTATAATAAATATTCATTTTGTGGGTCGCTTGAAAGAATGGTTATCGCTGTAATTTATCGGATAAAACATTTGCTAACATGTACTAGCCTTAGTATAGGATGACTCCCTTCCATCTCTTCGATGTGGAAACGCCATTCCCCAATTATCGAGGAAACAATTACATTCCGGATGTTTCCGATGAGACAGTCCACTGTAGCCTAGGGATTACCAAATATTTAAAAGGTGAAAGTTTTTGTGTTTGAAATCTTTACGAAGAACAGTGCGAAGTTATAAAAGTAAGTGAAAAAATAAAAAATGCACATAAATAAAAAATGGTTCTCGTACCAAGTAAGATTTAAATTAAGATTTATAAAAGTAAGATTTCATTGAGGTGGACGTTCCGCGCTGGGCAGGTTTTCTCGGGGTTCTTCCGTTTCCCCTGCGAGTCCCCCACCATACTTTCTCAGTCTTTCTCTCCGTCTGTCCTCCTTTCCGTAGGTTGGCACAATAGATCTTTTAGTGCTTGGCTTTCTTGCCGCCCACATTCACCGCATGTAATAATAAAAAAAGATTTCATTAAAATTGCATACAGTTTTTGAAATTTTGCAAAAAAAAAAAACCAAAAGGCTTCCTACAATTTTTTGAAAAATGTTTGGGAGAAGTAACTTTTTCCTTGCACTCTCGGTCCTGTCAACCCCGTTTTACCTTTCCCTATCCAACAAAGACCAATGGAAGTGTTTAAAATTGAGTAAATTGGAGGGTGAAATGTTTCCGATACTCTGTCCATCCATCTTGACAATTCCTCTGGGCCCGAAGTTGCACCTTGTAATATTGCAATGAATATCTCAAAAAGATACGAATAAACGACTTTTCTTGTTATTTATTAGTTCTCAATGTAATTGTGAAATTCAACTAAGACTTTAATTCAGAAAAAGAATAACAATGCAAAAATATTAATCAGAGATTACGGAAATAATAAATACAGGATAAGAATTCCACTGCACATAAAAAAAAACAACATTTAATAAGAGAGGGATCGGATAATTCATTAATTTCCTGTTGGGAAACGAAGTACAACAAAACAAAAGCAAACAATACGTAACCAATTCGAGTAGAAGCAATCTGTACAACTCTGTTAATTAGTTGCAGGAAATTAGAAAAGGAAATTAAAAGTAGCTGCATCAAATGTAATTAAAAATTAAATATCTACAGAAATAACTTCTTTACGATCAATACTAAGAATTGGATTCAACTCCTAAATCGCAGCGTAATTGTATTGATATAACTTGTAATGAATGTTTTTGCTAAATATTTCCATACTCTTTTTTATTCTTCAGTTTAATGTAAGGCTAACATATATTACAAGTCAATAATTATGTCGTAATTCAAAATTATTCTCTTAAGTCACTCCCTCCATCTACAAAGGATATCTGTTATAGATTATTTGACAAGGATAACTTATTATTCCCTTTCCTGAAAAGCCTGGAGATGGTTTCCAGATGTCTTTGGGTCTAAGGGAGATTTCCTTTTTAATAATGGATCGTGGAGACGAAAAGAATGGTTTCCTTAAGTATTGAATAACAATCTTTACAGCTGATTTTTGTTCTTTTATCTTCGATATATATATTTAACTTAAAATATAAGGAGACAAAAGAAATATCCTCCTTATACAGGCCTATTTTTGACCAAAGTTTAAGGAATAAAGTTTAGGAATAATAATAATAATAAAAAAGGTTTGCTTTACTTTTAAACTCTTCTCACTTAGTCTATTTATTGAAGAAAGTTTAATTCACCAATTCTGAGAATAGCGCACATCCATCTTTAAATTTCCTTGTGATCTTAATTGAATCAAGGGACCCAAATGGAAAGAAAACAAACGGACTAACAAATATCGTGGTACCAACTTCCTGAAAAACAATTTAATAATACAGTATGTTTCTTTTCATTTCACTTTTTCGTCTGTCTATGTTGTTTGTATTTGAAACATTTATTTACCAGTCACTGGTAGCGTCGGTGTTTGAGCCATTGTTAAATCATTACTCATATTTTCCTTAAGACAAACATTGATTTCGATTTCAAAAGAAGATCATTAAAAGATGAAAAGATCTTGAAACCTTAAGATGGTTCTTTATTATTAGAATTTGCAGAAATTCATTAGAATACAACTGGGAAAAGATTTTAAGCAGAAATCAAAGAGAAATTAAATCCTTTCAGATGGCTACAAAATAAGGGGAAATAAGAAGAATCACAAGAATATTGACTAACAGTTTAATAAGCATTGAAAAATATAGATTTTTTTTAACTTTGATCTACTTTGTTTTCTTTCCGATCTGGATTTCTTTTTGGCTGGCGAGCTTTTTATATATTTTGAAGACCGTTTTTCAACCAATATATTTTAACTAGTTGACCCGTGCGAATAATTCGCAACAAAAACTACCTTTGAGAAATAATAAACAAATCCAACAGCTGTCGTATATGTTAGTTAAACACATTAATAGATGGCGCCTTCTCCATTTTTATAAAAAGGTTGACCCGTGCGAATTATTCGCATCGTATCTTGATCAGTCACTGAATGGTTGGCAATTTTTTGGTTTTTTATTGTAATATATTTTATTAATTTTACTTTTATTAAAATATAAATCTTTGTTTGTTTTTTATCTGTTCTTTATCTGTTTTTAAAGTGCATTTTTTCCTCAAAAAAGGATATATTTCAAGTTTACGGCGCTAGAGCATTATTTGAAATATTGTTTCGCTTTCGAAAGATAAGTCGCTTCTGTTAAAGCGTGTCTACATTTTTATAAAAAGGTTTTTAAAATAAAGTTTTTTAATGAAAACATTAATTTTAAACAATTTGTTTATTTTTCGTCATTAGCGGGGAACGTGATCTTCAAAATGATGTCTCAATCATTGATTTTGATGAAGTATTAAAGGAGATATAGTGTACCGACACAGAAACACCTTTGAGAAATAATATATAAGGATTGAGCAATCAAATAAATGTTTATAATTTGATGAATGCATATTTTGTTTGTTTAAGCATTTTGTAAGGTATCTCATGATTTTTCTAGTGATTCTGTTGTTCATTTTGCAGATTCATCGTTTTTTTTTTGTCCTGGCTTTAATTTCTGTGAATCATATCTCTATTGTTACCTATGCTCTCGGAGCCTCTGTCAGGTTGGGAGGTTTCCTATTACAAGTATTATTATTATAATCGCTTTTACCTGGATTAGTTAAATGTCGATTCCTGCGAACAGCAGACATAACAGTTTCGAAAAGCTTTCATTAATAAGAATTCTTTTGGTATAAGGTAGTTCAATAATCTTAGCAAACAAAGTGGAGATAGAAAGATTAGCCCTACTTACTGTCTCTTTACCTTAACTAAGAAGAAAGGAATCCAGTTCGTTTCACAAAGGTTCGATGAACTTTACCCTTTTCTGCAAGAGACGCACCAACCTACATCCATTTTCTTTATGTTTAGATAATAGACCGTGTTGAAAACTATAAAGTGTAGTTAGATAAGAGCGAATCTGAATTTTCCAAATAGGCTTCTCCTTGTTTAGCGTCTCCACATAATCCCACAGTGCTTTGCATTACTTGTTTAAGCAATGAGAAAATTATAAGAGAAGAATATTTGCTCTAATATGTGCTGTAAGGAATTGTTTCACTTTTTCTTTAATCTAATAAAACAAAATTAATTCAATATAAGCGAAAAAGCTTGGCTAAGAAAAGTGTTTTATTATCTAAATAAAAAACAACCAAAGGCAAGGTACGTTATGGTTCTATGTTTATGAGAACTTCCTAGATAGGTTTTATAATGAGGATCATTGCTGCAATAATTGCTGTCTGAGCAAAACCAGACAGACTTGCTGGAGAAACCGATCGCAATTTTAAGATTTTTAAGATGTCCTTATTATCTATGTAATTATGCGTGTGTCGGCGTAAAGATATGTAATAAAAAGAAGAATTCTACTCACGTTAAAGCATCTTATATAAAAAAAAAACCCCAATAGCTTTAAAATTACATTATAAAGAATTTAAGCTGTTAATTAACAGAAAAAAACCCAACTTTCTAAAGTTGCATTGTATTGAATTTTTGTAAATTCCAATAAAAAGTACATACTGTAAGTACAGGGATTTATAATAAGTAAAACTGGAAGTCGAATCATAATACAAGTCGACTATTAGTAATCATGCAATCACTAATCCGGTTCCATCAGTAATCCGGCATTAATTTCGGTTAGCGTAATTTTTAATTTCCCTGGTCACCGCACCAATCAACCGCTACTGTTTGGTGGAGCTACTTGCTGCATAAACACTGTTGACGTCACTTGCAAACACAGGCAAGCCATTCCAATTTGTTTTTTTCTTCATTTAGGGTAAAGGCACCAGTTGTGGATCGGCCTAAGCATAAACTTGGTTTTCACCACGAGAAATAACTAAATAATTTTCAGTTTTGCATTTATTCCTTTATTAAGCTCTTATAATTGACACTGTATTACCTCAATTCGATAAAAAAATGTTTACTGCATTTTCACAGTCTTCATTTGTATTGTGACGTTTGATCCACAATTGGACCCCACGAACCGCTGAATTTCCGCCAGAACAAAAGGCTGCAGAATTTCCCGCAAACATGGCCAGAGGCAGAAAACACTGTGTTTTATTTTTTTCCCGGTTATATTAAACCTTGTACTATCATACATACATTAATTCTAACGTATATCCATTCTAGAGTAACTACAAATAACTTTCAGGCTAACTCGCCTTAATTTTCTTTTGAAATCTGACAAATTATTTAACAAATTCACAGGATGGCTCCACTTGAAACTCCAAACAAACTGTAATACCAAAACGAAGCTCATGAAGGGATCGGGATTCTATATATCTGAGCTATCTGTTGATAAGTGTGGTAATTAAGACGGTAAACGACTTGATCCGCAATTGGTTCTTGATCCACAACTGGTTCCCTTACTCTATAGTTATAATCTGCTCACTTTTAGCCCCAGCCATGGCTCCAATGAATAAAGGAAATGCTGCTTCACTTTGGAAGCGACAGTGATGAACTTTCTTGTGTAAGTCATGAGAATTACAATTGCTTATATACAATCAGTATTCATTAAGAATACTAGAACAGAGTAAAAGACAGCAAGTTGGAATCAGCACTTAAATTCAATTTATTTAAGCTTATCTTATAGGCTCCTTAGGAGAGTAAAGTTCTCAAATAATAAAAGTTGCAATCAAACAACTTCTGTTACTGGAAAAATATCCTCATCTTCTTCAATATTTCTTCAAAAAAAAACAACAAAACATTTGGATATTTTAAGCAATATAGGAAAAATAAAGAAAGAAAATTTTACTTATAAATTATAATACCAGTTAGCTTCATTATTTAAAGCATGATTATTATATTGTAATGATTAGCATTTGTTTCATTATTTAAAACATAGATTATTAATTAATGATTGTTTTATTTGGTTTTTTGAACAAATTTATGCTATGTAATTAAATATAAGTATGTTTTATTATTTAAAACATAGATTGTTATTTTTTAAATGTTGCATTCTTAACTTTTGTGAGGAGGAAGACAGACGTCTTTTCGTCAACTGTAATCCTGAAGAAATCTTTTGCTCAAAAAGACGAAATATTGAAGAAGATAAAGATGTTTTTCCAGTAATAGAAGTTGTTTCATTTAACTGTATATATGTTAGAAAAGAAAAAAAAAAAAGTTTAAATTTGCAAAACTTATATATTTTTAGGCAAAAGAACATAAAAAACTGGTGGAGAAGCTTTAAATAATTTAATTCAAAATAAATGGACGAAATTACGCTGTTCTAAATCTATCAGTTACAGTGACAATTAGGATGCAATGTTTTTATATATGTATTCCCATAGTGTATTTACAGTGGATTTTAGATGGAAATGTATTGTTATATTTTACATTTTAATTCTTCTCAGGATTCGGAATAACTTTTCATATTATTCGTTAACAGTCAGGAAAAAAGGAACCGTTCGGAATTCTAGGGGTAATTTAGGCTGTATTAGTAATTGGCTTATTAGGTTTCGTTGCTTGAGTCCATCGTCTATTGACGTTGGTACAGACGTTGATACACGAGTTCACTTTACAGCTGCTACTTTATTTATTGCCATCCCAACAAGTATTACATTTTCAGATGATTAGCTTCTCTTCATGGATCAAAATTTACTTATAAATCTTCACTTCTAAGAACACTAGGATTTATCTTCTTATTGACAGAAGGATGTGGTTAATCCAACATTACTCAAATTTAACTTTAGGAAAAGGAATCAGATCCACATTTTAAAAGAGAGTGGATCGACTCTAGGATCCGTCTGCAGGAGAATTAACTTGGGAAAAATCCTCTCCTCTGCCGGTAACCTAAGCCTACATCTCCTAAGGCCATCGGGCAAAGTTGGTTTTTTTTTTCTGTTCAATTTCTACTTAACTTATTTCAAGAAAAAAGAAAAAAAAATACTTTCTTTCACTGCTCTTTTGTGTTCATGTAAGAAATAATGTATGTTTGGAAAATTTCTTATATTTCATTGCAGTTCGTATTAAAGGATGAGAAATGAGTGCCTCTTTATAAATACGTTTTATAAAGAAAGTTACAACGCGTATTATAAATAAACAAAATGTTGTGTTCTAATTAACATATTGACTTTGATGTCCTAATATGAATGTGTTGTCTTAAATCAACAACATTGCCTTTGATGTAAACGAGGAAGTACCCTAATGCTAATGTGTTGTCTTAAATCAACACAGAGTGCTAATGGCATCAAGTTGCCATATCAACTCCCGACAAATCATTTAGTTATGGCTCCTAGCAGTCAAGAGAATACCAAATCATATATTAATCTTGATTCTGGAATTAGATTTTGTAATTCTTCCAGAAATCTTACATCAGATAAGAAGGAAAAAAAATCGCCTTGAAGCTAAAATAAAGATTTGATATCATAATGAAATGCAATTTTTTAATCAATAAGTGAAAATTAATTTAATTTTTTTGGTCTGCATAGTTTTCTAATAAACAACTACAATTATTAAGAAAGAATATCAAATTGACTGCTAGGATAGTATCAGCTGTAATAATTTGACTAACTTCATATTCTTTGATTTCCAATTGTACAATTATTTCATTTGATAAATCACGATAATTCTACAGCAGGCATTTCTTTACAGGTATTGTTCTGAATATACTGTAGAGAAGATATTACATCAATGAATTCTTTTTGCAAAATTAATGCTTCAACTTTATAACAAATCAACACAGGATTGGATAAGTTACTTTTAAAACGTAACTTAGTTACAGTGACTTAAAAATAACTGTACAGTTACTTTTTAACAACCAAAAAAAAAAAAAAAAGAATTCTGTTAAAAAAGCATACTAATAATTTATATTTTAAAACTCTGTTGTAATTGTCATACATCGTTATAAAAATTGGTTGATTATATTACAAAATTTACGTATAAATTTATTATATTTAATTTTTCTGAAATTTTATTTAGAATTTTTCTTTTATTTAAATATACTGTAGAGCAGTCTTCTCAATCTTTTTTTTTGCTTCATGGTGCTTTTGCATTTCGTAAAATCCCACAGCCACATACACACAATAAAATCCTTTGAGAAACCTCAACATGATTATCACATGACTAACAGCATCTTATATTATAAAAGCGTTATTCTGTCTGTCAAAAGACTTTACGTTTTTCCAATTTTGTGACCAAACTATAAGAGATAGATTGGTCATGTAAATGGATAAAATGTAGATCTTTTTAAGACAAACAAAATGCTACAACAATCTTTCGAAAAAAGTTTTTGGTTTCCAAGATGGCGCCTTTTAAAGGGTCAAATTTTGACTTTTTCTCAATTTAAACGAAAAGTATAAAAGATGGAAGAGAACATTATATTGAGAAAATGTTGGTATTTGAAAGTTCTATCGAACGATGTATCACTTATTCACAAACGCTTCAGCGCTTGCAAATTACATGCAAAAATGTGAATTTTCGGTGTATGACGCCGACCCGCAATACATCCGAGTTATTCGGAGAAGCCACAACGGGCTGGGAAGTTATATATTCTCCGACGATCGCAACATTAATTTGCTAAATGAATAAAGTTTGTTTTTTGAATGCTATATATGCAAGGGTTCCGGAGCGAAGGGACGGTACCTGGCTATTATTTTATATATTATAAAAACGTTATTCTGTCTGTCATTCTGTAAGCAAAATGTTAAATTATAAATTACTAAAACGTCGGAGCAAGGAAATCTTTTGGAAAATGATTCAAGAATTTTCACAAAACATGTTATTCATCATGAAGTTTTGTAATAAAACCTAATATGTTTCGTTATAAAAAATGTGTTTGTGTTATCAAACACAAAATATTAACATTTTAGCCATATATAAACCACCAAACACAAAGAAAGGTAAATTTACTGAAGAATTAAAGAATCTATTCATAAAAAAATGAAAATATATTAAACAACTGTCCAACTATACTAATTGGCGACGTAAATATAGATCTTTTCAAAATGAATAAAAAGTACAGAAATATCTAAAACTTATGTTGAATAATGGAAGAACAAGAAACAACTATATTTTCATGGAAATACGAAAACAAATATAGATCATATTTTCATAAATAAGCATGATATCGAAACACCAGGAATAATATGTAAAGAACGAATCTCGGATACTAAGATTTGAAATGAGAAAATAACAGATCCAAATATAATCTATAAAGAACTAATCAAGCAAAACAAAATTCAGGAAAATCTACATATATAAAAAGAAAAGTCCTGACTCATTCACTGACTGACTCATCAACGCCCACCCCAACCCTTGGACCTAGAAAGCTGAAATTATGCACAGAGGTTCCCTTTATGATGTAGACAAGAAATAAGGCCGGATTTTTCGAAATTCCCGCGGGATAGGGAATCATCTGGGAAACTGACCTTGAAGTGTGTGGCAGCAACCCCAGGTGTGTGGCATCAACCCGCAATACAGCAGAGTTAAGCGGAGAAGGCCACAATGGGCTGAGACGTCGTATATTCTCCGATCTCAATATTAATTTGCGAAATAATTTTTTTTTTTAATGCTATATATGCAAGGGTTCCGGAGCGAAGCGACGGTACCCGGCTAGTATTTTAAGAATTTAAAGCACTCTGATATGATGAAAAAATAGTGTTTTTAAGCTAATTGGAATGCAAATTGATACTTTATTAATCTTCTTTATTAGAAAGAAACTGAATGGTATTTTAAATTCATGTTTGCTCGGATAATTTGATTTCGAAGAATTTAGTCTAGATAATGAGCTTCAATGAATGTGATTGCTTAATCTATTTTATAGATGGAAAAATTATATTAAACATGGATGAGAAAGCTACGGTTTTCAAACAATTCTTAATTCAGAAGATATACAGTTCTAATGCATTGATATACGATTTTCCATTCTAGCATCAAGTCAATTTTGCATTTGCAATCAAGATTTTTTTTTCAGACATTCAAAAGATCTTTCAACCTACTTTATTGCTTTGTATTTAAATGCCTTGAAAATAACCAAGAGGGAATGTAATGTAATGAAGAAGATGGGTGGTAAATATACCTAGCACCGCGACCTAAGGTCTATTGTACTTTCCCCAACCTTATTCCCCAAAAAGACTTATTGAGGCTGAAGCCACGCTGGGAGCTTTAAGACTTAAGACTGCTGGTGAGTGGTGTTACACCCATTCGGCAAGCAGTCATACTAAACTCTACACACAGCATTCAAGTCAGGAGTCAGTCCTGCTAATGACTACTGATAAAATGCTTCCCTATCATTTCTTTGAAAGACCATTCAGCATAAATTTTCCAAGTAGAGCTGAATGGGATTCTGGATCAATTCCTGTAATCACAGATGAGTCTGTTTGGTATACGGATGGATACCAATGGCTCCGGAGCAGGTGTGTATTACCTAACTGGCGGGTATGGTTTTTCTTATAACCTAGGTAATTTCACAACTGTCTTTCAAGCAGAAATCTTTGCAATTCTCGCTTGTACCGGTATCTCTTTGGACAGAAACATCAGGAATAAGAATATTTATATTTTTTCTGATAGCCAGGCAGCACTGAATGCTCTGAATCAGTCCGCATCACTTCTAAGATAGTTTTTGATTGCCTCAAAGCTCTGACTTTACTGGCACAGTTCAATAAGGTTCGTCTTTTTTGGGTGCCAGGACACAGTGGTCATGAAGGCAATGAGAAAGCCGATTCCTTCGCTAAGAAAGGCTCGGAGATGACCTTTATAGGTCCGGAACCTGTTATTGGTTTAAGCAATAACATGATTAGGAAGATCTTTCTTAAGAAAATGAGAGCTTTACAGCTTAAGCTATGGCATAAGCCTGAGGGTCAGAGACAAGCCAAGATGCTAATCCATGGACCAAACAATAAGCGATCCTCCGAACTTTTAAGATTACGGAAAAAGGAACTTGGTATTGTTGTCGGTCTACTTATTGGACATTGTCGTCTAAACAAACATTTATGGCTTTTAAACTTAAAAGACAACCCTGTCTGTAGGAGTTGTCGTTCAGAAGAGGAGACTTCTTCACACATCTTATGTAACTGTGAATACATCACAGTGCTAAGACTTAAAATCCTAGGATCTTTTTTCTTAGAACCAAAGGATTTGTTTACGGTCCCTATAAGCAACCACGAGGGAAAGGGTTCTCAATGTTAAAATGTATGGTTACCTCTGCAAATTCTTAAGTTAAATGGAATAAATGAAATTAATTCTTTTTTCCTATACTGAGAATCTGAACTTTTGTTATTCAGAAGCAAACATATTTAATCAAATAATATGTTTATTTTGCATTCACACTGATTATTTTGCATTCTTATATTGATATTGTCAATTTTTTTAATGCATTTCTAAGTTAGAAGTTTCATTAATTTCTTAGTAGCAAATTTTATTTTACCAAATTTTTTATTTTAACTGTCTTTTTTTGCGTTCATTGTGATATTTATTTATGTTGCAAAAATAAAATTAGTCTACAAATAAAAGAAAATAACTAAGGTATTTTATAAAACATGAATTATTGCTTTCTTGAGCATAAATAAGTCCCTTATTTTTTTACCTTTAATTAAATCTTAATTCAACATATTTGAGGAAGTTTTTTGTTTTGTTTCTACTTTAAAACCAAACATAAGGTGTTCCAATCTTCTTCTTTCCATTTATTGACATTAAAGTTTAATTTTTTTTATTTTTAAGAATTTATTCTAAAAAAAAAATTCGAATCGTGGATATTTTAAAATGAATTTATTAAGTCATTTTTCTTCTTTTTCATTGAAATATATTTGTTCCTGTGAAGGTAATGTGGAAAAGTAGAGAGCATGTTTTTCTCTAAATTTTGACGCCACGTTTTATAGTTCTTTATACAATCAAGGAATGTTTCTGAAAGGAATGGAAAGAAGTCTTTGCTCGCTTATAAGTCATTCGGATACATATGTTTATTTATCAAAAAATATTAAAAAAATAAATAAATAAACAAACAGCTTTCTTATTAGCAAAGCAATATTTACACTCATTAACAAAAAAAAAAAACGACGCATCTAGAAGGAGTTGTCCGATGGAGACAAAAATTGGTGGAGAGGAAGATTATGTACAGAATAGAAAATGATTGAACTTTCAGACAAATTGAATGATTTATTTCAGAGTTACAGAGTTACAAAGTAACGAGCTCAATAAGGTGTTGACCCACCTGTACCTTGAATGCAAGCTGCCACACGACGTGGCATAGAGTGATAAAGCTCCCTGATGGTCTCCTGCGGTATTTCTTGCCAAATTCGCTCCAATTGTCGGGCTAGGTCATCCACATTCCCTGGTGGATGCAGTCGCCTTCCCATCATATCCCAGACATGCTCGATTGGAGAGAGATCTGGGGATCTGGCTGGCCAAGGAAGTGTTTCACAAGCTGCAAGACAGGCCATAGCAACACGTGCCGTATGTGGTCTGGCATTATCTTGCTGAAAAATAAGGCCAGGGTACTGCAAAAGGAAGGGTAACAAAACAGGTCTCAGAATGTCATCGACGTACCGCTGTGCTGTAAGTGTGCCGCTAATGACGACCAAAGGAATACGGCTATCAAGGGAAATGGCAGCCCAGACCATAACTCCTGGTTGAGGGCCTGTGTGGCGTGCAATAGTGAAAGCAGGATCGGCACGCTGCCCTGGGCGTCTCCTGATACGTCTGCGACGATCGTCAGGACACAGTTGGAAGCGGGATTCGTTGCTAAACACTATACGTCCCCTGTCAGCATCATTCCAACCGGATCGAGCCAAGCACCACTGTAATCTGGCCCGACGGTGTGCAGACGTGAGTGGCAGGTGGCGTAGCGGTCGGTACGAGCATAGATGTCGCTCTCTCAGCCGTCTGTGAATGGTCATGGTGGACACTCGTGTGCGGGTCGCACGTCTGATGGTTGATAACGATGATTCACGCGCTGTGACAGCTGATCTGACAATCACTCTATCCTCCCGCTCTGCTGTGGCCCTAGGGCGACCGCTATCTTCATGACACTGAAATCTGCCATTTTCCACCCATTCCTGCCAGCATCTTCTAATCGCCGCATCACTTCGATCCATATGACGAGCGATTCTCCAATTTGCCCAACCTGCCTCTTTCAATCCAATGATACGACCTGTTTCAAACTCTGACAGTTGCACGTAATGAGCTCGAATCCTGCGGCGAGGCATTTTTTCAGTCGTTGAAAGGTATCCTTATGTAGCCCGCACACGATGCATCTTTTGACCGAGTTGCATGTGCAACTTTTGGCCCAGAGCGGTTTTTTGAGCTGCATGGGCCAAGTTGCATGGAAGTTGCATGGAAAAAAAGCTTCACAGAACGGCGGTGCACCACGGAAAGTTGCCTGGAAGCTGCATGGAATTACCCAATCACAGTGCAGCGTTTTTATACGTCAGGCGTGACATCATGCTCAAGGAAGAAACATGGCGTCGAAACAGATTTCCTTCGCTTCAGATGGGCGAATCGCGAATACAGAAAAAATATCAGATTATTTCGAGTTTCTTTCACACATAAATACAGTTTATATGTAAATGCAGTAATTTAATGCGGCAGAATGTATCAGAACGTTTTAAAAAACCTAGATTTTTTGAATATTTCACATCGGAAGCGGATTGTCGCTCCTTCACCATTTCCGGAAACTGCCACGTGACGTCATTGTTTCAGTGAGCAATGGATTATTAGTGGCTGTTGGTAGTTGTTATTCGTGAATCGCATTATTGCCATCAACTGCGATTACATTCCGGCTAATAATATTATAAAAATATTTCTCATATGTTTAAAATAAATCACAAATATTTAGTTTTGGAACGATATCACAGCAGGATCCTTGACGTCATGTCCAGTGACGTCATTCAAATTCATAGTGTGCTTCGTTTGTTGTCCGCACGGCGGCGCTAACAATGTTGCATCGTTTGCGCACTGACTATAGTTTGCAGCTTTTTCTGTGCAACTCATTTGCATCGAGTTGCACAGCAAAAGCTGCATCGTGTGCGGGCTGCTTTACTCGCAATGCAACAGAAATTTTGACCATCAGATTGAGAATCGCTTCTTATATACACCTGCTGAGTGCGCAGTTCCGATGCGCTGTAGCTCTCGCTATTCATTCATTGGACACCAAAGTTTAATCATTTGCATGGGCGGTCCCAATGTCTTTGCATACGAAATTTCATTACAATCGGACAACTCCTTCTAGGTCGTCGTTTTTCTTGGTAATGAGTGTATATCAAATTAGATTTATTCAATTTGAAACATCGGCTTAGTCACGTTAAGAAGCAGGGTTACCGAAATTCTCAACGGAAAGATCGCCTCTTCAAAATAAATGTAGACTTAAATGCCAAGTTTCATATTTAAAATGAAAAATTATTAACTTTCAATAATAATTTACTTTAAAAAATTTTCAATTGGAAGCAGCTTCCAAGGCAGTTCTCTATGAAGGGGCTGGTTACAATGACGTCACCGCAAACAAAGGAGTTAGTTCGCAGTAATAGTTTGCGTTTTTTTAAATAAATAAATAAATAATATTTATGTATATATGTATACTGCATGAAATTCAAACGTTTTTTTTTAAGTTTCTTGCAACATTACTTCTTACCAGATATCTTTGTTTCAAATGAAAGTTCGAATTTCAAATGCTAAGTGTTAGTATTCTGCTCAGTAGCTTTCTTCATTTGAAGTAATCCACTCAAAAGACTGGTAAAAATCGGTGTTTCTTCGTCGACGATTCGAACAAGACCATTGATTAGTTTTGGATTTAGTTTCTAAGATAAGCTTCTAAGGAAAGGTCTTAAGCAACATTAGTATCACGATAACTGATACGGCGCTTTTGAAGCAGCTCTATACAGCTTGGTGTAGAAGTAAACCAATACAAACCAAACAAAAAAAAAAAAAAACGAAAAAGTAACGCGTTTTCGTTTCTCCGTTAGAAATAAAAGTAACTGAGTTACAGTTACAGTTACTCAATTAAAATAGTAACTGCGTTACCGATCGTTATTACAAAAAGTAACTTACTAGTAACGACGTTACTAAGAACGCGTTACTTCCAAACCCTGCATTTTAATATACTTACACTAGGCTAAATTGTTTCGTGGTTTCTGCAATTCGATACGAAAGCAACAGCTTTTAATCGATTGTTTAGGACACAAGTCCTATTTCAATTTTCTTCGGTTTCTTCTACAATTAGCTCAAATAAAACAGGCATTTGTCTAAAGGCTGAACGAATCGGATTCGATCCATGCAGTACTTTTTTTTTTTATCCCTGTAGATGGATTCTTAGATTCATCCAACCTTGACCAATTGATACTGGGTTGGATTTAGGGAAGATCTTACCAACTGACCTCAATTTTGTCTCTTGCAGTTGTTTATTAGTTTATTTCTCCTCGCCCTTCTTGAGCTTCATTTTAATTTAAACTCAGCATTTTGCAGTTTCTAAATTTTCTATTCTGATGCTACTGATCTATTTAGATTTAGAGAGAACCGAAAGCTTGATTTTTAATTTATTGTTTTAAAAAAAGTGACGAAGAAGTATTTTCTATTTTATTAATTATTACTGACTCAGATATTTTAGTTATACTAGTTTGGTTAACTAATAAAAACAAGATAAGCTTTCAGATCTGTTGGCTCTTCATCTTCATAAAGTTTTATTTTATTAAGAAAACTTTTTGCTTTTTTCCCCTGAGTTTTTGTTTGGGTATTCTTAGATCAGGGAATACCTATATTGATTATTTTTTGCATTGTTCTAAGAACATTGTTGGGTGCTAAGGGAATACTTCAGCATAACCCAACCTGAAAAATGCTCTAGCTTTTTACAACGGCATCTTAGGATAGCTTTTACGAGATTCGCTCTACTGGTGCGTGCAGTGGAAGGTTCAACTGAATACTAAGTTGACATTGAATCCTCTATCTCGGATGTTTATATAGAAGTTTTCTTTTAAATATTCAATCGATAACTTGTTTTTCTATTTAGAAAACAAATTCCCATTGCGTTGTTAGAGTTCGATAACTTTCTCCAAAATACATTTTTGTTGTAATTTAGTATTTCAGGAGCGAGGTTCACCCTTTTAGATCTTCTTGGTTGTTATCAACCAAGATATGCAAACAATACGAACAAGGTTACTAACATTTGAATTTAAAAGAAGATAAAATATTGAAATAAAGTGACCTCCTTAAGATAAATGAAACAAAAACAAAAATAATACAGCGTTCTCCTACTGTATTATTTGCGATTTAAAAAAAGACTGGGTTCCATTGCGACAACTTCCGGTTTCCGACAGTGTTTTGATCCCTAGCACTATGTGCTACTGTCGGAAACCGGAAGTTGTCGCAATGCGATTTTTAAAATCGCAAATGCATTTTAACTGCCGAAAAACGTAAATAACGCACTATACATCACTTCCGAATGCGGGCGAAAGCTAAATAAACAGAATATACAGAGTTCTATTTGTATTAGACAAATGCCGGTTTTATTTAGATAAATATATCTAAAAATACAGAACGACTTCTATTCACAGACTGAACGAAAAGATGGCATCGAGTCCATTGAGAGAAAAAGCAGCCTATGTCGCAGAAGCGTGTGTAAGATCATGGAAACATGACAAAACAGGTCGAAAGTGCGAACTACGCTTCGGCTGTTTGGGTTCTGATTATAGTTGAAAAGGGGTGAAAGAGGGGGAACGTCGAAAGGCGAGGGGAAACATGTATCATTCTCGGCCAGCTTTGTACAGATCAGAGGAAGAACCTTGCCCCACATTCTGTTTTTTTTTCCAAGAAGAGCTTATAGTTTTAGTTTACTATTTTTCTCTTTCTTATTTATTGTCGGATAAATGCTTCTTATTCATTAACTCGTGAACTTTTATACTTTAATTTTTCTTTTTTTTTTTAATTTCATTGCATTTGTTTGAAGAATAATACTCAGCTTCTATATTTTTTTCCGCGAATCTACAAAGACATAACTCCCAAACTCTTTAAACATTTTTGTTGAACGTTTAAGTCAAAAAATAAGAAATATCAGTGTAATTAAATTAAAAACATCAATTTTCGATATAGAAAACTTCAATAGCTTGTTTGGATGCCATGAAATGAAATCTCAACAAAGGACAAGGAAGTCATTAGACATTTACCTAATATTTGAAGTTGATACAGACGAAAAATAGACACAACAATGTTTTACAGAATTTTTAATGTAATGTGGATTGCTCTTTCCTCCATATAATATGGTAAATGCCTTTGTCAATTCATCAACAACGTCACTATCTTTAATTCTGCTAATTTTGTAAATTCTTTGCGTATTAAACATTCAGTTAATGTCCAGATAATCATCATCTTTTTAAAAAATAATAATGAATCGAGGAATTATTATACAAAGACTAACAGCCATATGTAAGTTTCCTGGAAAACTACAAAATCAGATATTATAGTATTAAGGATCTACCTAATCTAAAATCTATAGGCAATGTGAATATCTTTCTTGTATCATACTTTGTCTATGCTCTATATAATATGCCTAATAATTCAATAATCATTAGGATTTTAACCAATCCTTCATTCTTTCGAATTTAAAATCATCTCTAAATAATTAGCAAATTAGAAAATATTAGATGTTCAGCGTCCCTCACCCCACCCTCCGGAAAAGAAACGAGTGGATCTTTTATTTTTTTTAAGATCTCGAAACGATAAGAAATTACCAAAGCTTTTTAAGAATAATCTTTTCACTTAAACTGGGAATTTCATCTGCTTGTCTGTTGGTGACTAATTATCTCAGTTTTTTTTAGATCTATTAAATAGTAACAGATAAAGTAACAGCAGTTTAGAAATGTTCTTGTTGGGAAATTTTCCATGTTCTCTGGAATGTATCTCACTTTGTAAAAACAAATCGTAAACTTGATATGAATAGTTTTGTCACTTTGAAAAATACTGTAACTGGATTCCATTTGCACTTTACCAGCTCTACGTTTATGGAACTACATAGACTAGCCTAACCAATATATACTAGACTTCGCTACGATCACAGAAAGACAGAAGTGAGAATTCCAAGTTATTCGTCTAATTCTTTTAAGACTAAATGATATTTAATTTTGTGATTTTTGAAGAGATTTTTTGCATATTTACCGTGGGTGTCTATATAATATCTAGGAAATTGTAAAAATATTAAGAGACATTTTACCTAAGTTTTATATAGAATGCTGATGTTTAATAGTTTGTCATAAAATATATAATGCTTTCTTTTGTTGATGAATTCCATTTTGATGTTTATATGTTTTATAATTAAGATTATGCTATTTTAGATACGTTTTTACATTAGCTTGTTTTGATCTTCCGTAGCTTCTATGACAGCGCCATGATTTACTGCACTGTTATTATCCTTCATTTACACACATAACCAATAGTCGTGAAATAGGTTGTAAAAATTCGCAGTTTAAAACCTCAGAAATCTTTGTAAGGGAAAATCAACTGTTTGTAAGATAAATTGAAAAGAGAAGTCAAAAAGAAAACATTATGTCTCTATTTATAGAAAATTGAATTTGAGGAAAGATTAGAATTTATGTTTGTTGAATAAAGTAACTTTCGTTGTAAAGTTTTATTTTAAACTATTGTTTGTAAAAACCAGAGAATAATTCTGAATTTATTTTATGACTTGATGTTATTTGTAATTTTCATTAAATTCTGTTTCAGTTAATTTTTGAAATGTACAGAATATTCCCCACATAGCCTTTTACTCATCACAGTATTTACGTTCTCCTGTTAATAAGCAATGAAAAACTTTTATGCAATTACACACAATTAAAGGATAAAACTTCGCATAAACTTTCAATGCTCTTTCAGCTATAAGACTTAAGGCTCTTTTGTGTATTCTTAGTGTCAAAGAATATTTAAATCAGCAAAGGTGTTAAAAAAAAAAAAAACGCGACGGACTATGAAGCAGAACGGCGAACACAAATGTTCCATTCAAGAGGCAGGTTTGAGCCTCTTACAACCTTAAGTTGACATTCGTAGCAGCGTTTAATGCGTCGCCAACTCCGCCAGGGAAATACAAAGCTTGCATTCGGCTCTATTTGCATTCCTGACCAGATAAAGCAACACTTTCTACACTTGTTTTTGTGGAAACACAGTCTTCGGACTTAGTTTTCTCGAACGTAAAATGTTCTCTCGTTCATGACTTTTCTTTCTTAATTATTTTCCGAATCGCAATCGTCATCATTTTTGCGATAAGAAATGGTTCAAACTTTTCAAGTCATTGCCAAGTACTAGGTTTTCTATCTCGCAAAGGAATTCATTAAAATTCAAACAAAGGATATTCATGAACACCTTGTCTCTGCAAGGCGAGAAACAGAGAAAGATAATGAAATTTATTAAAATAAAAAAAAATCAACGAATCTTGAAGATAGGAATTGAAGCATGAAGTCAATACAAAATGAGTATTTATCAGTTTTGCTTACGATTTAATGAGACAAGCGTTTGGAAATGGGACTGATAAGAATAAATTACCTCATGTTCTAGAAGAATTATGAAAGAATTTGTTTTACAAATCAAATGAAAGATTATGAATTATTGCAGGAAAGAAAAATAAAAATTCTTGATTGAACTTTACGGGAGTTAGTAAACTGAATTGTGTTTTTGCTCTAATCTTCGATGTTCCCTGCAGAATCACAGTTATTTGGTTTTTCGTGCTTTGGATGCAATGCACGTGCAAATAACAGACCATTTTTATGTGAGTTCTTTTTTTTTTTTCTTTCCAAGAATCTACCATTTCAGAGAAACAAGAATATATTAGTCGAAACGAATCTGTAGGTGCTTTATTTGACGATTTCTAAACTATTGATTGTTAATTTTCGCTCCAATCAATTTTAAATCTCCATCGGGGATGGTTTATACCTTGCTATATTTTGTTCAGTTTATCTGAAGTTTTTCTTCGAACAGCTCAAGTTTCTCGGGAACCGTTGTTTCAGCATGTAGAAATTCCTCCAATTTGTTTTAGCTTCAAATTTTTTGAATTCAAAAAATTATTTTGCAGATTTAAAAACGTATAACAAAAAAGTGACTGCAAAGTGAAGATTTAAAGTCGTTTGAACTGACGAACGGCGAGACCGCGAATTAGTATCTGTAAAGTTTTATAGAGAAGATTGATGAAAGCTTTTTAACTAAAGCTGATTGAAGTTACGGACACCGAGATTTTAGATGAATTCTGATTTGAAATTTTTTTTGTAAAGTTAAATTTGTTTCGAAAGCTTAGATGATTTTTTTTCTTAAGAAGATAAAAATAAAAACAAATAATAATAATAATAATAATAATAATAATAATAATAATAATAATAATAATAATAATAATAATAAAAAAATATATGTGTTTATACGGATGCTACCCAATTGAGTCCCTAGGACTTCCATGACATTGGCTTTTTTTTTGTTTGGTTGAAATATTTTGAATGATTTATTTGGTGTGTTCTAAATTTACACTGTACTTGAATTCTTGAAGTCCAAGTATATGTTTAAAAAGTTTAATTCAAAATTTAAAAGTAAAATATAAGGAAGTATCTTCTGATATTGTTGAAAACACATGTTGGAATTTTGAAAGAATATTCAAATTAAATTAAGTGATGTTGGTTAAGCTTAATTAATTGGATTTGGAATAATTAACTTGATTAGAATTAATATTTAAATTCATTACATCTCTTTCGATTTATTCATTCATATACAATATTTCAAGAGAAATTTCTTGACTTTCTCAAGTCTCTTCTAAAAATTAATAATACATAGATTCCAAAAACTTACAATAATTAAAACAATAATTTACATTTTTCTTTGAATAAATGAAGATAGTTCAGGATGTTGATTAGAATTATTTTAGGAGTAAAAAATATGTTGTAATTTTACGAAGAATTTGCCTTTCTTAGTGAGACCACAGTGACTCGATAAATATGCGACGTTTTTTACCCGATTTCGAGGCACGGAATTAAAGAGGAAGAATTTTTCAAACCTCAACAATGATGGGATAGTAATAGAAATCTATAAAAAGTTATATTGATGTTTTTCAAATTAGGTCTACACACGAGAACCAGCAGAAAGTTTTCGTGAGAGAGATATTCAAAATATGTTATAACTTAAAACAAAAAAACAAAAACAAAAACAAAATAAAGACAACTGTCAAATTGTTGATGAAACTGCTAAATAAAACAATAACTTATATTTAATGAAGTAATAATTTAAATAAAACTTACTAATTTTTAGTATTTGCTAGTCTTCTTACATAAAAGAAATTGCATTAATTATTACGTAAATCAAAAAATCTAGGCTCCTTCTTGCCCGGTCTAAGGGACCAATGGGTTCACTTTTGTTTCAGAAGTTCTTAAATCATTAATGATGAAGAAAACAGAAAATCACAGCGTAATAGCTAGTTTTATCACTGTTTTCGATTCTCTTTCGTAGAACGGCAAAAATTCTAGAAATAACAAAGTAAATACTATGATAAATGTTATTTACAATCGTAGAAGTATTTTTATATGATAAAGATTTTACATATAAAAATAATAAATTGAAATTTCTCAAGATATAAGACGGAAAATATCTTGAGAAAAAATATAGATATCTTGAGAAATATAGTCTATTAATGAAAAAAAGTAAATCTTGAAGTTTTTCAAAAATTCTAAGAAATGAAAAAGAATATGTTAAAAGTCTTATCGTATTGTATTGTGTGGATCTGAATTGTGCAATGTTCCTTGACAAAAATTTCTTACACTTTCTATATTTCGAAACTTTCGTTCTCAATGACATCAATTGCAATGAAATTTCTACCAAGTTTTTATTCCATTTTGTAAGTTTTTGTTGATATCTTCCCTTGCCGTCAGCCACAAATAATCTGTGAGTAGTAATGATTGACTTTCAGTAAATAAATTACAAAGTTAATTGTCTGGTATTTTTCCTAAAGAAATTACATCTTTAAGACGTTGGCTCACTTCCCATTTAAAACCATATCATCAATATGTGATGATATACAGAATGTAGCCTATTATATGTAATGCAGCAACAAACTAAAGATAAACATAAGGAATACAGCAGTATTACCTGTTTTTTATAATTACATAGTTGTACCTTATTGTACACTGACGTACCAGAAAAACTGAGACACCTGTCTAGCAACTAGGCCCTCCTTTTAATCTGATTATCGCAGTAAAATCACGGGATATGGGTTTCTCTAAAGTACTGGCTACGTTATGTACATTATTATTATACAAGCGAATTGACCACTTAAGATCACGCTACAACTTCATTTCCTTTTCCCTGTGCGAAGCTTTCTCTGTCTCCAATACTCCTTCATGCGTTCACTGGCCTGCTTCCGTTGATCTTCAGTCCAGGCTCTTCCGGTCTTCATGACTCGTCCTGCGACTTGAAACACTTCCAAATTTTTCACTGTGTTTCTAAATGTATTTCTGTCTAACATTTCGACCTCTGAGATGTTTAATATTTCCATATCCCACTTTACTTCTTTAATCCATGCTGTAGTGGTCTTCTTTCTCCAGAAGAATTCACATATCTGTTTAGTAAGTCTATTCTCATTCATTCTAAACAAATGTCCGAGAAACGTCAGCCTTCTCTTCTTCATGGTCTTCGAGATTCTTTCCACCTTCTGGTAAACTTCTTTGTTACTTCTAAGTTTCCACCCACTTTCAGTCTGAACAGCACCCATAATTTTCCTGAGGATTCTTCTTTCCAAGACCTCTAGTTTCTCTAGCTTATAGTTCATGGCCAGGCATTCACTAGCATATAGGCATTCTATTTTGACCAGTGTTATAGTGTGTTATTTTAGCATTCCAGAATAAACACTTCTTATTGTAGATGTTTTTTGTCAACCCATATGCTCTCTCCATTTTTGTGATCCGGTCTGTCACAGCGGCTTTTTCTAATCCATTTTCCTGTACGATCTCACCCAGGTACTTGAACTTCTTGACCCTTTCGATTCGTCCTATTTCGGTTTCCAAGAATTTGGGTCCATCTTTGATGTTTGTCATGAATTTGGTATTTTTTGTTGAAATCCTCAATCCTGTTTGTCTTGCAATTTTTTCCAAGAGATTAATTTGTATGATTGCGATCTCTGGACTTTCTGATAATAGTGGTCCACTATTCCTTAATACTCGCTGGAGGTGGAAGTGAAGCACATTGAACCACATGTGTTCTAGCACATCCCACTGTACCACATCAAGATGCCGAACTCAAAGAAATGCTCCCTTAGCCATTTGATGATTACTAGCAGGCGGAGATTGTCCTGCTAAAGAGCCGGCTCCCGTTCCAATGAATACATGAACGAGTGCAAATGATCCGCAAGGTTAGTTACATAGCTTCCGTGGTCAGTGATGTATTAGGGGTCCTAATGATTGCCAACTGAAAATATCACACCATAACAGAGTCACCGCCTCCCTGGACTGTCCCTTGTTGGAATGCGGGATCGATTGCCTCGTGAAGTTTTCTCCACACGCGTAGGAATCACAATTCTTGGGACCCGAGTTGGACCATCGGCTTTTGTATCTCATAAAAGAAAGAGAACATTGTACTGTCCGAAATTTGATATTACGTATGGTCCCAGCATTGAATTGTTGTTATCTGCTACACTATCGTGTGCGAACTCCAGAGTTTTTCTTCGGCCGCAGAGGTATCGCACTCTGAATGTCTTCCCTAATGTTATGTAGTCTGGATACACCCTTGAAATTACTACTCGTGAAAAATCCAAATTTCGTGTTGATTTCGGAGATGGAGTGACCCGTATCTCTGGCACCTGTTATGAGATCTCCGCCAAAGTCGGTTAAATCGTGATATCCTGTCATCGTCACTGCGAATTATACGACAACGGACTGCAGAGATATTCGTCTTTATACGTACTTCAATTGCGGAAGATACCATTTAATTAGGAGGTGTGATGTATGTACTGGAATGGAAGGGGCTGTCTCAGTTTTCCTATTACTTTAATGAATATGTATAGTTCACTTCCCAGGTTATATCTTTTGTGAAACAAAAGTAAAAAATTCACTTCCCAAAAATACAGAATTAATGAAAATCATTGAAGCTATTAAAAATTGCAAGTCTCTGTGATGATTTTCAACAAAAGTGAAAAACCAATTGAAGACTCATAGAATTTTTTTAAATGTAAATTTAAATAAAACAGAAAAACAAACTAAATCAAGAAAGTTTCCTCATCATCTAATGAATCTAACAAAAGAATTAATTTTTTCATAATATATTTGTTTCTGCAGCTTTTCTTTGTGAATTACTGATTCCTTATAAACTTTGTTTACTTTTGAAAACACGTAAACAGACACATTAGGTTGATCGCTTAAGCTTTTCCCAGGACTTAACCAAGTTTAAGGATTTAAATAAGGCCATTTTCTGTAATCGAATGTATTTAGCTCGTTATTTAAGCAAATTTATAGACACTATTATATCTGAAAAACTTTCTTTTTCTTTTTGCTCTCTTATATCCAATAAATTGTTCAGAAATTTCACTAAGACTCAGAATTATGAATGAAATTTCTATAAGAAATACTAAAATGTAGAATGTAAAGAAATTTTATCTACTCTCTTAAATATACTCTTGACTAAGATTGATCTGCGCTTTAGATAGAAAATAGTTGAATACAATGTTTTCATACTGGAAAATTCCATTTAGATAGCTGGTAGTAATTAAGTGAAAGAATAATGAATACAAGTGACAAAGCAACTTTTCTTTCTTGGATTTTTTTTTTCGAAGAACCATATATCTTGTGTTTGAAAAAGTGCAGTCACGAAGAATGTGGAGAATCGTTGCAATGTTTGATTTTATTATCGATATTTGCAATTCTAATGGCTGCAGTGTAAAATGGCCTGTCTTTGGTTTCTATACTTTAAGTGACGACTCTGAGCGAACGAACGAAAGAGAGAGAGAAATAGCTAATGCAATGTTTGGATGCATCTTTGTTCATTCGTGAAAGTTGTGTGGAAAGAAAGTAAAAGCCAAAAGGAGGCGGAAGCCCGTGGGTGGCTTCCTGGAACCGATTTAGACTTTATTCAAGGACTTTTGCTACAGGAACAATGAGACCCTTTACGATCCTTGCACAAAAAACAGACTAAAACGGACGTAGGATGATTTCAGTGCGGATTTGAATAAAAAAAAAAGTGTTTTTATAAATAGGGGCTTGAGAAGAAAAGTCTAAGAAGATTTTTCTTTTTCTTTACTTCTAGAGCCAAATTTCCAAGTGTAATGATTTCTTCGTCATTTAAAAAAAATGTATCTACTTGCCTAACCAGCTTGTGTAGTCAGTTCAGAAATTGCTATTATTAATTATTTTCATTACTGTTGCAGGAATTTTAATGTAGTGTCAAGGCAACCGCAAATGCAACACGAAAATCATCACAATTTAAACATTGAAATCTATTTTGGATGGTAAGGTTCATTTTGGAGTTTTTCAGATTCTGTTCTCGAGAGAATGTTCATTCCAAACTATTTAATGCCATTCGAGATTAATATTCTGGATATTTCTTAAGATGATATATCATTTATATCAATTATATATGATATATCATTCCATTCAGACTTTAGATAACTACAAAGAGTCTGTCTCAGGAAAAATATATTAGATATTAGGTCGGAGGTGTTGTTAAGATAATTATCACCTGTTCCATCGGTCTGTTAAAGTTTATTGAAAATACTTTGAATTTGCAGAAAAGGAATTTCGAAATGGCAATGGAATTTCGTCGAACACAAAAGGATCAGTAAATAAATCATTCATAATTTAGTTGAGAAACTTCTGCCAACACACATAAAAAAAAAACTTTAAGAAGTTTCTTAACTAAACAATTATACACACGTTAAATTTTTAATCTAAAATCATTCATGACTTTATTTTCAAAAAAATGTTTCCGTAAAATAAAAATGGTTATTTCATTTTAGTGATAAAAATTACTAAGGAGTAATGAATATTATACTATAATTATCTTTGGTATGCGCGTATTCTTTTAAAATAGTTGTAAGCTAAATTATTTCCTGTTATTCTTTTTTAGTTTCATCCATAATACACAAATGAATTTATCAACATTAGTTCTTGTGATCGTAACTAGTTAAGATATGATGAATTTTTTTGATGAACATAGTATTTTTAAACTCTACGTTTGTGCTGAACTTTCCATATATTACTAGTTGCGACCCGTGAAATATTCACGAAGTAAAACAAATTTCACATTTTTGAAAAACACAAGATTGAAAAAGATGTTTTAAGCTAATTTTTTTAGAAGCCATGACTTCCATAACAGCCCACATGTAATTTGAATATCGGCTTATTTGTTAAAATAATAGCTTATTATAATATTGTTAAAAAAAAAAAATACCACTTTTGCAGTAGCCAGCGCTGCGGTTTCTCATTACGAAACATAATGGCAACCAGCAGCCCTAAAAAAATAGGCTCGTCGAAATTGAGGCAATATTAACGGAAGTAAAACAAATGCCACATTTTTGAAATATCCTGAAATTTTTGAAAAACACAATATTGAAAAAGATGTTCTAAGCTCATTTTTTAAAAGCCATGACTCCGCAACAGCCCACATATAATTTGAATGACTAAGCCAAATTTTGTTAAAATAAATAAATTAAAAAATTGATTTACCAGTTTCAACAATAACAATAACGAATGTCCAACAGCCAGTACCAATAATCGTGTCTGGGCAACAATGATGGCACGTGTTCCCCTACTTCGTTGAGTTGTGAGCGAGCCGAAATTATGTGTAGCCGAAATTATGTAAAAACCGAGGTTTTACAAACTCTGATAAATTTTGACGCATGAACTTCAGTCATTTCAGTGTAAACTTCATTTATGTATAAAAGAAAATCTTAATATGCTGATCATAATTGTGTAATCGCGCTCCGTCGCATTGAAGTGGGACGAATAGTAGAGAGGCCATGTTTATACATGGGCGTTAAGTCACGCCTGACGTGTTCCAACGCTGCATTGTGATTGGTTATGTCGCCGACTCCGCTTACAAATTTACAAATATCCGTACAACAGTACAATTTTTGCCTATTAATAGGATGATTTTGACAATTTTAAAAATTAGGCATTATTGTTTCTTCTTTAATTCTCGTATAACCTTTACCTGCCTTATCCTTACTCCTGAGAATCTTTGATTTTGAAATACATGTATTAAGTAAAACTGAAATCGCTATTCGCCAAAATTTTATCAATTAGCTCATTTTGGAACAACAGAAGCATTTAATAGCAAAAACAAAAGAGAAAACGATTTCACTTCTGGAAGATTGTCTGGAATTGTCTAATTGAAAGATTTAATTTATGGTTTGTAAGAATATTCAAGGTTACTCACGTTTTTTATTTACATCGTTTTATCTTTAGAAACTTACTTGTCAGTATTATTTCTCAAAAGATTGGATTTTAATATCTTTAAGCGATATTCTTAATAACGAATCACCTTTCTTCAACCACTACTTATTAGCGGCCGTATGTTACAGCTTGCCTGTGAAACATAGGTGACCGTTCTTGCATTTATGCTTGCTGGATGTCACACTCTGTCACACTCTGTAGTGGTCAAACGGTTAGAGATATTAGAATGAAACCTTCACCATTGTGTTCAGCATCAAAAAGTAGGTGACCATATAAAAAAAAAATCAGACCTCTAGAACCACTCCCTGACCGGATCATAGGGGACCGTTCTGGCTTTTATGCTTGGTGGAATTCACACTCTGTAGTGTCCAACGGTCAAAGATATTAGAATGAAACCTTCACCAGTGTGTTCAGCATCAAAAAGTAGGTGACCACGTCCAAAAAATTACACATGTAGGCCCCCTCCCCCAAGGAGTGGTTTGCTAATAATGGGTTGCTACAATCCAAAAAACCTGGTATTGTTTTAATTTTCTTATTATTATAAATGTGATTGTTGCGATTGTTGTGATTGAAATTGAAAAAATGTCTCGACGTGAGGAAAAACGAGATGCTGATGCAAAGCGAGAAGCTTCACGCTTCCGTGAAGAACGGTCACACTCAAAGTCAGAAACAAGAGACAGAGAACGAGAAAGAATGCTGAAGCATATCGCCGACCACGATCTGATCGCTTCCGATACAATTTTGTTTATAAAATTTTGTTTATAAAATTGTGCATATTATGGGGCCACTTTGCTTTTGACACTATCTAAAATCATTAATGCCGTGCTGGCGTGGCCGTGCGGCCTCGGCGGCGGTCTGCCGTGGCGGCCAATGCGCTAGTACCTGGGTTCGAATCCCGGCAGTGGCATGGCTGTTTCAATTTCCTTTCCTGTGTTGTCCAGCCTCTTCTTCACTTTCTCTTCGGTCTGACGTCATTCCTTAATGGCGTTCTGGGGAAGGCCACGGGAAACCACCCCAGTATCTTTCCCTTGAAATTCTCGGGAGTCTGCTAGGGGGTTCGCCATCTTGGGTACACTAGCGCTCCCTAGAACACGGACGCTTCGGTTACGAAGCTCGCACTTCGGTGCGAACCGGCTCAACATCAAAAAAGCATTAATTACCTTATTTAATTCAGGTTAATAGATTTCAACGAAGCAAAAAATATAATTCACATTAAACTTATTTTTTTAGGGAGTCAATTGATTTTAATTATTGACTAATCAGTTTTCTTAATCCACTTCAATCCGTTACTCTTATTTACAGTTTATCGAGATAAAAAAAACACTTCTTAAAATATAATCCCTTTCTATCACTTCTAAAATCGAGATTGATCTAAATCTTGTGATATGTAGGAAAAACTTTGTGATGCCTAATAAAGAAGCTTTTCACTTTTTTGTTGCCATCTGTTTTAAGTTCATTGGTTTCAGTGCATCGTCAAAGCTTAATCACGAAACTTGGAGACCTAATTGGAGCCAAAAAACGATGTCTTTCAACTCGAATCTGCAACTTCTTTTTCCACTGTCAGGGTTTTTCTTAGAAAGGCCTCTAATGAGGTTCACACACGGCAAGAAAGTTGGCTACTCCTCGTGTTTGTGATGTGATGCATGGCAGTTAAGCATCTAATGAATTGATACTGTCGCCAAAAACTAAAAGCTGAGTTTTTAAGAGGATCTATTAATGGAAAGACTGGATGGCAAAGTTATCTACTGCCATTGAACGACAAATTTAAATCTGCAAACTTTCAAGTACATCATTCCAATAAAAACCTCTGTTTCTTATATAAATCGTTAGTGAAACTAATTCCACTAAACTTTCATAAAATAAAGTTTCCTAATGTTGTTTACTGAGGAAAGAGTTCAATAAAAGGGACACAAACAGACAGGTTTCTATTAAATTTATTAAAGTTTTTTGAACTGTTAAATTTGAGATGCAAAATAATAAGAAAATGTAAATGAATTAATAAAGTTCAATTTTTTGCCTCTTTATTTTTTTAATTTTTTGTTCTTCTATTACATAAATATTAGCAAAAAAATATTACTCTTTGATTGCATCAATTTTAATTTTCTATTTTTCTGATGAATTTCATAAGAAAAAATTCAATTATGAATTTTTGCTATTTTTCTGATCAATTTCGTATAAAAAAATGCAATTACGAAATTTTTCTTTTTTTCATTTACTTCATCTAAATCAAAAATCGATCTTTCTCGAAAAATGTCCTCAACTTAATTTCAAAGGATAATCATTGTGATGTTTTGATAATAATCATTTTATTTAGTAAACATCATTTATTGATGTTTTGTCGAAAACTAAATATATCAAAATATTAACATTAAAAACTTAAAATATGTATTTGAAGAACACTTCTTGTAGTTTGCAGAATGATAAATTCATTTTCCAAATATTCTGTATTCATCAATCACAATAATACTTTTTTTATAGATATTTAAGGTTATAAGGCAGTTTTAAGTAAATGTAAGGAAAAATTATTTAACGCTTGAAAATAAACAAACAAAAACGACTTAATAATATTAAGAGTAATGTTTTTGTTTGTTGTTTTTTTTTCAGGAGTTAAATGAACTTTTTTTACATTTAATGTTAGTCATTGTATTAACATTTATACCTGTAAATAATACAATAATTATTGTTAAGGGTAAAGTTTTTAAAAAAAAATAGATTGCATGAATTAAAAAGTTTTTTTCCCATTTCGTAATTGCTTCTACTTCTTCTCTTGTGTTATTGAAGCTATTTTTAAAACGCATCCGTCATTTTCTTAGCTTTCCTTTTGTTTTGAATCGATAGAGCGTGCCTGGAGAGAACGCTGGACAGTCCATCGAGTAAGCTTGTAAAGCCTTAAAGGATTTGACTTTTGAGCTCTGTTTTGAATTCTTTGGTGAAAACAAAAATTCATGTTGTCTGCTTGTGGGGTGATCGATAATAGGAGGGAAAACGCATTCAAATGGCTTAATTTCAGGTTAACTCGCAGCTCTCTGATCAGAGAAAATCTTTTTTTGGAAACATTATCAATCCTATTAATTCTACAAATTTATAGAGAGTAGACCATTCTGCTTGTCTATCAAATACGTAACACCAAGTTTTATGACAATATTTATGTCGACAGAACTATTTGAATTTCTTTTAAAGACAGGATGTCTTAAAATTTTAATTCCAAAGCTGTAATGAAAGATTCTCTAAGAAGTTTTTCAAATACAAAATGTCTTGGAACAGCTAATTGAGTGGTGACCTTTAAAACGTAATGTGTAAACATATATGAAGGCTATTTCAGCTCTCCGAAAGATAAAAGCAAAGATTATGCAGCCACATTTATCAAATCCCTAAAGCTTTTTGTAATTTTGGTGAAATAGTTATGAATTTGCAGAGCAATTTCTCTCTGACAAATTGCAGAAAACCTCCACTGAAAAACAATATAGATATAGTCATTCTTATAAAGTACAAAATAGCAAACATTTCTTTAACATTCATAACCCAAACACTAATTTTTTCCTATCTTATGTTGTACTTTTGAATCACAGGCAAATTAACGATACAGTAACTGAAAGTGCTTGAGTCATTCTATCTGGAACTTATTTTTCTAAAGTCCTGCTTTAAGTCTTTAAATTGTCTTTTTATATTAAGTCATTATTTAGAGTCGGTTTTTTTAACCAACCAATCATTTCATAGGTCCGGTCGTTTAACGGTAAAATGGGTCGTTTTGCTATCAAATACGAGTGAGTTCGAAGGCATTATTAAATCTTGATAGTTTTGTTTCTTCTGATTTAGAACAAAGTTAATTGCAGTAGTAATAAGATTTAAAAATTGAAGAATTTTTTTTAATAAAGCGAAGGAAACTTTCTGTGATGAGTTTTTAGTACTGTAATAAAAAAAAAAACGAAAAAAAAAACACTTTTGTTTTAATGAAGTATAAAAAATGAATTGACTTCACATAATCACGAGCAATATTCATCTGTGGAATAGGCAGAGTAGGTTATTTTAGCCCGATATAGTATCTAGCAATGTAGTACCTCATGGAACATCGGGCAATAATATTTATAATTATGCCTTACTGAGTGTAACAGGATACATTGGCGAAAGCTGAAGAAGCAGTTCCTTGACAGTGAGGTTTTATAGAATTCTCATTGTACACACTTCAAGCAGAGTATCCACTTATAAAATCATCTTTAAGAATCAACATTTTAGATATATCCCACTTAAAAAGAACGTTTGACAGCAGACAAGTCCATGTTCAAGCAAGCAATGAGAACCGTTTGGGCAGAATAATTTGTGATTTTTCAATGATAATCTACTGATAACTTTTACCACTCACTCACTCTTTACGAATTACTTTTAATTCTGCTGAATTTAGTTGTAATAAACATGACTTTTTTTTTTCTATGGAGACATTTTATTAAAATAATTATTAAAAAAAATAAATTTTTTAATATACTACGTTTTTAAGACGGACTAAAAAGTATAAAATAATTAGTACAAAAAGTATAAAAAGTATAACGAAAAACGTGGGGCGCATGCAATAGATAATTGAGATGGAATGGGTGGAGTGTATATTATCTTGTGCCCCACGTTTTTCGTTATACTTTTTATACTTTTTATACTAATTATTTTATACTTTTTAGTCCATCTTAGAAAAGTGATATATTAATTTTTTTTTTCAAATAATTATTTTCTGCTTTTTAGTCTCTTGTGTGAATGCAATTTTTCACTCGATTTAAAACATTTAACACGAATTTAAATTTTAAACACGATAAATTGAAAGAAAAAAAAAAGCCGCTGTCTTGCAATGCACGGCAACTCAGAGCAGACTCGCCGTTCAGCACCGACCTGTTATCCGAAGAATTAGGGTTCCCTAACGAACAGACAGACAAGAAAGCGAGTTACTATTGCATTGTCATCCATTTCTGAGTTATGTTTAAAGTTTCAAGTCGCTAGCTGATCGGAAAGTTAGTTTAAAATCAATTGCAAAATTTGTACTGAACAAATAGACAAAGAAGAAAGCGAGCTAATAATAACGTGTTAAAAATGACCTATAAGGGAATCTGCTGAAAAGTAAATAAGATACTTTCGTAATAAGATACTTGACATTTAAATGATTAATAAAAGTTGAACCTCATAAGATACAGTGAACTAAAATTAAGCTTGATTAATTAACTCTCGTTTCCATCCTTTCTTCAGTAAATTGTCCTTTTCATGACTAAGGACAAATATTTTGAACCTTGAATAAATAATCCAATATTTCTATCAACTGAAAAAAAAATATCAGTCTAAAAATAGCATTGTTCTGTACATTCCTTCAGTACTTCCTTTGAAGACGATGATTAGACGAAGTCGATTGAATATCAGTATGTAAGACATTTTCAAAATAAGCATCAAGAAACTGAAGAACGAATCTGAATTTGAATAAGTTTTTGAATGACTTTTTTATTTTTAAACAAAGCATGACTCTTGTAGAAGTAGAAATAAAGTTCTGCAATTTCTTCTGTTCTGAAAATCTTGATGGAAGCAGCAAGGTACATAAAGGAGCTTCCTTAGAGACTGCCTTTAGGAAGTCGAATGGAATGAGTCTACGTTGACAGATTATTGGTGGATTTTTTGTCCACAGTATTAGGGGAAAGTACACAGAAAGAAATCATCAAGTTCTTGATATGCTAACTATATTTTTATTATAAAAATATTCTGTTTCAATGTAACGGTGTGGATGGTGGCAGCGGATTTCTACTGTTCATTTTTTTTATAAATTTTATTTAGAAAGTTTTTAATTATAGTGACTGGTGAAATTGTAAATTAATAATTAATCACTCTGCAGATTTAAATACTGTATATTCATTATATATGTCAGTTATATTTACTCCTCTGAAAATAAACAAATAGAAAATATTATTTTAAATAAGCTTAAAATAAAATAATTACAAAAAAAAAAACCATAAAAATAATTGCAGACAGTCCCTGACCAACCGACTTATGAAGATTCGCACTTACGACTTAAATTTTCAAAATATCAAAAATCAATTTTTTTTAAACAAATTGAATATTTCTAATATTTTTTTGTATAGAGAATACTTTTTTGGTATAGAGAAACTTGGATGTATCTAGAATATGTATAAACTGTATAGAAATATAATATGTTACATATACTTATAGAACGTTTGTCGCACCGCCAATATTCGTTCCCTCTCCAGTTTTACTTGTTTAGGCATCGTCTACTAGAACTAGATGGTGTTGGTGAAGAAAGTTCCCGACGGAGATTCCCGCTTTCTGTTCTCTTGGTGATGGTCGCAGCTGGTGTTAATATACAGGATGACTCTAAATTCATAGGATAAACTTTAAAGGGGTAGGGCACAATAAAACAAACATTTTTTGTCAAACAATGTATTCCGCTAATGTGGCGTCGACGCGGTAGAGAGCGCTGTTTGGTCGTTGACGAGACGGCCTTACTTACTTCTTTAATGTTAAATTTGTTGTAATCAAATATTTGATTATCAATAAATTTAATTGGGTAATCGTTTTTGATAAATAGACTTTTCATATCCTTGATTTTTTATTATAAGTACCTTCATTATTAGTATTTCTATCTAATCTTCTAATATAATTTTCCACAATGTTCTTTTTGATGTTTATTCTGTGACTTGATTTGAAATTTAAAACATGGTCACTTTGGCAATCCTTTTTAAAATGTTCCATTCTAATTTTGTTGTCCTCATTAGTTAATTTAACATCTAAAAAATTTAATACTTTATTGTCTTCCAATTCTTTTTTGAATTTTAAATCTTTATTCTTTTTGTTCAAATTATCAAAAACTATTTGAAAGTGTCTTAACGTTCAAACCAAATAATCAGTATGTCATCGACATAACGAAAGTACTCAAATTTTTGGTAATACATTTTATCTTTTAATAGGTTGGTTTCAAAATGGTTCAAATATAAGTTCAAGTATACATAAAAAATACAAGAAACAATAATTTTAATAGATATGAGGGTGTCAGAGTGGACCCAATCACCATAGGTTTGATTAGAAATTTTATTAAAACAGACAATAAAAAAGGAGTTACAATCACTGGTGCAAATTCATTGGATTATTGATTTTATCAACTTATTGTTTTGTGAATATTAATTTCATGTATTATTGTCATTATGTATAAATTTAATAATTTGACCAAGTTAAATTACTTACCATTGTTACAACAATTCTATAGCATTCATTTTGATATGTACTTTTGAATTGATGATGTTCTTTCTTTTTGTATTATTGTTTGATTTGTTAATTCTTATTTTGCTTGAAGAAGGGAATAACGCAATATTATGTTCCCGAAAATTCGCTACTTTGTATTTAAATAAATTATTTAAATACTATGAAAGAGTTTGTGGAGTTACTTTTATACATTACAAGAATATGAAAAGAAGAGAATACGTGGAAGAATTTGGTATAAATATTTACAGACAGATTGTCAAACATCAAAGAATCATCGTCAAACTAGCAAAATTGGAGGAACATGAACAATTTTTGAAGACATGTTTGTTGAATAATTGGACGCCAAGACCATTATTAATAAGAAACTCAGGATTAGTAAAGACATGTAACACTGATAACATCAGGAAAGAAACAGAAAAACGATTGGTAGAAGATCAATTGAGAGATACGTCAAATCACATTTTTAAACTATTAAAAGAAGAAGAAGTTATGAACAAGAAGAATTTCAAGCTAATCCCTAAAGACAAATATTGGTTAATTATGAACTGGAATCACGAGAAATATATCCAGACCAAAAGGAGTTGCAAAAAAAGAAAGTTGAAAAAGTTTAAAGTTAATAAGGTGAAATTTGTGTCAGATTATGTGGTTAATTTAAGTAACAGAAAATTTAATTTAAAAGAAATTGAATTACTAAATAAAGGTATGGATTACGTTTATGACCAGGAACAGAATTTAGATGAAAAAACAATTACTACATTAGAAGAAGCTTCAAATAAATTAAATCCAAATGAAAAAGTATGGTTTCTAAGAGAATTAGAAAAGTTCCAAAATTTACCACTAAAAAAGCATAAAAATTTAAATGATGAAGAAATTAAGATTTTGAAAAACTTAGGAAATGATAATCACTTAATATTTACTAAATCCGATAAAGGCAACCATTTAGTTTTATGAATAAAAATGAGTATTTAGACAAATTAATGAATTAGTTGCCGATGGTCACTACAAGGAAATGAAAGAAGATATTACTGTAACTTATAGAACAAATTAAAGAAGATAACTAAAACATTAGTTGACAGTAAATCTATTAATGACCTAGAAAGAGAGGCAATACCCAAAGAATCTTGTTATTCACCAACATTAAAAGGTAGGATAAAAATTCACAAAGAAAATTACCCATTACGTCCATTGGTTAACGCATACGGATCTCCTACGCAAAATCTGGCTAGGAAATTAAATTTTTGGTTAAATAGCTTCAGATTACACAATGAGAAAGTGATTATTAAGAATACTGAAGATTTGATTAACAAACTACATGTTTTTAATAATTACAATAAGAAAAAAATTCCATCTCATATCCTTAGACATAGAAAATATGTATAACAACGTTCCAGTAAATGATACTTTAATGATTTTAGAAAAACATGTATTTGATAATAGGGAAATTTTATTGAAGTATAATTTCGATGAAGAAATTTTTAAAGAAATGGTAGAATTTGTTACTCTCAATACTTACTTTAAACATGGAAAGAAATTTTTTAAGCAAACTAAAGGATTCCCTATGGGGTCTCCTATATCAGGAACCTTGTGTAACTTATATTTGAATCATTATTAAAAGATAAAATGTATTATCAAAAATTTGAGTACTTTCGTTATGTCGATGACATACTGATTATTTGGTTTGAACGTTAAGACACTTTCAAATATTTTTTGATAATTTGAACAAAAAGAATAAAGATTTAAAATTCAAAAAAGAATTGGAAGACAATAAAGTATTAAATTTTTTAGATGTTAAATTAACTAATGAGGACAACAAAATTAGAATGGAACATTTTAAAAAGGATTGCCAAAGTGACCATGTTTTAAATTTCAAATCAAGTCACAGAATAAACATCAAAAAGAACATTGTGGAAAATTATATTAGAAGATTAGATAGAAATACTAATAATGAAGATACTTATAATAAAAAAATAAAGGATATGAAAAGTCTATTTATCAAAAACGATTACCCAATTAAATTTATTGATAATCAAATATTTGATTACAACAAATTTAAAATTAAAGAAATAAGTAAGGTCCAGAATAAAATATTCATACCTTACCTCAATGAAAACAGCATGATATTAAAGAAAATATGTAATGATTTTAACATTAATATTGGTTTCACTTATAAGAATAAAATCAAAAATCTAATATGTAAAAAATTAATAGTAAGAATAAACAAAATGAAATGGGTATTGTTTATCGAATCGATTGCAAAATTTGTAGTAAATTCTATATTGGAGAATCGAAAAGAACGTTGGCGGAGCGAGTGTCAAAACATGGAAGAGCTTTGAAGAACAAAGACCTGGACGCATCGGACATAGCTCACCATTGTATGAAAAAAGGACATATTATGAATGAGGAAATCAAGATATTATATAAAGAATCGAATTGGAAACTCAGAAAAATCATCGAGAGTTGTATCATAAAAAATACAAGAAGCAATAATTTTAATAGATATGAGGGTGTCAGAGTGGACCTAATCACCATAGGTTTGATTAGAAATTGTATTAAAACAGACAATAAAAAAGGAGTTACAATCACTGGTGCAAATTCATTGGATTATTGACTTTATCAACTTATTGTTTTGAGAATATTAATTTCATGTATTATTGTCATTATGTATAAATTTAATAATTTGACCAAGCTAAATCACTTACCATTATTACAACAATTTCATAGCATTCATTTTGATATGTACTTTTGAATTGATGATGTTCTTTCTTTTTGTATTATTGTTTGATTTGTTAATTCTTATTTTGCTTAAAGAAGGGAATAACGCAATATTATGTTCGCAAAAATTCGCTACTTTGTATTTAAATAAATTATTTAAATACTATGAAAGAGTTTGTGGAGTTACTTTTATACAGTACAGTCTCGTTAGGGACAGAGAGTCCCTATCAACGAGTTCTGGCAATTAAGTAAGAACAAATTTATATTTAATTTAAAAAAACAATAGTGTTAACAAATAATATATGATATCATTATCCAACTATAATTTGTACAACAGTTATGATGTAGTCACCAATAATATTTCTTAGAATCATTTGTTATTTTAAAGTAATTCAGGGAGATTTGAATAAATAGATTTTACATCAGTATATCAACATATAGTTTACAGTAACAATATACTTATAGATAAAATATAAATTGAAAGGACTGAAAAGATAATGACAATAATGATGAGCTTAAATGTTTTCTATAATCCATTTTTTTAACTTTCGTTTTACAATTAAGATATTTTGATAATCAACAAATATATTAATATTTATGTTATTTAGAAACCTTTCGATATTGTAATTGATATTTCTTAAATGATAATTATTGTTTATGTATGGATAGGTTAATTTAATGTTACTTTCTTTACTTAAATTGTAGTTTTTGTATTGTTATTTTTTATCTTCCATATTTCATAGTAATTTTGAAGCATTATGTTATATAAAAATTTTTGTTTTGGAAATAATATTCCGTATTTAATTAGTAAATTATTTCTTTTTTGAATATTTTTCCAAATTTTATTAGAAAAGATTAATTTTAATACTTTAGTTTGAAGTAGTATTATAATAATAATAATAATAATAATAATAATAATAATAATAATAATAATAAGCCCCCATGGACCCTACCTCCTCGCGGTGGGGGCGGGAACTACACTAGCTTTAGGCTAGGCTAAAGGGTCCAATCATCTATGATGAGAACACGTTCTAATATAGATCATGCTGCATCGGGTGTGGCGCAGGATAAAGTCACCCGCGTTCGGGGGTTAGGCAGAGGCCTCCGTTCGAAAAATACACTACAGTCGCCCGCAGGTGGTGGTGGAGAAAGTGGCACCCCATCCTGTAGTATGGCTACCACAATCTCCGGGCAACACCATCCAGCCCGAACAGTCGGAAGTGTTTTGTCTGTGTCAGAGCAGGCGACCACCAAGACTGGGAAACCACGCCAGCGCATCCGATGGTCACCACAGATGAACGACTTCTACACTGTTACACAGTTAGGGACTCAATTCGCAGGATACAAACAGGCACTATACCATGCATTCACCACACGTTATCCATCGTTAGGGCTTAGCGAACAGCGGGTAGCGGATCAACGACGTTCCATAGTAGTAAACAATCTTATTCCTCCATGCATACTTACACAAATTAGGGAAGAGGTCGCTGAAACCAACCACAGGACACCACACCCCACCCCACCAGAAGATATTACCTTTACGGCAAACACAGAAGCAATCTCTACCCCTCAGTCCACATGCTCCAACAATACAACTAATGACATACTGCAAGCAGCACATGATAATTTCTACATCGCACTAGCACAATATACAGGCACAGACCCCACACTCAGACCTCCACTCCCCAAAGTGCACACATCAAAACACCTCGCCACAATCATATACCATCTCAACACACACACTATTCCACAACACCTTGACAATATCCAAACATTAGAAAACATACATACAACACTCTACTACGCGGCACAGGGAACAATTCGAGCACTTGGAATCAAACAACACCACATACCTACCACTGCACGGTTACAAGAATACATCCCCCCTTGGAGACGTCGCCTTGAGGGCCGCATCAGCGACCTTAGAGGAGACATAGCCAGGCTCACACAATACTGTGCAGGAAACAAACAAAGAAACTTATGTCCCAGGTCAGGAAGATATTCAAGCACATAAACACTCGCCCTTCACACTCAAACCATCATAACCAGGTTCAGGAACATCTCGACACACTAAAACAAAAACTGAGTGCACTTGCAAAAAGATTACAAAGATATAAACAATGCACTCTGCGCAAACAACAGAACAATAGTTTCCAATACAATGAGAAAAAATTCTACAGATCCCTTACATCTCCCTCCACTACACCCAACACAAACACACCCACCAGCGAGGCATTACATGAATACTGGTCGTCTCTGTGGTCCAACCCCATCCCCCATAATGACAAAGCACCGTGGATCACAGAGGAACAACAACACGCTGAACACTTACCCTCCATGCCCTTCCATGATATTACTCTCGCAGACATACAGACAGCACTAAAACATGCACACAACTGGAAGGCTCCTGGTGCAAACGGCGTTCAGAACTTCTGGATCAAGAGGTTCACGTCCCTGGATGGGAAGCTAGCTCTTGCACTCACCGACATAATCCAACACCCAGAACATATGCCTCGTTTCCTCATACAGGGTGTCACTTACCTACAGAGCAAGAACACTGAAACAGCACACCCTGCAAACTACCGTCCAATCACTTGCCTTCCCACACTTTACAAACTCCTGACCTCCTGCCTTGCAGACAAAATTTACACACACATCGAGACACATAACATTCTTTCCGAACAGCAGAAGGGCTGTCGTAGGAATTCCTAGGGTTGTAAGGAGCAACTCCTTATTGACTCGGTAATCCTGCGGCAGGCGCGCGCAAAGAATAGAAACTTACACATCGCGTACATCGACTAAAAGAAGGCATTTGACTCAGTCCCCCATTCCTGGCTTTTACACACTCTTCAACTCTACAAAGTACACCCAAGATCACGGCATTCTTGGATGCCACGATGAAGAGTTGGAACACCTACACCTACGCACCTCCAACACCTCCATCACTACAGTCCCCATTCCCTTAAGGAGAGGTATTTTCCAAGGAGGCTCCTTGAGTCCTCTTTGGTTCTGCCTCGCCTAGAATCCATTAAGCCACATGCTAGACAACACAAAATACGGTTATAGGCCTACCTCAGGCACTCTGACACCATACAAAATCACACACTTACTCTACATGGATGATATTAAACTCTACGGCACAAACAACGCACAACTTACCAATTTACTACAAGTCACAACACAGTTCACCAAAGACATTGGGATGGAATTTGGAATCGACAAATGCCGCAAGCTACATATAACACGCGGGAAGACTTCGAATTTGAAGGGTTTTGAACTGAACCATGGGTTGGCCATCCAATCCATGGAAGAGGGAAAGACCTACAAGTACCTGGGCTTTCAGCAAGCGCGCGTCATTGACAACGCAAACATCAAAAACGCACTCGAGAAAACATACCGTGCTCGCGTTCACAACATCCTCAAAACACAACTCAATGCCAGAAATAAAATTAAAGCCATCAACACTTTTGCCGTCCCCACACTAACATATTCGTTCGGCATAATTCCATGGACAAACACTGAACTCGAAGCACTACAACGCACAACACGCACTACATTCACGAAACACAACATGCACCACCCCAAGTCCGCTACGGAAAGGATGACTCTTCCCCGCAAGGATGGAGGCCGATGACTCATCAATCTCTTCACCTTACACGAAAAACAAGTACACACACTTAGGGAACACTTCCACCAAAGAGCACAACACTCCTCACTCCACTCAGCCATTGTCAAGGCTGACACACACCTCACACCCCTGGACCTCGCAAACCCTTCTCTAACACTCACCACCCCCAACACCCACACACAGCAGCTGCATGAATCATGGGCTCGTAAGGAACTCCATTTCAGACATCGCCACGAACTCAGCCAGCCTCATGTCGACATCGAAGCGTCGAACAGATGGTTGACGAGGGGTGAGCTGTTTGGGGAGACCGAAGGATTCATGATTGCGATACAGGACCAAGTCATCCCCACACGTAACTACAAGAAACACATTCTACACAACGCAAACACATACGATCGACTACATAATATCAGGCTGTCCCCTTCTGTCCCAAACAGACTACCTTCACCGACACAATCAGGTAGCGTCGATCGTTCATCAACAGCTAGCACACAAACACTCACTTATTAAGAACACGGTCCCATACTACAAGTACACACCACAAAGCATACTAGAGTCAACCTCATATAAGCTGTACTGGGACCGCCCCATTCACAAAGACAAAACTATACATCACAACAGACCTGACATCACACTTGTTGATAAGGTCAACAAACAAACCTATCTGATTGATATTGCAGTGCCTATCAGCAAGAACATGCAGAAAACTCACGCAGACAAGATAAGTAAATACACAGACCTAGCGCATGAGCTCCAGAAGCAGTGGAGGCAGGACCGAGTACGTGTTGTACCCATCGTTCTGTCCGCCACTGGTCAGGTGCCTCACACATTGAACCACAGCCTCAGCACACTAGGACTTCATAAAAACACTTATCCACAACTGCAGAAGGCTGTGGTACTCAACACAACACGCATAGTTAGGAAATTTATGGACACAACCACATGTGTTTACACATGTGTTTGCACATGTGTTTACACTTGGCAATATGTGCTTTGGTCCTTGTCCCGCCACATTGTTTTTGCTGGGAAACCCTAGGTTTGAATCATGCAAACATAATAATAATAATAAACGTGTAATAATAACTAATACTTTAACAAAAACAATGCTTATTGCTTTAATAATCAGTAAAATTACTGTATTGTATTAATTGTATATTTATTTATTTATCATTTTTTCTGATTTTCGATGGCTCCAATTCAAGAAAATGAATCAAAACCTAAAATTAATCTGAACTTCACTGGCACTAAGTTGTAAATTTTTAGTGCATGCTATTTATTATTGAATTATTATATTCCATTTATTTTAAAGGAATTGAAATAAGCGAGCATTAGATAGCTATCCTTTCCTAATAGAATCTTCGTTTCGAAGAAGAGAAGAGGAACAAGCACTTAGCTGATTGACTATGTGGAATGGTAAATGCTAGAAGGCTTACCATAGATTAAGTGGATTTCACGGCATTGATGTTTGTGAGGCTACATGAATACATAGTGATCAAAGCAAATGTACAGTAGGTTGTTTCGATATTCTAAGAGATTTGAAAATATGTAAATTATGTTGTATGTATAAAAGCATTAAAGCATGTAAACATATCTTCCTTATTCTACTTTATGAGGACGTCTACATTTGCAGACTGCTGTTAAGGAAAAACTTAAAAGCTTTGACCCAGCTAGAGATCATGCCATAGATACCATTTACTGCCACTTAAACTAAACATCTCCTTCTTTTCATTTTCTCTTCTCTCATTGAAAATGTCAAAGTGATGCTACTACAACCGGATTTCCTCTAGCTTTCTACCGGAAGAAATTGATCTTTTTCGTTAACCAGTGTTTGTGATCGATAAATAGGAATTCAATAAATGTTTTTCAGTTTTTCTTTATTGTAATCTGTACTTTTGTTTCAAAATTAGAAAGGATATTTATTTGGGTAAATTTAGCAATTGAGCAACAAATAAAGAATAAGAATCAATCTATCTAGTAATCCAAAGGTTTCTTCGTTTCTGGGAACTTTTTATTCGCACTTCAGGGAAACCTTATTTTAAAAAGTAGATTTATAAGAATTCAATACTTATTGACTGTAAAATGCTGAGTTATGGTTCATCATCACACAAAGTAATCTAACTGCAAAATAGTTTGTATATCTATGTAACTCATTTATCAATTTCCAGTAAATTACATGTAAGTTCCGCTTTAAATACCAATTACTTTTCATATGTTACGATGAAAAGAAAAAATAAAATTTTGTTAGGAATTTTAGATAATAGAAACGGTTTCTAATCAACTATGGTTTATTTCAAATATTGACTACATTTACAGTGATTGATACTTTGTTTTTATTATGTTATTAAGTAAAATGAATATATGAATATCATTTTGATGATGATGTATTGGAAGCAATGCTGCATCGGCTCTGTTGCCAGATGGGCAAAGTATAATGGTACAAGATTTATAGAAATATTCTAAGTAATCTAATTTTTTTTCACATTATTGAGGCAATGTAACCGAAAGTGAATAATATACCAAAAGCTACTTGTATGTTGATGATCTATAATCAAGGAAATCAAAGAAATATATTAAAGTATTTATCTAATTTGTCCAAACTTATTAGATAAAAAGCAAAAATGTTTCTACGTTGATATGATCCATTTAACCAAATAGGATTTTGTGAATGAGATTTTTCTTAAAAGGTCCAACAAATCCCTCTTAAATATAATTTTTTTTCCAACTCCAGCAGGTGTCCATTTTACTTTATACAGATGGGCTGAAATAAATTTGATGAGTTATTTTCTTGCAAAACATTAACAAACATTACGACTTATCATAATAAATAACATATCTTCTACTTCTTAAAATATTTTACTTCTGTGAAGTAAAATGTTTATCTTAAAATGTTAACTTAAAATAAACATTTGTGAATTTTTGGAAGAATATTTTCTTCCTTTTCTAAGACTTATTACAATAAAATTAAACAAGGACATCATACACGTAATACTAAACAATAAAATATCATATTTTCCAAAAACAAAAATATTTAGTGATCAAACAATATATTGGCAAATTAATTACAGATAATAATATTCAATAAGTCAGAATTAAAGTCAATTAAAGTCAATAAAGGCACAGACTTTAAGTTCCTGTTTTTTGTATTTCTAATGAAACTTTCTATATATTTTCTTAATCTAGAGTCTTTTTCCACTTGTAAAATTTTAACTTTTTTATTAATTTTATGTTTTTTTTGTAGCAGTGCTCTGCTATTTCTGACTCCTCCGTTGCTTTATTCTTAAGAGCTCTTCTGTGTTTTTTTATTCGCTTTCTCAGTGTTCTTTTACTCTCTCCTATGTAAAATTTGTCATATGTTGATCTTGAAAAAGAAAGAAACTATTCTTCCGAGAATTCGCCAAATATTTATTTTAAGTTATTAAACTTAAATTGTTCTAAGAAGTGGAAGATGTGTTATTCATTATGATAAGAGTTATTTTGAGAAAAGGTATGGTTTATATTCATATAAACATTACTATTCTTTATAAACTACAGTAAAACCTCGTTAAGTCGTCACTGAAGGGACCAAACATTTTTGACGACTTAAGCGGAGTGGGAATTGTTGAAAACAAAAAAACACTGAAATACAGTATTTTCATTTTTTGCTGTAGGATTCGGTGATAGAAACAAGATTTTCAGAAATCAATACATGCAAATGAATGAGTGGAAAATAAAAAAAAAAAACTTTTTATGGTTACCACATTTTAATCGTTTTAAAAGAAAGGCAATGTCTGTCTTTGAAACGTTCCAGCCAACCATTGGTGCCGCCAAAAATCTTCAATGTTCAACTCCTTAGCAATTTCCATGGCTTTTTCTTTGAGAATCACGGCACAAATTGGCACATTTTGCGATTTGGCATGTTTTAGCCATAGAACTAAAACCTCCTCGATCTCGTCAAACTTCGATTTCCTCCTTCTCTTTCTTTTTTTCTTTAAAAGATAACGAGGAATGTTTTCGTTTCCTTTGCATGTTAAAAACGTAATCGAACTACGAAATTGCATGAGAAAAAATAGCCCTTATAGCGGGGCTTACTCGCTATGAAATGAAGTCACACTCAGGAGCGGTCAAGAAAAACGTCTTCACGCGACAGAGTCGCAGCGAAAAGTGTGCTTTGAATGATTAGCAGCGAGATTCCAAGAACCCAAATCCTCCGAAGGGGTAGGAAAGGAATGAAGTGACAGACATGGTCGAAAATTTCCCGTAAAGGCTTGGCTTTCTTAAAGTGAAGGGGCGGGGCTGAAAAGACAACACGATTGCAAGCAAAATTAAGAAGAAATATGCTTTTGGCCATTTTTGAGGGTGACGAGTTATCCGGGGTAGAATTAAATTTGGTGACGGGAAAAGGAGGGTTATTTTACGTTATTGTGTATGAGACCTTGTCGGGACCAAAGGAAAACGACGACTTAAACGGAGTGACGACTTAACGAGGTTTTACTGTAGTACTATAGCAAAAAAGCAAAACAAAACAAAAAAAAACATAATTGAAAACAAATATAATCATCCATGAATTGTCAAGTTACTCACTGAATTTTAATCAACAAATTTTCAATCATTGAAGCAATAACAACTTTTCCACGAACTGAGATTATTGATTGAATAGCATAAATATACAGTGGAAAAATAAACTTTCTTTTTCATTTAGTTAATAGAAAACATTGTCAGAACGGTTGATACTTTCTACCAATAGAAATCGATCTAATTTATTACTTTACAAAGTGAGAACAAGAAGTTTAAAAATTGGAGTAACAAGCCAAAGAAAAGAAGTTAAAATTAATCATTTTTATTAACACAAAAAAAAATCGAATGTTTAAGGAAATTAAATGTATTCTTGGCTGTAATAGATTGAAGATGTTTTAAAAATGCAGCAATAATAAATTGTTAAAAATGTTAAATAAGTATTTGCAAAGGCCAAAATATAATTATTAAATGTTCTGTGGTAAGCATACTTTATTCTATACAATGCGTTAAATTTGCATTTATTTACAAACATGCATTTATCAAAGATATACAATTCAGAATGTGTCTCCGTATTAAAGTTCAAATCGTCAATTGCAAATTTAATATAACACATTCAATTTGTTTGAAATTAAATTTTTAAGGCATTCTCCAATGATATTGTATGACTAATTCGAGTTTTAATTTACAAAAAAAAATTTGTTTTCTCTAAAAAATTTAAAAGGACTTTAAGATATTACAAGAATCTTTCAAAAATATCTCATGAATAAGCAGTAATTAGTTACATAGTAAGATAGTCTTGGTTATTTTTAATCCGAAGATCACAAAACAGTCTGGAAAAAATCTTTATAAATAAAAATTACGCAATACTTCATTTGGATGTTAACTTCAGAAACCAATCAAGAAATGTGAAACTTGTTTATGCAAAAGTTAGGAAAAAAAACCCAATTACTTGCTTATTTTTTTTAGCTTTTTAAGCTTTTATTTTTTTTTCTAATGAAGTAGCAAAAGTAATAATGGAATGTTGCATAATGTGAATTCAACTGGACTCAACAACATCACGGACTACTTTTAGAATTTTTATCAGTGATTAGCAATTAAATTATATGGCAAACAAACTTCAGTGATTAAAGCCTTTCAAACTCCCCCATCAATAAATTAAAGTTATCTCTTGTTTTGGGAGGAAAGAGCCGTGATCATATTTCAATGTTGTCGAATAAATTGCTTATAACATTGCAATTCAAGGAAATGCTGTGTTTCCACTAATAGTATGATAACTGCACTGTACCGGTAGAGTTTAGTACATGATATGTTCATCAAGAGGTAAAAGTAAAAATAAAATAATCAGATGAATGACAGAAACATCGTTCAACTTCTAATGATCATTTTTAGATAAATTGTCTTGTTACCATACGAATGAAACTGTCGAGAGCATGTTGTCATTTGTTCCACAGTTTGCAACTTTCTTTTTTTAATTTTTATTTACTATTATTTAGTTTCAATAGGTACATCTTTTAATATTTCTTATCATTCGTTGAGATACTTAAAATAAAAGTTTCAGAATGACGATTTTGAGTCGAAATTTAATAGTTATATTCCCTTTTTTAATTCAAGAAGACTTACAAAAATATTTTTCACCTAAAATGGAAATTTCAGCTGGAAATAGAAGCAGGATAAACCTTATTGATTTTAGTACGTGTAAAAGCTGCAAGCTTCTGTAGACGTTGTCATAATCGGATAACTCAAAGATTATTATTTATGTCATAAAGATGAAAATTTAATCTTGATCATTATTCTCTATCAGTTCTCATTTAATTTTGGTAGATGATTGTCGCGTAAGTGAAAATGGTAGGGCTAAAAACATCAAAACCATCATAGATTAAGTTAATACCAAAACCATAGTCGGTACAACATCAATGTGCTATTATCTATCAGAAAACATAAGAGTTCACTATTCGATTAGATTTTGAAAAACTAGTTTTGGATCTTTTCGTACGAATATGGGAAAGTTAACATTCTAACTATAGTTTCTTATTTTATTAGAAAGGTTTTTTAACATGTGCTGTGTACGTAATTATGGAATGATGACGCCGGCACACCTGGTTAACTTGAAAAATTTAATAGATTAAAATTAAAAGTATTTACTACAAAACGACCTGGTTTCGTTCAGCTTAGCATGAACATTCTCAAGTTACATGAACAAGTAAAGTGTGAGAAATTTATACAGAGTTCATAAAAGAAAGAGAAAACAAAACTGGACTTTGTATAAATTTTTCACACTACTTGTTCATGCAACTTGAGAATGTTCATGCTAAGCTGAACGAAACCAGATCGTTTTATAGTAAATACTTTTAATTTTAATCTATTAAATTTTTCAAGTTAACCTGGTGTGCCGGCTTCATCATTGCATAGGTTTTTTTATTTTACTAAGCAAATTATTTAATATATTCAAGTTAAAAAGCAAATCCTGACAAATTGAGGAAAAAAAATTGAAAATATATGAAAACACTTTGCAAATGGATATTAAGTATTCTATAACTATGATGTATCCATGACAGGTACTAAGACGTCAGTTCATGCCCAAAATCCTAACCAGCAATCTAATCAGTTAATTCGAAAATAAACTCAGAAATATTAAAAATGAAAGCTGCTTCGAGATTTAGAGCGAAATAATTATTCCATGAGAATGCCTTCAAATAGCCAGTTAGTTAATAAGGAAATTTTTTTGTTGACTAGTGAAGATGTTCAAGTGAAGAGTGTCAGAAATGCTCATAAATTGGAGCTGCAGAATTGAACACTATAATATTAGAGGTGCTGCATTAAATGTTCTCAAGAGAAAAGAGAACTGTGCTATTCCTTCAGTCATCCTACTTCCCCGATCTAACCCAAAATAACTCCATTTTCTTTTTTTTTTCTCCTCAAAGGGAAGAAATTACAAATCTCAGAATGCTGCAGATATTCTAAAATTAATTGAAACAAAGTTATGAGCAGCTTATAAGAAATGTAACAAAAACAACCAGTACTTCTTACTTCCAAAAGAATTATCCTAATTAAGGAATATGCAAAAATAAAATTAAAAATTAAAATTTTTGTCGCAAATGTTTTATTTCTTTTATTTATATCATCTAGAAATTTGAATTACTTTACAATTTGTTACATGATTCTTGGTAAGCGTAGTATTTAATTCCATCAAAAATTTTGCGTAATTATGAATTCCATCAAATATTAAAACAGTGTACAGTTTTGCTACACTTTACTTAAGATGTGAAACTTTCACTTAAGTGAAAAAAATCTGAAATTAAAATCTGTACTTACATTCAAAAGTTTTCTAATATATCGTTCTACTTAATAGCAATTTAGAGTCGTTCCGCAAGGTTCCAGTCATTGGATAATAGTAGAAAGATTCCAATTTTATCTTGTTGTGAAAACAAAAGAAAGGCAGCTACGTTTTAATCTAATGTGAAAAAACTGTTGGTGATAAAGACTAAGACAATCGAAATCGATTAATCAAGAAGCAGCAAAAGTCTAATATATGTGACTTTTTGAATTTACAGAATGTGCTTTACAATCTTAGGGCATTGATTACATTTTTTTTTTCAACAAATTTCTATAAAATATAATTTTTATTTTTTTACGTCGTAAATAACAGAAGTAATAAAAAAAAATCAACTGGAAGAACGACTCGAATGGAGTTAATTTAAATGGATCAACCTAAATAAATTGTTTTGACAGCATGTTTACCTTTAGCATGACATTTCTGCAGTTGACAGCTATTGTCAGTAAACTAATAGCTGTTTGATAGCTTGTGACTTTTTTTATTGCAAAAGACAGTATGGAAATAGACATTGAACCACAACACTTGGAAATAAACCCTTTACCCATTGAGAGAGTTGAGTCGTACGACAAAGGAAAGCCTGTGGCCACCGGGAGGTATTAAGAGGGTCGCGCAGCGGTCGTGGGTAATCAGACTCAATTCCTTATTGTTCCAAATTGGCTCTGAATCCACCTGACATTGTGCCAAGACTTGATATTGATGACCTTTTCAAATTTCGGATGCACATTAGAGAGTCAATAGGACTTAGCTATAGAACTAAGAAATTCCTGCAATTTCTTAATTATTGAATTCCTCATCAAAAGCTAGTTTCCTATAAATGATTAAAAATTCAATGAAATTTGTAATTTCTTCGAATAAAATCAGAATGATAGATTTTCATTTCTAGCAATATTAAGTTACGACAAAATGCCATAATAACATTTGATACCTTAAGGCAAAATACAGTCTAGGTGAAGTTTCTCTAAATAAAGCACGATGAAATTACTTTGATAATTGCATTCCATTCACTTCCGAACGGATTGCCAGGAGATAGGACTAATTATTATATATTTTGAGGTCTGACGTGTTTGAGGTATTGATGTGTTGATTTACTAAAAAATAAAAAATAAAAAAATAGCAAAAATATTAACAGTTTCTTCTTTTTATTGATGGTAAGGTAATCGTTTATGTTCACAAGGCAGCAAATATTTAACAAAGCAAAGAACTCTTGAAAATTTCGAAGATGGACCAGAATTGTTAACGGTTTAAACGAAAAATTCTAAATTAAAAATTGAAGTTTTTTTTTAATTTGTCTTTGAACTTTTACTACTAAGTTTCAATAAATCTGTAAACGTTGTAAGAAAATAAAATTTCGAGTAATTGAAATATATATAGTACCTATTCTTTTTTTCTATTCTAACTTATATCTGCTAGAAATTCCGTTGTCTTAATGGTTTTTTAGCAACTCGCAAGTTATCTCTATTAGTTATTCCAGTTTAAAAAAATAACATTAGCCCAATAGCTCTTAGTTGCTTCTGTATTGCTATGAGGAAACTAGATTCAAATGTTTTTGTTTTACTAATATTTAATCCTGCATACGATTCCCAGGTTTTATTTATTAAATATTTCCTTCTCGCAGTTGTGATGGGCAAGATTTGGACAGACTCAATATATCCTATTGGTTGTTGACTTTATGATAATGTATCCTTTATTGTTTGTTGAATGTCCTTTGATGATAATTTGTTTCGAATTAACAATTAATAATGGCTTTCAAATGAATTTTAGCTAGACGCACTTCCTAAATATTATTGAATTCTATTTTTTTCTTTTTTTAATTTGCAGTTCACACTCCTTAATTGTTTATGACACTGAACGTAAATCCGATTAGAAGTCTTCCGCTCTTACTCCATTCCTTCTTTAATCCTATTACAATGAGAATTTCTCTGAGGTCAATCAGTAAATTGGAACTTCCTATAAATAAACTGATATAGTAGGAACTAATCAACGAGTTAAAGTAAATAGTTTTATTTATATTTTGATTATCTTGTGCAGAAAATTGCAGCAGTTGTCGAGTTGCCATACTAATTATAAGAGATAAATTGTTAAAAAAAATAGCTTATAACTCTTGTAGTTATTAAGGTTATCTAAGCATTAACGGGATGTATGTTTTCATTCCTGACTTCACAAATAGGCTTTTTCCTTCCTTTATCGAATTTGGCCAACTAGGGACCACGGAACTAGCTCAACCTGACAACGTCAGGGCGAAGCTAGTGAAAGTCAAGAAGGGGGGACAAGATTCACTTCCCGTCCAGGATAACCCTGAGATAGTAAGTCCCAGGGAGAAACGGACGAAACACAGAAGAAGAAAGAAACAGCTATGCCAATACCGGGATTCGAACCCAGGTTCCGACATAACGGCCACACGGCAGACCTCCGTCTAGACCGCTCGGCCATGCCGGAACGGCTAAATAGGCTTTTTATTATTTTAATTCTCATTTTAATTCTCAAAAAGAGGTCTTTTTTTGTTTATTTATTAAATTATTATATTAAAATTTATTTATATCCGTTGACGAATTTGAAGAACATTTATTCCTTTAAAATTCTTGAAATATTTTTACAATTGTCCAAATAAATTATTATGCTGATGTGTCAGAACCTGGATTCGAATCCCGGCACCAGCATGTATGTTTCAATTTCCTTTCCTGTGTTTGTCAGCCACTTCTTAACTTTCTCTTAAGAGTCTGAAGCCATTCCATAAATGGCTTCCCGGGGAAGGCAATGGAAAACCACCTCAGTATCTTTCCCAAGAAAATTCTGTGGGGTTTATTCATAAAATCGCCGAGATTAGGATACGACTGATGGCTTAAGCAAAAAAAAAAAATACATATTCAAGATTAGAATATGATGCAGTAAGGCATTTCAGTCGGAATATGTGGCCAAGGAAGTAATTTATCTCTTGGTGCAGAATGATTAAAAGGCGTGTATCCTCACTATTGTATGGCAAATGATATATTGCAAATGCAGAAGTTTGAGAGAAAGAATTATTGGATTCTCTGAAGTGGGCTTATTGCAGGAGAATGAGAACAGTGTTGGTAGAAATAGCATCAATAGAAGTCAAAGGAAATAGCATCAATAAGAGTCAAAGGAAATAGTGTCAATGGGCTGAGAGGTATTTTGATACGACAACAAGACGAGGAAGAAAGGAATCCGAAGATTGGCAATTCCTTCCGAAAGACCGTGATTCAACATAGTTCGAACATTGATCCTAGAATATTAAATGAATAAACTTTCAACTGTCTCGTAACGTTGTTCTATGTTATCTTTAAGGGAACAGTCTTACTTTAGATTGTTTCGAATTTATTAATAAACCAATAGGTGAGTAAAGAGAAAAGGTAATTAAGTTTAGTCCGACATTATACTAAACATAAATTGGCCTAATTTTAAATAACTAGCACTCAAGCTCGCAAAAAAGACAGACTGCAGCAGTTAAATCTGCTAGAATTAAAAAAAAAAAACATAATTAAAATTAATTTCAGAAAAAGCCAAAATACTACGTTCAGGAGTCGCTCAGGAATTAGTATTCCTTTATATCAGAATACTAAATTTGATTCCAAATGATTTACAAAAAAGAAAAAAAAAATCATAGTGACATGAATCATCTATTTCCCTTCGTCCCCAACACCTGGCTTTTTTCCACATTGTACAGGGTGTATCAGTTCAATCGCATCACGTCTGCCAATCCAGGGTTCGAGAAACGTCTGATTGAGGAATGCACGAACAAAAATATGAAAATAAGGCAGTGCCCCATCCTATTACCACAGATCTAAGTTCATGTCCGCTACACACTCTAGGATGCGGTAGTACGTGTGTCCCTCAGACACTCCATGTAGCGTTCACTATTCATTGTGTTCTCGAAGAAGAACGGTCCCACGATGGCATTAGAAGAAATTAGTCCGAACGGTCGGAAGTGTTTCGTCTGTGTCAGAGCAGGGGACCACCAAGACCGGGAAACCGCACTAGCGCATCCGATGATCATCGCAGACGAACCAGGACCTTAAGCACGACTTCTACACCGTTACTTCTTTACACTTGGCAATATGTGCTTTGATCGTTGACCCGCCATATTGTCTTTACCGGGGAAACCCAAGGTTTCAATATTTTACATAATAATAATAATAATAATAATAATAATAATAATAATAACAATAATAATCAAGACTTTTGCCGTCAACACTTTTGCCACTAACATATTCGTTCGGCATAATTTCATGGACAAACACTGAACTCGAAGCACTACAACGCACAACACGCACTACATTCACGAAACACCACGTTCGCTACATGCACCACCCCAAGTCCGCTACGGAATGGATGACTCTTCCACGCAAGGAGGGAGGCTGAGGACTCATCAATCTCACCACCCTACACGAAAACAAGTACACACACTTAGGGTACACTTCCACCAAAGAGCATAACACTCCTCACTCCACTCAGCCATTGTCAAGGCTGACATACATCTCACATCCCTGGACCTCGCACACCCTTCTGTAACACTCACCACCCCCGACACCCTCACACAGCAGCTGCGTGAATCATGGGCTCGTAAGGTACTCCATGGCAGACATCGCCACGAACTCAGCCAGCCTCATGTCGACATGGAAGCGTCGAACAGATGGCTGACGAGTGGTGAGCTGTTTGGGGAGACCGAAGGGTTCATGATCGCGATACAGGACCAAGTCATCCCCACACTCAACTACAAGAAACACATTCTACACGACGCAAACACACACGACGATAGATGCAGGAAATGCCACACTACACATGAGACGGTCGACCACATAATATCAGGCTGTCCCCTTCTCTCCCAAACAGACTACCTTCACCGACACAATCAGGTAGCGTCGATCGTTCATCAACAGCTAGCACACAAACACTCACTTATTAAGAACACGGTCCCATACTACAAGTACACACCACAAAGCGTACTACAGTCACCCTCACATAAGCTGTACTGGGATCGTCCCATTCACACAGACAAAACTATACATCACAACAGACCTGACATCACACTAGTTGATAAGGTCAACAAACAGACCTATCTCATTGATATTGCAGTGCCTATCAGCAAGAACATGCAGAAAACTCACGAAGACAAGATAAGTAAATATACCGATCTAGCACACGAGCTCCAGAAACAGTGGAGGCAGGACCCAGTACGTGTTGTACCTACCGTCCTGTCGCCACTGGTCTTGTGCCTCACACATTGCATGACAGCCTCAGCACACTAGGACTTATGCACAACCCAAGAAGGCTATGGTACTCAACACAACACGCATAGTTAGGAAATTTATGGATACAACCACACATCCCTAACTATTCTTTCAAACTTCTCTTTTTTTTTTTTTTGACACTTGGCAATTTGTGCTTTGGTCCTTGACCCGCCATATTGTCTTAGCTGGGGAAACCCATGGTTTGAAGCTTTCTCGAAATAATAATAATAATAATAATAATAATAATAAAACTGTTATTTCAGTTTTTATTTATACAGTAGACGCCGCTTAATGTGATCACATCGGGCCGATCCGATTTTGATTACTATAACCGATTGATTACAATAAACGAAAAATATAAATTAAAAAAGGGCAGCATAAACTGTAGTAATGGTGAGGAGAGGACGATTTCAGCAGGAAACATTTACTTAATATAAGGAAATGACATGCATGAAATAAAAAAGGGAAACGATTGATAGACAAAAAATAGCACATACGTGTCAATCAACAAAGAAATCATCAATTGTTGATTGCCTGGTCTGTTTACGGAGTAAGTTATTAACAAAACGTTCGTTCTCATAATGTTTACGAAACCCATCAGCCTCAGCTTTTCTTTGCACTCCCAGTCGCAAAATTCGAAGCGCATTCCTCATCTCAGCATTCATTGGAGTCTTCTCTTCCTCGATAACATTTTCGGGTTCATCTTCATCAGAAACAGACGTCGATATTTCCGTTCGTGTTCGATACAGCTTCACAAATGTCGTAGTCTGTTAATACAGCCGAAGTTTCTAGGTTCTCCTCTATGTCCATCCAAGGCTTCGAAATCTTGAGCAGTCATGTTCCACGAACTTTGCCGGGAATCGCTCATCGAAAATGAACCAATTGGCCTAAAATTTGATAACATTAAGCGATGTAGCGATCACATTAAGTGATTATTTTTGCATTAATTCGAATAAGTCTGTTCGGGACCGGAGGTTATTGATAATATTAAACAAATGATAACATTAAACGTGATTATATTAAGCGGCATCTACTGTATTTATATATTCATTATTGATTTTTACATTGATAATCGAAGTTCATTATTTACTTAGACTTATTTACTATATTTTAAAGCAACTCTTATCTCTAAGACAGCTAAGCTGTAGACACAAAAATATCTATATAGAAATATAGAGAATAGTTATTTCGATCTTATCTAAGCAACTGTGATTTGATCCGTGCATCATGATCCTAATGGCTTTTTTAAATTCTGGGTATATTTTTTTCAGTCCGATTCGAAAAGAAAGGAAAAGAAAATCTTAGATTGGAATAATATCAAAGTGCGTCGGGTATTTCTGATGTATTTAGGCATCCGCCGCCATTCTGATAGAAAAAGTGCCAAAACGTCTGAATCTATCATTAAGGGTAAATCCTGCTGATGATTCCTAACAAGGATGAAACAACTGTCTAGGATTTCCGTTGATGATTCAGTGTGCGAAAGCTTATTTATCGTAATTTTTTGTTTTTTACGATTTATGCGAGGACATTAAATGGGATCTTAATATTTTACCTTAAAAAAAATAAATTTACTCACAGTAACTTAGAATGTTGAAAGTTGTGCAATATTAAAATCAAAGTAATCTTGTTTAGGTTTACATATCGGAAAATTGCCCATTTTCTGAATTTCCATTTAATTGATTTGGCTAATTGATCACTGGAACCGATCCTAATTGCAGTGGTTAACAAGTGTTTCGATCGCAGATAACTATACATTTTTTAAGTATTATTACGAATAAATAGAATAGACACGAAAAACTCAATAATAATTCATTTTACATTATAATAAATAGTTTAATAGTTTAATAAATCGCTTAATAAATAGTTTGTGTATTTGATATAATGATATGATAATTATTCAAATGTTTCTGCCGGTCTGGTCAAATCATAATGTAATGAAATGCTATTAGAAATTCCCGTTTGTTTTCTAATAGGTTGTAAAGATTTTAAAAATAATTTCAATTAATCTTTTGAATTCCAATTTTTATTCTTTAATTATTCCAATGCTAAATTCGTTTCGATTTAAAATTTTATTTGTTGCTGCCTTGGTTTAATTTATCTTCAAATTATCCAATCATGATCGACTAAATCTTGTGATTTTGATGAACCAATCATGATCAAATAGTTTTATACACGTATTTCCGTGAAATAATGAAGAACCAGGTGATTTTTGTTTACCAATTATTCTTCTCCTTCAAGGTTAGATCTCCATTTAATATTTTTTTGGATAGAAAATGTTGTTACTGCATTTAAATATTTGTAATGGACCTTCATTAAAAGTTCTATGTCTTCAGTCCCCATTTGAACTTTTGAATTTTACTGATTAACTTTAAAAAAAAAAGAGAAAACAGGCAAAGAATCATTACAGAAAGGTAAAATACAGTATGTTCCTAATTAAATTTCACATTTCGAAAGGCTGTAACTGGAGAACCAATCAGCGGAACGAATTCATATCACATGCGGACGTCCGTGGCAATGCAATTTTGTTTGGCGCCAAAAAAAAAATACTTTTGAAGGTGGCTTCTAGGGCGATATATGGCGCTGCAATACTATAGTGGATACATATGATTTATATAGTGTTACACAAGGACATGTTCGATATGGTTTCCGCCGGTATATGCAAAGTACTGAAATCGCAACATCACATGCTCAATCACAATACGTAGAGTGACACTCGTAATGTTGTGAATATGAGTGTAATGGTCTTCAGGTCCCCTAAGTTGGCTAGGTATTCTCGATAGACAACGTCTTTGAGATGCCCCCAAAGCCAAAAGTTACAAGGACTGAAATCCGGCGAACATACTGGCCACGTTGTGCTAAAATGGCGGCTGATGATTCTGTCGTCGCGTCGGTAAAAATAGCCCGAAGCGACTGCTTTACGGATGGCGATATGTGGTGGGGCACCATCTTGCATGATAAACGTTGCATCCAGACATTGACAATATTGAAGATAGCTCTTCGAAAAAGAAAGGTCCGACGCTGAATGTGGATGTGAAATTACACCAAACGGTGACTTTTGGTGAATTAAGTGACAACTGTCGCAAGACATGTGAGTTAGCAGGAGCTCAAATTCTGCAGTTGTGCGTATTCACGTCACCATGCGGATGGAAGTGAGCTTCGTCAGTCCACAAAATATTCCATGGCCAGTCGGCTTCCAGTTCAGTTCGAGCAAGAAACTGCAGGGCAAATATTTCACGTGCACCTCTGTTCGGAGTTAATTTTTGTTGAACATAGCAAATTTTGAACATTGAGCAAAATTTATCGTAGAACAAATTTGTGAACAGTGCTTACGTGTTTGTCTAATGACCAAGCAACATGCCGTGCACTGCTGCTTTTTACGACTTTTGCCATCCTTAATTCCTCCACCGATTTGGCTACATCCTCCACTGTCTGCTGGTTGGACGGTTTTCCGTCCTCTGCCAGGCTTCATCTGTAAGGAACCTGTCTCTTCAAATTTCTGTATCATTTTCCGAACACCATTTGCGGTCATAGGATCAGTTTTTTTAGTCCCTTTACTATCCTAAACTTTCACAGTGCTGTTAAGGCACAGCTGTTATTTTCATATAAAACAGCTTCACAAGAAGTGCGCGATGCTTTGGTAACATTGTCATTATGCAATGAAATGATATATTCCTCACCTGCTTTTATAGCAGTTTTCAATCACGTGTCATGGCATGTGCACTTGTCACTTGCATTATCCACTACAGTAATGCAGCGCTATATATTGCCCTAGCGGTCTGTTTTGGAAGATTTTTTTTTTGCGCCAAACAAAATTCCATCGCTTTGAATGTCCTCATGTGAAATAAGAAGTCGTTCCGCTGATTCGTTCTACAGTTACAGCCTTTCGAAATGTGAACTAATATTATGAACACCTTGTATATTATAAATATATTATAAAAAGATTGAATAAGATTTAACAAGGATTTAACAGAATAAAGGTTGGAAATTTTTTTTCTAGCATTTCTAGCAAATTCTTATATAGAATTTTTAAAATAAGATTTTACTCGTCCCACATCATCTTGAGTTACCCAGTAATTGACAGTTAAGTAGTAAACTGCGCGGTTAGCGTTGTCGCTAAGACACTAGCGTCTAACCTCTGAGTTCTGAGGTTTGGTTCTTATGTAGGTTTCGTGATGGTGGACGATTCGCGCTGGGCAGGTTTTCTTGGGGTTCTACCATTTCCCCTGCGAGTCCCCCATACTTTCTCAGTCTTTCTCTCCGTCTGTCCTCCTTTCTTCTTAATTCGTCTGTCCTCCTTTCTTACAATAGATCTGTCAGATCGCAGTGCTTGGCTTTCTTGCCATCCACATTCACCCCAAATAATAATAATAATAAAAATAAGTAAATAAAATCAAATCGAATCCGACAAGAGATAACTGTCGTGGATGAAAGATAATAGCCTCGAGAATGCTTTTTTGACATGTCTTTAAATAAAAAAGATTAAAATTTTACGGGGCGTACTATTATTTTCTATATATTTAAAGTAAGTATATTTAGGAAAACTATGTTACTTCTTCATGTTTCAGTAAATCGTATGATTCTTTTACAGAGATTTATGATAAATTATAAGATATAATAACAGGATATTTTTCCCATAAAATTTATGCAGTTCTTTGCATAGTGAAAAACTATTCTATTTGAATAACATAGCAGGAATAATGTTAATTTTTTGCTATTTATTTATTTTCAATAAAAAGTTCATCTGTATCGAACAATTGCCTATTTTTTTAAATAATATTCCATTAAGCAATCGACATTGAATCTTCCGATCATTATCAATATATGAAATTTCTCGAATATCTTCTATACCAACTTTTTTTAAAACCTTACATTAATGTGCACTGTTAAAGAGCACATTTATAATTGTAAGGCATTTTTTAGTGCATACGTATATTCTTTAATCTAATTACATAGACTTTCATTTATGTTTACATTTCACACATCACGTAGAAAAGTGACACAACTCAAAATTTTGAGTTAAAAACACTATGGGATAGAGATGGCTTAACGTCAGAAAAGTGACGTATTTTGAATTTTTATTGTTTTTTTTTAAACCGATAATTATTTGCATTAGATTAGCATTACATTTTGTTTTTTAGCTTTCCTGAAAAAATGCATGTTTTGAATTGTGTCAGTTTTCTATATGATGTGATATTCATACAGATGTCTCTCATATATAGGCTTCATCCGCAGGAGTGGTCCAAGTGCATATAGTATGATGGTCTTGATATTTAGTTTGGTCAAGCGCAATCAGTTATTACAGTATTACCATGTGAGAAAATTTTAAATTATGCTCAGAAAAGCTTGCTCTAGTTTATCATCTGATTCCTTAATGAACTGATCACAATATTTCTTTATTGATTATTCAAGTTTGGCTTTCTTTTTAATAAGGTTTTACCAACTGCAGCATTATTAAAAAATTAGTATATGGGAAAATTGTTAAATTACATTTACTGATCCATAATGCAATAATAATAATAATAAAAAAAAACTGACAAACATCGAAGTAAAACAAACAAACAAAAAATATTTGTATCACCATAGTAAAAGTTATATAATGTTATGTTTCAGTTATTCAGTTTTAGATTTTTTTTACATTATGACCAAAAGAGTTTTTAGTCATATATGATTTTTTCCTACATTTATAAAAGAACAAAGATTTTTTTTATTTGAAAATTTAAGAAATGTTATGATCATTGTTTTTTTTTTTTTTAATTTGTAAGAAGTTTTATGCTAATTGTTAAATTAAACAGTAAGTTAACAAGAAACTGGAAAAGACATTAAAGAAAATTTGAAAATTCTTTCTATATCTTTTCTTTTTTCTTTTTAAAAGCCTTTGAATGATTAGTAGAGAATGCATCCATTTAGAAAATATATAAAGAAACTAGAATTCCGAATATTTTTAAACTGAATACGAGACACAGGGGTTTTTATCGTTAATTCTTCGTATGCATTAGAAGCTCTTCATGATAAAGTTTTATTCCAAGAATTTCGTTTTGAAACGTATCATTAGATAAGAAAGGCTGCATCGATGGACTCTTTTGAATTGAAACTTTTATCGAAGTTATGAATGTTCCAAATTAACCGAATGCAAATCTCTATTCAAAGTAGAAGAATCGAATGAATTGAAGTTTTAATGGAAGTTTGCATTCGATAACAACTTAGTGAATTCAACGATCGTTGCAGTTCTCCAAAAGTACTGTAGAGCAGTGGCGGCTCGTGGCTGTGAAGTTAGGTGAAGAGCTAGTAGGAAAATAATTATATTTTAATATATCATAATATATATATATTATAAATTATATATATTATATATAATATATATTATATATAAAATATTATAATAACTTCCTTCTTATCTAATTATATTATAATATATCATAATATATGTATTATAAATTATATATATTATATATAATATATATTATAATATATAATATAAAATATTATAATAACTTTCTTCTTATCTTCGTCTTTCCAACGTGAAAATGATGTTTCTAACAAAACACACAATATATCTTAAACAGGATTCATATTTAAAACAGCACAGCACTGCGAAACAAGCGCGCTCCGAAAGAATTTCACATTGAAAGAAGAGAACATATTTCTCAGTTGTAACTTCACCTATACGATGCTAGACAGCGTGTGACGTCATGGTTGTCATAGCAACCATCGCTTCGGTTATCCAGCTAAGCTCCGCCCCTGAGGTTGATAAACTTCATAGTTTCTACTTCACTTCGGCCTACTTCACTTGGCTCGGTGCCAGAACAAAGTCCCGCACCAACGGCGCGGGACTTACAAAATACAAAAATACGTTTCTATTAAAACCAACATACGTGATAAGGAAAATAAATTTTTCCTTATAATAATTGTTATATTATAAATAAATAATATTATAAATAATTGGTGAAGTGCCTCTTCACCTACTTCCCCTGAATGGCCGCCACTGCTGTAGAGATATTGTTTCCGTTAATTATTTTGCAGTGATGTAATTATATAAAAGTTGAATATCAAAAATTACTAAAATAATAATAAACAAAAAAAATAAGCTTTTCTTAGGATGAAGGACTGCAAAAAAGAAAAAAAATGATCCCGTGAAATAAAGTGATTGGTTGAAATTAATTTAAATTTTTTTTGTAGGAATCATTTTAGACGTACATACTTTCCTTTTTAATTTTTTTTTTGTATTTCTTTTTCGTTGTCGACCTTTTTTATCTTTATCATGTTTACTTTAAATGATTAAATATTTTTTTTTGCTTATTCAATTCTTAAACCAAAATTAATTTTTGATATTTTCAAACCTATTTTTAATGGTTTGTTATGAATCGTTTTCTAATCAATGGATAACCGAGATCTGCTAACGGTATTTATAGTTAGAATTTTGGTGACACGACGAGATTTGATTCATTGAACTTTTGTTATCCTATTTGCTGCGCGTAACATCATCGAGTTGGAACCCATATTTCGTTGAGGTCCGCGACGAGATTAGGCGTCGAGGGTCTGTTGTAAGTGTTATATCACACTATTGATAAATTTTAATTAAACATAACTTCTGCGCGAGAAGTACTAATATCTTAGAATTGCTCATATATAATTTTAATTGTTTCAGAATGATATTTTTTATTTGATAAGACCACAACGTCTAACAAATAACTGACATTATCTGCTTGTGGAGGAGATAATGGAATTATCCGTAGATGAAGTACATTTAACAATGTACTTCATCTGAAATACTTCTGAATTACATGTTTGGACTACTTGGTAATCGGAGAATAATTAACTTACTTTTGTGCAATGAGAAATTTATTTTGTTCAAGATTAACTATTTATCTTTGTCTTATAATAAAAAAAAATTACGAAACAAGAAAAGCATATTATGCTTTAAAACTTTTGAAACTTTAACGTATCAGATCTGTCAACAATAAAATAAAATTAAAAAAAAATAATTCTGAAAGAATTTAAAAACAACTTTTCTTAAAATGTTTTTAAATTCGCTAATACTTGCCTAATACAAAAATTCTATTGTTATATTTTTCATTTACTTAATGTTGTTAAATCTCCGGAAGTCTGAAATCCAAATAATTTTGTTTAGATCAAAATACGCGAAAACTAAAAATTAGTTAGAAAATTATTTTGATACATTACTTTTGATTTTTTAATTGAGAGTTTATTCGCTTCTAATATTTTTCTATGTAAATTTCTTTGTCTCTTTACTCTCAGTTTTTTTAAATGATCCAGAGGGAAATCAGAGATAGATCTTCTCGTAAATTATTTACCCTAATTTTAAGAAGACTCTCTGTGGTTCAATTGTTCATAAGACATACACATATTATCATGTGTTAATTTTATGAGCTTATCTTTTCTTTTTAAGAAAGTAGGCTGTAAAATGGAATTCTCCGAATTTCTTAAGAATTTTAGGTAAGTTTTAGCTATCATTTTTTTTATATCTATTGACAAATTTTAAATGTAGAAAATATTTTCAAGTGATAACGTCTTTAAGATGACCTGAATATTCGTTTTTTTTCCCTCTCTTTCATTTTTCAATGTATTTGAATGGAAGAATTCAAATGTGTCAGTTGCTTTCATATTAGGCCTGCTACCTCGTATCCTTTAGACGAGCCATTGGTAGCAATTCTCTAAGGGGTGTAATCTATCTTGGCCTTGGTGAATGCATTGGCCTACTGCATTTCCTTGATACCCTTATCAAATCCCGCCGTCAGACGCCTCGTTTGAAGACAAACGCCAGGTAATTGCAAGATGTTTGTCCGTTATGACTGGCGTCAATAGCAGTGGAGATTAGGGTCTGTATTTATTGGATGAAAGAGGAAGCATTGAACTCAAAGTTGGACATTGTAGTCGCCAACTGAGGTTGGAATGATTACGCACAGAGGGAATGACTTTGAAATCTCAACAACTGACCGCAAAGCCCAATCGAATCCAAGGCGTCCAGTTTCATTCACACGACGCGAAAAAGAAAAGAAAAAGAGAAGTTATAAATAACTTATTTTACTTTATTTCGAAATAAATAAAGTGTTCGTTAAAAAAAATGCGGTTTTTTTAATAGAAAATAATATTTGTCATTAATTTCAAATCTAGGATACTAGCCGGGTACCGTCGCTTCGCTCCGGAACCCTTGCATCTATAGCATTAAAAAAAAAACTTTATTTATTTAGCAAATTAATATTGAGATCGGAGAATATACGACTTCCCAGCCCGTTGTGGCCTCCCCCGATTAACTCAGGTGTATTGCGGGTTGGCGCCACACACCTGGGGTTGCCATACACTTCATCGTCAGTTTGCCAGATTATTCGCTTTCCCGTAAGAATTTCGAAAAATTCGGCCTTATTCCTTGTCTACATCATAAAAGAAACCTCTGTGCAAAATTTCAGCTATCTAAGTCCAAGGGTTTGCGGTGGGCGTTGATGAGCCAGCCAGTGAGTGAGTCAGGACTTTTCTGTTTATATATGTAGATTTTCATGAATTTTGTTTTGTTAACATCATTGATTAGTTCTTTATAGATTATATTTGGATTTGTTATTTTCTCATTTTCAACTCTTATCCGATTCGTTCTTTACATATTATTCCTGGTGTTTTGATATCATGTTTATTTATGAAATTATGATCTACATTTGTTTTCGAATTTCCATGAATTGTACAGTTGTTTCTTGTTGTTCCGTAAAGACGATTTTTGAAACCATTATTGCACATAAGTTTTAAGTATTTCTGTACTGCATTGTTTTTATTCATTTTGAAAATATCTATCCCACCCAAAACATTTCATGTAAAATAAGTTGCCAAGACTCACATGCTCATAACGCTTTCACTGTTAAAAAGATATGAGATCTCATGTAGAGCCAAGCCC
>JAFIDM010009631.1:344074031-344099783 GCA_023159025.1 Thereuonema tuberculata
TTGTTGTTTGTGTGCTAATCCTAGCCTGCATACCAAATTTCAGCTTTCTAGGACTTCAGGAAGTACCCTAGAGGTTTTCATGATCATGAGTCAGTGAGTCAGTGACGGAATCGACGTATTTTAGGCATTAATAAAATCCAAAGTATAAAAGCTAAATAAATGAAACTTAGCGTATTTCATTAGTCTGCTAACTGCATCTTATCCTGAAAATTTGAGCTCTCTAGTATTATCCAGGCCGAAGCTATGAGGGTTCGAAAATACGACGAAACACTTCCAGAAAAGGTACGTAGTGCCCTTCCTGCCTTCGGCTCGTCTTGGCGGGGGCACTGCCGTGCCCCCAGATATTTACGTCGCCAATCAGTATAGTTGGACAGTTGTTTAATATATTTTTATTTTTTATGAATAGATTCTCTATTTTAGCAACATTTTAGTAATTTGTAATTTAACATTTTGCTTACAGAATGACAGACAGAATAACGTTTTTAGAATATACGTTTTTATAATATATAATAATAATAGCCGGGTACTGTCGCTTCGCTCCGGAACCCTTGCATATATAGCATTCAAAAACAAACTTTATTTATTTAGCAAATTAATGTTGCGATCGTCAGAGAATATATAACTTCCCAGCCCGTTGTGGCTTCTCCGAACAACTCGGATGTATTGCGGGTCGGCGTCATACACCGAAAATTCACAATTTTTTGTATGTATCTTGCAAACGCTGAAGCGTTTGTGAATAAGTGATAAATCGTTCAATAGAACTTTTAAATACCAACATTTTCTCAATATAATGTTCTCTTCTGTCTTTTATACTTTTCGTTTAAATTGAGAAAAAGTCAAAATTTGACCCTTTAAAAGGCGCCATCTTGGAAACCAAAAACTTTTTTCGAAAGATTTTTGTAGCATTTTGTTTGTCTTAAAAAAGATCTACATTTTATCCATTTACATGACCAATCTATCTCTTATAGTTTGGTCACAAAATTGGAAAAACATAAAGTCTTATGACAGACAGAATAACGCTTAAATTATAATATAAGATTTGCCATGCTTATTCACGTATGCAGGCTTTTGCTGATGCTCCGAATTTGCTGATGCTTCGACATTAATGTCAGTAATATCGTAAAGGAGGTTCTGTATCCCAGTAATTATACCATTGGTTGCATTGTTTGAATTTAAATGGTCTCAAAAATTCCTGCAATAATACAAAAAGTTGACAAAGTCATTTTAATATTTCTCTGAGTTAAAGAAATTTTATGACAGATTTTGTGATTCTGATCAAACAATAACAAGCAATCACCCTATTAGGCAACCTCGCTTCAGTCACAGGAAATATAGGCTCCAATATCACTGTTTTCATAATATCGATTACTATTATTAACGGTATAGAGGCCAACAAGAATTGCAGAAACATTCTCTGCAATTCGAAAATCATAAAATAGATGTAATGTAAAGTACTTGTCTTGTACAAGTTGACGTTTCTTTTATGATGAATTTGTTTCAATCCAGAAGTTGATTATCAATAATGTAAAAAAAAGCAAAAAGGCATTCTGGGATATTCAAAGCTAGTAATTAAGCATTTGATTACTAATATTAAAAGTTTAAATAATTTCATTAAGTTCTCTCGTTTATAAATAAGCCAGTATAATAAGTTTAACCGAGAAACCAAAATAACTTTAGAATGGCTCCGCAATATGTCAACAAACATTATGCCATGATTCAGAGTGCGTTAACTTATAAAAATATTAAGAATTTTACTCGTAAAAGCAGAGTTCTTTATTTTTTCAAGAGAAACCTCTAATTTGAGGTTAATTAGTGGTTATTTTCAGATATTACTTACGATGCCAGTGATAAACTACTGGTCGCCAGTGAAGAAAACATTATTACATCCAAAATATGTCTACAAGAAATAAGCTGTAGTTTGAATTTCCCCGATGCCAGCTCGCATTTAACTTTATTTTTAAAAAATAGATTATATGAACCGAGGATCCGTGTGAATGAGATATAAACTATGAGTATATGGCTTTTTCAGCGATAGGTAAGCACTTGAACAACTTGAACTATTGGGCTTTTGCTTCCATTTTTTTACTATTTAATAAGAAAATATTAAATAAAAAAAGTTAGCCTGCCATTTGTAGAGGATAAACAATTTTGTAGTATCAGCATCGACTATAATGTCGAGTGTATCATCCATAAAAATGTGATGCTATAATGCAATTTAGAGCCATTTATTGAGATGGATTTTTACGAGAAAAGTGTTGTGACAAACTTTTCTTTATATTTTCAAACAGTCTAAGAATGATAAATTAAAAACAAACCAGACTCTCCGAAGCATAAATGCCAAATTTTAGCTTTTTAAACCTCTTGGTTTTGGAGATAAACTTTTGAGAGATAAATAAGCACCCACACACATATTTCATTAACATGATTATTTTTCTGAATTTAGACTACATGATTTTATTAAATCTGAGTTTGTAGTATTACAGAACAAAACAAACTAATCTACTGTTTCTTTATTTTGCTAAGATAATATATTTGAAAAAACGGACAAATCACTTCAAATTTTAGTTTATATAATATTTCGTAAAAACCCGAAATGATAAAAACTAATTCAGTGAAATAGCTTAAATAGAGTTACCCTTGGGTCTGACTTTTGACAAACCTTTTACTTCAATTTGTGAAGTAAAAACATATGTAAGGATTTAACTAAAAACATTTTTACTTAAGTTAAGTTAATTAGCTCAAATATTTAAAATGTATTCTGAAATGTGAATGATCTCTGAATTTACTTGGTTGTTATCGGCGCAAGATATCTTTAAAACTTCAATTGATTCGATTCTTTTACTTTGAATAGAGATTCGGTTAATTTGGAACATTCACAACTTCGATAAAAGTTTCAATTCAAAAGAGTCCATCGATGCAATCACTTTCAACTAATGGTAGGTTCCAATAAGAAATTCTTGGAATACAATTTTATCTTGAATAGGTTTCTCATTAAAACCAAAGACGATGAAAGTCAGGATGAAATATCATGTCTTTTATATCTCCTGATGGTAAAGGAGTGAATTACCATTTTCTCATTGTTTTTATATTGTTAAAAGTAAATCTTTTCAAGCAATTATCATCCAATTGAATATTACAAGCATTTAACAGGATTTTTTTTTTTTTAAATAGACAGTGAAAAATGTTGCATTATTGAAGCTATTCAATAGTTATATAAAAGCCGTAATATTTTTCCCAAAAATAATCACTTTTAGATTCTTATCTATCGAAATGGTAAAACAAAATAGCAAATTAATGTGAAGCACAGTGACGAGAGAGAAAGTTAATATTGTCTTTTCCTAATCAGCTTGGAATTACCATTGGCCTCAATTAATCAGTATAATTTTCAGTGAAACTAGTCGGCTACCCGTCGCTTCGCTCCGGAACAGAAAACAACTTTTTATTTATTAAAAAAAACACACACACACAAATTACATCAAGTAAACTAAAATTAAAATTTTTTAACAGTTTTTTTTTTTTTAATTTAATTTTTGATGTCTGTATTCTCTCAATCCACGATTGCTTTTAGATCCAGCGTGTGAATCATATATCTATGATATATTTTTATTTTTTATAGAGAGTAGAATGTAGTCCTCGTCGTCTAATGGCTAAGACGTCTAACTTCGGAGCAGAAGGTTGCATGTTCGATTCCAGTAGATAACTTGTAGAAATTATTTCTATTTTCATAAATTACAATAATTGCACCAGACAGACAGAAATAAAAGATTTTAGTAATATAGATATACTTTTCAGTGGCTTTTCAGTTACAAATAGTAATTTTTCAGTATTCTACCTAATTGAAATAGTGCTTCTTCTTTTTTTTTCCTTTTTTTTTTTTTTTTTCAATTCCAATTGATACTTTTCTGTGGTTTAGTGCTTCTTTCATTCTTGACTTTCTTTTTTTTATTCTAATTGCAACTTTTCAGTGGTTTTTGAGTAACAAATAGTGATGGTTTTTGTGTTACAAATAGTGATATTTCAGTATTCTACCTAATAGAAATAGAGCTTCTTTCTTTCTTGACTCTTTTTTGTATTCCAACATCTCCAATGTACAGGCGCTTGTTTTTCAATATCACATAGAATTTGATTAAGTAAAAATATTATATTTAAAATATTGCAACGTTCTGGCAATTATAGTTCAAATTGTCATTTCCGAATTAGAAATAACAGACGGATCGGAAAGGAATAAACAATCTTGAGATTCAAAAAAAAAAAAAAGGATAAAATACATTCATTATTTAATGGGGTGAATGGGAAAGACACATAAGTCAAAAAACAAAATAAGTAAGATATAGTTCCGGTGGCCTAATGGATAGCACGTTTGACTTCGGATCAGAAGGTTGTAGGTTTGATTCCTGTCGCGGACGTTTCATTGTAAAAATAGAAATTATTTCTATTTTCGATTCTCACAGAAAGTTGCGCCGGACAGACAGAGACATAAAAGATTTTAGTAATATAGATTAATTACTTATTTGCGCTAAAAAAAATAATTTTTAAATTACATTAATTTTCAATTTTCTTTTTTCTTTAATAAGCAAGGAAATTCATCCGCATCATGGCAAATTAAGTTTCACTCTTTATTTCAATTCATTAATAATGCCGTGAGACATTGGAATCGGTTCTTCTAAAATGAATTTTAAGAAATTCACACAAATCTACTTCAAACTTTCATTACATGAGAATTCTTCTTATTAATTTATCCGCTCACTAACGGTTCACAAAATAGTTCACAAATATTCCTTTACATATTTCATAAATGGACCTTTAAGTAATGTTCATAAACAGTTCTTTAAATTGTTCATAAACAGTTCTTTATAATCCAAGTTCATAATCCAGAGGAAAAATAAAACCACACCATCTTTCTGAAGAATTCATCCAACTCTCTCTTTTAATAACAATTTCGAACATCATCGCTCTATTAACGTGCTAACCTATTTCATGCGCTACTTTTCATTGTTCAAATCAATCAATGCCTTTTTAATTAACTTTTACTTATTTTCCACAAAATCAATCAATGCCTTTTTAATTAACTTTTACTTAATTTCCACAATACACATACAAACAAACAGACCTATCTCATTGATATTGCAGTGCCTATCAGCAAGAACATGCAGAAAACTCACACAGACAAGATCAGTTAATACACCGATCTAGCACACGAGCTCCAGAAGCAGAGGAGGCAGGACCGAATACGTGTTTACCCATCGTCCTGTCCGCCACTGGTCTGGTGCTTCACACATTGCACCACAGCTCAGCACACAAGGACTTCACAAAAACACTTATGCACAACTGCAAAAGGCTGTGGTACTCAACACAACACATATAGTTAGGAAATTTATGGACACAACCACACATCCCTAACCATTCTTCCACACTTTTTTTTTTACACTTGGCAATATATGCTTTGGTCCTTGACCCGCCATATTGTCTTTGTTGGGGAAACCCATGGTTTGAAACTTTTATGATATAATAATAATAATAATAATAATAATAATAATAATAAACAATGCACAACTTACTAATTTACTACAAGCCACCATACAGTTCACCAAAGACATTGGGATGGAATTTGGAATTGACAAATGCCGCAAGTTACACATAATACGTGGGAAGACTTCGAATTTGGAGGGTTTTGAACTGGACCATGGTTTGGCCATCCAATCCATGGAACAGGGAGAGACCTACAAGTACCTGGGCTTCCAGCAAGCGCGCGTCATTGACAACGCAAACATCAAAAATGCACTGAAGAACACATACCTTGCTTGAGTTCACAAAATCCTCAAAACACAACTCAACGCCAGAAATAAAATTAAAGCTATCAACACTTTTGCCGTTCCCACACTAACATATTCGTTCGGCATAATTCCATGGACAAACACCGAACTCGAAGCACTACAACGCGCAACACGCACTACATTCACGAAACACAACATGCACCACCCCAAGTCCGCTACGGAAAGGATGACTCTTCCCCGCAAGGAGGGAGGCCGAGGACTCATCAACCTCATCACCCTACACGAAAAACAAGTACATACACTTAGGGAACATTTCCACCAAAGAGCAGAAGACTCCTCACTTCACTTAGCCATTGTCAAGGCTGACACACACCTCACACCCCTGAACCTCGAAAACTCTTCTCCAACACTCACCACCCCTGACACTCACACTCAGCAGCTGCGTGAATCATGGGCTCGTAAGGAACTCCATGGCAGACATCATCACGAACTCAGCCAGCCTCATGTCGACATGGAAGCGTCGAACAGATGGCTGACGAGTGGTGAGCTGTTTGGGGAGACCGAAGGGTTCATGATCGCAATACAGGACCAAGTCATCTCCACACGCAACTACAAGAAACACATTCTACACGATGCAAACACACATGACGACAAATGCAGGAAATGCCACACTACGCATGAGACGATCGACCACGTAATATCAGGCTGTCCCCTTCTCTCTCAAACAGACTACCTCCACCGACACAATCAGGTAGCGTCGATCGTTCATCAACAACTAGCACACAAACATTCACTTATTAAGAGCACGGTCCCGTACTACAAGTACATACCACAAAGCGTATTAGAGTCACCCTCATATAAACTATACTGGGACCGCCCCATTCACACAGACAAAACCATACATCACAACAGACCAGACATCACACTTGTTGATAAGGTCAACAAACAGACCTATCTAATTGATATTGCAGTGCCTATCAGCAAGAACATGCAGAAAACTCACGCAGACAAGATCAGTAAGTACACTGATCTAGCACACGAGCTCCAGAAGCAGTGGAGGCAGGATCGAGTACGTGTTGTACCCATCGTTCTGTCTGCCACTGGTCTGGTGCCTCACACATTGCACCACAGTCTCAGCACACTAGGACTTCACAAAAAACACTTATGCACAACTGCAGAAGGCTGTGGTACTCAACACTACACGCATAGTTAGGAAATTTATGGACACAAGCACACATCCCTAATCATTCTCGCACACGTCTTTACACTTGGCAGTATGTGCTTTGGTCCTTGACCCGCCATATTGTTTTTGCTGGGGAAACCCAAGGTTTGAAACATACAAACATAATAATAATAATAATAATAACTTTACACTTGGCAGTATGTGCTTTGGTCCTTGACCCGCCGTATTGTTTTTGCTGGGGAAACCCAAGGTTTGAAACATACAAACATAATAATAATAATAAAAGTCTTTTTGTTTATAGAGAAATTGAAATCTGTATAATTCATTTTCGTTTAGAAATTCTGGGAAGCTTAAGATAAGAAAAAACGTCGCGCTTAATATGTTTTTATCCTATGATCATTTTGATTGAACTCAATGTACACTATAATTACTCAATGATCAATAATTCAATTCGTCCATTGTAGTTCAGAAGCTGAAACTGAAATGCACAAGAGAACAAATGATTTTGGTCAGCAGATTCAAGAAATTCATGCCACGAATAAATGTTGGAATGTTAGGCTTAAAATTACCATGTTGTTACTTTATTGACCGTTGTTTCAGTTGTTTTACATTTGAAAAATGTCGACGTGAGAAAACCAGTACAATATCCTAAATTTATTTTCTTCTAAAGCATAAATGGACGAAATACAGTATATGTTGAATAACTGCATAAAATTGATTCTTACTTCATATGAAATCAATTGCTTATTTTTGCGTTTATTCCTTTGGATGCTGGATATCTTTCAGCATTAGGAATTCCAGGTGGAGGAATTGAATGATATATATATTCACGATCCATTAGAAGCGAGTCTTCCGTTTTATGAGGGTGTTCGCACCCGACGACAATCGCTATTAGAACAGGATGAATTTCCTCCTGCATTTTCAGAGAATTCCCTTTCTTATTTCCAATTCACCAACGCCCACGCTTTGATACTGCTCCAAAGTGTTTTACATTGACTTTATGCGATGTTCAAGAATTTTCTCCTCGTTGGACCAGACAATGATAAACGATATAATAGAGCTGCTGCAAAATGAGGTTTTGGACTGAAAACTAAATCAGGAAAAGCTTCATTTGCAATTTTATATTGGAAGAAAACAGAAGCCTTTATTTTTGATTAAAGTAGACCCAATACTTTGAAATAAAAAGCAAAAATGGTACTAGAGACCATTTTTATTAGCATCTATAAAAAGATTTTAAAAAGGAAACGAAGGGATTCAAATCAATTTATTTAAATTATCAGACCAAAACTAATATGTTTTGTACTTGTTATATTCTAATATAAGTGATTACATTTATAAGCGATTACTAAATAGCACTTTGTTTGTGAGCTCGGTAGCCAAGTAGTAAAACGCTTGACTGCGACGCAGGCGGAGTTCGGGGATATTTCGACGCTGAATTCTCTTTCAGATGGGTCCAGGGTCCACCCAGCCCTTTTAGACCCTGGGTTTTAGGGTTTTTTCCCCCCCGGGATTAAAATTAGTCCTAATTGGCCAGAAAACGCCGGGATTGACTTTCATCCCCGACCCCAAGGGCGACTTGGACCTATGGTGGTGGAATACTTTAACTATGATTTGAATTACAGTGGAACCCCGCCATTCGTCCGCCTCGCTATTCGTACAACTCGTTATTCGTCCAACTTTTTCAAGTAAAATTGAACTCGCCATTCGTACGCTTACTCGCTATTCGGACAGCGTGACCTCGGTACTGGCCGCGCCACGCGGTCGCTTCAGTTCAGTCTCCTGCTAGCTTTGACGCTACACATCATCCACGCAAGCTTCGTGAAACTTTGTGATATTTTATTGTTATTTTTTGTTATTTTTATTAAAAATAGTGCAGCCATGGGTCTAAAAAAGATTACTGATTCAACTAAGCCTAAAAGGAAAGCAGTGAGAACGACAATTGAATTGAAAAAAGAACTCGTTACGAAGTTTGAAAGTGGAACTCGTGTCTTTAACCTGGCAACTCAGTATGGCATGGCGAAATCAACCATATCGTCTATACTGAAAAAGAAAGACATAATAAGAGAGCAGGCCCGGATTTCCGTCTAGGCCTAGAAGACCCGGGCCTAGGGGCCCGCCGTATTGGATTTTTTTTTGGTTGTAGATTTTCGGGATGGGGGTGGGCAAATATCAAATGTCTAGGGGCCCTGGGTGTTTCAGTCCGGGGATGGGGGGGGGGGCCCAATGTAAGTGGGGCCTAGGGGCTCTGGGTCTTTAAATCCGGGCCTATAAGAGAGGCCTATATATTTATTGTTTTCATAGTTTTTATGTATTTTACGCTTAAAGTATTATTACAAAGGTTTAAATAAGCAATCATCTCTGGGTTCTGGAACGGATTAATCCAATTTACATTATATCTTATGTGAAAAAATGATTCGCCATTCGTACAAATCGCCATTCGAACTGCCTCCTGGAACGGATTGTGTACGAATAGCGGGGTTCCACTGTAGTTTATTTCTTTTTAATATAATTACAGTAAAACTGATTTATATGTATTTCAAGGGGAAAATTTTAAATTACGCATAAATAAGAATTGCTTACAACTCAGGTTCAACTGTATTTTTAATTAAATTTAAATAAGAACTCTTGTAATTGTCATCTATTTCTTAGGTACATATTTTTCAACGTCTGAAATGCATAACTGTAAAACAGATATGCATAACTGTAGAACTTAATTACAAACTACTGTATTTTCATAGAGGTTTTCTGATTTCGTGTTTTAAGAAATACTGTATACTGTATATATAAAATACTGTATACCCATTACGAAATTACAATTCTACGATAAATGAAAAGCAAAGACTCGCCAAATATTTACAAGTTTTCCCATCACATTGTTAATCACTTTTCTATATCTGATTTTCCCTTTTGTTGACGGCTGCTCTTTACAGATTTTGAACGTAATTTTGAAAGTTCTTCTAAAATTGACTCCTTCTTACTAATGACTGAACGTAATGTAACTTATATTTAAGCTACTCGCTATTCCTTCTACCTTTGATTTGTGCGGGTTGTCTTTGGCTTCCTGAATAAATTTCACTTTTTCCTCTAAAGAATAACTTTTTCTCTATCAACCATGGCTGCAATAGAGAGACTGAAGTAAATGAAGGGAACGCATGTTTTATCAATGGAAAAATTCATTCAGTTGGATTGCCACTGTTTGTCTCGCTGATCGACCTTTCATTAAAAGCCGCCTTTGTAGGAAGGAAGCCGTCCAGAAACCTCATGAACGCGACAATTATGTATCGACAAGGAACGCCGAGCTGTGTATCGGGGCAACTGGGGAATATCTACAGCTGAAAAAAATGTACAATTCAATGTCGTTTTCAAAAATATACTTCGTATAAAGGCGAATTACGTGAACTCAGTTACGTATATCTCAGAAATAATTTGCATGTAATTAAATACAATTTTCGCCAGAACCTACAAACAATTAAGCACAAACTAGAACTGCGTACAACTGGGTTACTTATTAACCAGTTTTTACTGTATTAAATTTATTTGCAGCTGAGCGCAAAAGTAACTCATCTCCTCCTCCCCCCAATCAACAAAACAAATGAAATGATCCCATGAAAATAAACACGGCAGTAAAATAGTTATTTGAAAACGATTTGGTGAGTGATGTTTCCCTACTTATTTTCTTTTTTGCTTTTCAGAAATTGTGTTAATATCAGATGGTTTGTTATGATTCAGTTGTGCCCAACTTAGTTCACTGAAGAATTGTAATAAAGCGTTGTACTGTAATATTTTAAAGATTCTTAGGATACCTGTAAATATTTGTTAATATAATAATTGAATAGTTCACACGAACAAGATGTAGACTTAACAACTAATGATTATCAAAATTACGATGATCAAATGTGCACAACCACTACATAAAATGATTGGAATTTCTTAAAAATTAATTCGTATGCGTAATTAATTTATTTACACTTTCTCAATTGAATAATTTTAGAGTAAAATTTCTTCCCTATACAAAGTAATGTGAAATCTTGATACCTTTCTTATGTTGAATATTGTCTAATGATTTTGAATTAACAATTAACTCAGGTTAATTAACTCATTAGCATATTTTTTCTTTTTTTTTTTCGTCTTTCTCGTCTTTGGACAAATATTGTTTAGTATAATTAGAATTATTTGTTGTTCATTAACATACAGTACTAAATTCTGATGTGATAAATCTATTAACGTCACAGATATTGTTATCAATTGGCTGTGAACAACGAATTTACTATTATTATTTAACCTGAAATGATAACAAGGATTTATTACCACATTTTTAAATGCTTTTATGTCTGGATCACCTGACCTTTGGCAAGAAATTTAGATATGATTCAAATACTAATCCTGTGTAGCTCTGCCCAAAATAAAATATTCATCGTCAAGGGTGAATATCCTCCATAAATAAAAGCCATGTGAGACTCACGTGTTAGAATTTCCTCATTCTTTACATTTCAGTGTGGAACTTAACACCTGAATCGTAAATTCATTGAATGTTCTTCAGCCGAAGTGTTAATTGAAATAATAATTATTACTAAAGAAATAAAAAATAATAGCATATTATAATTCTCATAGGAAAAGTTTCTAATTATCTGATTTAATTTCAAACAATTTTAAATACAAATTTAGAAATTTTATTTTTAATAATTACATTTTTTATAAAGAAGATTAGAATATAACTTATTATACAGTGTTAAATATTGTAATCATTTACCTTAATATGAATGTTGTCGGAATGATTTTGCGTGGATAATAGAAAATAGGATCTAACTTTTCTAATAGTAATGATAAACAATGGAATGAAGAATATACAGAACATACATTTTTTTCCGTAGAGTCTAAATATCTTAGCTGTATTTTTATTTTATGATGCTCTATAGTAACGGTCTAACTTAATAATTGCAATATGACTGTGACATTTGTTAATGCTTCCTGTGGTATGAAAGTATGTATTGCTGTGTTTGTTTTGATTTTGTTTAAAATTAAGTAAATTTATATAATTTTAACATAGGACTTGGAGATTTAATTAATCATAGCGTTTTTTTGTTAATCCAAAAGAAATATTTTAGTTTAATTATTACTAATCTTAAATGAGTTACATTTTCATTTAAATCGAATTTTCTTTTGAGTAAAGTCTGATATTACAAAAACTTAATTGATTCCTATAATTTAAAAAAAAATTATATAGAATTTTTAAAATCTTTAAAAAAGTTCATATTTAGTATAGAATATTTTAACCTTTAATACTGAAATTTCTAGATCTTTAGGAATGAGCTAGAATAATTTTAGCAAATGGAAGGTTCAAATGACTTTAGATAATTTAAGAATTGACTTGCTTAATTATTTACTAATTATTATTTTTTTTTTTTTTTGGTTTTAAGTAGTTGAAGATGTTAGAAGAAATTACCCTCTTTCTATCCTTTCAATCTAAGGAAAAAGAGATGAGTTTTTTGAATATCTTCTGTCATTCAGAATACAAAGAAACTTGGGCAGATCATTGATAAACTCCAGCGAATAAAATACAGCAGCTGTCAAATTCTCTTCTGAACACCCCTATAAAAAAAGTAACTTGAATTTGATGAGAAAGAGTCGCCGATAGCCATACGGTTTTATGTCGAACCACTTCGAGGAATAGTGAAAGTTAAAAATGGAAAGTAAAAAGAACTCAAGCCAGAAAGCTGAGAGCCTGCAAATGTGGAATTAATTCGAAAATCAATGGCCAGGCTCTAGGAAATCATGTCCGACTGCTGCCTCAGGAATTCGGTTGACAAATTCCAATCCACCCACTGCCAAAGAGTCTTAACTAGGGCAAAGTTATATTTGAGTGATTACGCTACACAGGGAATCATTGGTAAACACTTTTATTTTAAAATTGTAATTATTAAAATGTTAATTCAGGTAATTATTAAGTTTTAAAGATCATAAGTAGTTGTTGTAATTTATTTTTCCGCAATCTTTTCTTTATAATAAGCCCGATCTGTGAGTAATTATGGGTATATCCATTTGTTCAGTAATTGATGAACTGTATATAAGATGAATATGTTATCGATCTCTTAATATATTATGTAGGGGAGACCGGGGCTAGTTGGCATAGATTTTGGTTTTTTATTTTTCTATTTTTGTGTGCAGTACTTATGGGGATTCTGTGAATACGGCGGATAGCCTATCTTTTTGACTACAAAATTATGATGTCAGCGCTCTAGCTACATGCTGGCAGGAAATAGAAGCTGTGTGCCAACTAGCCCCTTATGCCAACTGACCCCGGTCTCCCCTACATTTAATCAGTTATCCTGAAAATTCATCTTGATTACCTTAATCAAGCAATCTTTTTTATATATTTTATTTGCATGCTTATTTTATGTATATATTTACTTTATATATGGAATAACATAAATTTATAAACCCGTAAATTTTTATAAAATAAAAATTTTGTAATGTTTCTAATACTATCTTTAATGCCACAGAATGGAATTGGAAGGAAAAGAAATTGAGTTTCTAGTGACAACAGTCAATTACAGTTGACAGTTTTGCCTCTTAAGTATTTCTACATTCTGCTCTAAAATGAAGACAAATTAATAAGAAGGAAAAACTTCAAAGCAATGCAGAGCTACATTACTTAAAAATCAATATAAATTCATGAAACTACAACCTAAATTATTTACATGCTTGAAATCAATTTAAATTGAAGTAAATACACGTGCAATAGTTTCAGATATAAAGCTCTCCGTAATAAAAAAGAAGTGCAGTCAAGTAAACTAAATATAAATGTGTAAACAACGTATGTTAACATCTCTGAAGAAATAATGTGTTCGAAAAAGGATATGTGAGTCACAGATTCAAGTTTATATGCCGCTTACCTTTCACTTTTCTTTTACTTTGAAAGAATAGATCTTTTTTTATTTAATTTAAAGATATAAATGCATTAATTACTTTATGCACAATATTTAAATATTTATCTTTCTTTGTGTGACAAAAGATGCCAATGCCAAAGAAGTATCTTTCTCTTCGAACCTATTGACATAGCTCACTCCTATTGACTTAGATGACTTAATCAAAGTGAAGGGTTTCATGTGTAAATTAAAGTATTATTTATTTTATTTGTGTTATTTTTCTTTGTTTTTATACCTAAACTGAGGTTGAAAATAAAATATATATTTTAAACCTAATAAAATAGGATATCTAATGTAGCTAATTTATTATTTTTTTTTTCAATTTATTCATGAATTGAATAATGATTTTTTTGATATTGCATATCAAAGTGCTACCATATATTCATGTATTATGTATTTTCCTCTTAAAATAAACAATATTTTGAGAGAGTTGAAGAATTGGGGAAGAGCAGGAAAAATGGGAAAAAAGGATGCACAAGGAAATTTTTAGACCGGTTTTCAAATTTATTTTTTTTTAAATTGGGTTCGTACTTGTTGGTTTGAATTTGACCAAATGCATTTTATCTTTAAAAATTATAAAAATCTTAAAAAGTTTAACAGTTTCGGCAATCGTCTTTCATTATCAAAAAAACAAACAGAAACTCAACCAAAATTTTTTAATTCAAGGGGAAGAAAACAATTAGAATTTAAGTATTTAAGTGTTATTAAGTTCTTATAACAGTTTTTTTTAAAATTAAAATGTATTTTGCTAATTTATCATTGCTACTGAATTTCAGACTACACACATTAAAATGACGTCTGATGATTTTAGTTTCAATCAAACTTGCTGAGACCGCTTTCCGACATTCATCAAGACACCAAAAAAACCCAAAAACCTAGCAACCCAAATTATCCCCTTGACATTTTGCTCCTTACTTCTTTTAATTTGGACGCTAAGCTGGATTTGGAGCCGTTTGGGATTTGTTTGCTTTGTTGCTTTACCAATTTTGGGAGATCAGTTGTTTTGTTTGCTCTGTGATATTTTGGTACGGTTGTGATGGTTGTAACAGAAAAGCAATAAAAGAATCTAAAACCAATCAGATTATTTCTAGTTTGTTTTAGATTTCGTGTTATTCTTTATTCGTTAGTTCTAGATACTTATACTTATCGGATCGAATGTGGAAACAGTCTTATTGAGTAGAAAGCAAAACAGTAAAGTCCATTTAAGTATTCGACTCCTTGAATGACCTTACCTTTCACATTCCAAAGGGATCTACCGCTACTCATGTTAAATTCTTTGAAAGCAAAAAAGAGTTTAAGCATAAAAAAAATCATTTTCATCATTTCAAAGTTATTTAATATCTTTATATCAAAATAAACAAATAAAAATGTTGTTGTTCAGGGTGTGTAGCTGTTCTTACATGCCAGGATAATTGTGTACAATTAATACATTTATTAATACTTTTCAATATATAATCACTGGATTTATTAAAATTACTTCGTCATCAAAATTCGCTTTTGATCGATTTTATTAGATAGATTAGTAGATTTTAATAGCTCTACGCTCTGTTTGCTTGTATGGACTGGCAAAGTCACAGAAACAGACAAAAATCTAGCAATATCGACATTTATCGCTAAAGTTAAGAGTTACGCTGTCGAAAATTCCTTCGGTGAATAGCAGCTATCAAAAGCTATGCTTTCTCAACTATGTATAAAAAGTACTTTTTCTTTGTTCTCATTTTATGAGATGAATTCTTTTGGTTTCTATGGCTTACTGCAGTATATTGTTTGTTTGAAAGACTTAGATATATTTGGAAATCAAACAATTTCATGCTTTATACTGTTTCTAGAGAAAAACAGCCTAGTATTGTTCGGGATTCTAAAAAAACAAAAGGTTGCTAATAGATAAACAAGGTTTTAATGAAAAATATTTAAATATTATCTCAACAAACATTATTTTATTTTTAATTTATTTCATTAGTGCAGATCAAGAAAAATAAATAAATACAGAATTTATTTGAATTCTGATTTGTTTAAGAATCTAAAAAGTAAGAAAAATAACATTTTTAAAGAATCAAATGCAACAATTATTTTAAATTTTTTAGTAAAGCAAATATAATGATGTAAAAGTGAAAAATATCACTTTTGAAATTTAATTTTCAAATGCCATAAAATTTGCACTTAATACTTTAACGATAGTATGTTTAATATTATACTTGAAGAGACTTTATAGAACGTTTATAGTATTGCATATTTTTAATTAACACAGATTTCTTCACCTTAGAAGTAGATCACTAAAATTAAGACTCATTCTACTAACTGTTAAGTATATAAAAATTAAAAAAGAATTTTATTTTTTCGTAAAAAAAAGCAAAATCCCTTAAAACTCTTCTTAAAATTTGTTTTCTTCCTTGGTAGGCTACTGATGATTGGGATTTTTTTTAATAAATCGATAAAAATACAGGAATGAATCATACATGTTATAGCCAATGTTTTGATGGACAGTTCCTTGGAATTCTCGGATAAGCTCATGCATTGTCCTTTAATATAGAAAAACCCAGAAATCCAGTAATTGTTGTTAATAAATTATTAGTTCTAATTGAATATTAAGTATTTTTTAAATTTACTATCCTATTGAAGCTTCTGAATAAAATAATCCACTGATATATTTGAATTGAAGGAATTGTAGAAATTAGACTTACAATGTGATATATTCAAGGAAAAAAAATGAATTAATGAAATCACATTATAAATATTATATCTTCTCAGTTGATCATATCAAATTTTCAAGATATTATGTTTTTTTTCCCTTTAACTTTTGATAAGTCTTTGCTTTAAAATCAATTCAAAAATCCATAAGAATATAATCTGCTTTCCTATATCTGATCCCAAATCCATAATAAAACTTTCACCTCCAATATTTTTTATGTTTTTATTATCTACTTTCCACTTGAAACCGTGGATTTATGGCGAAGTTGGGAAATATGAACAGAAATAAACCATTGCCTTTAAAATTTCTAAATTCTAATTTTTTCAAATTTCTTCCTTAAATAAGAGTGTTTTTTTATCATTGACTTTATTTAGTTCTAACGACACACACATTCGACTTCACAACTCTTTAAGACATTCTTTGCTGAGCTGAATGATAATTATGACACAAATGTTGGTAATAACGGTTGGAAATTGCTGAAATTCTTTGCTGGCTATATTTTAATCCTTGACATACGTTTGTTGCTTGTCGGAATCATTATCATAATCATTACACTTCACTGAGCGACCTTTTGTAGAAAAGAAAGTTTATAGTCAAGAATCTTTTACGGATGGCAAATGACGAAGTGATTTCGTTCAGATGTTACATTCATTAGCTAATAAGAGATGCTGTTCAGACTTGTTCTGCTTTAATGTATAGTTCGTGCTGCGAATAAATGTGACATACATCTGCAGCTTTTTAAAACAGAAAAAATTATGAACAATAAGTGTATAAAAACTAATGTGATGAGTTACTCTGCTAAAACTATAAGAAGCTTAGGTTTTTACGGCTTATCTTATTAACATTCAGGATTTACTGTTTGATATATACTCGACTGACTAAAAATTTACGAACTTTTCTTAATACATGATTTATCTCAAAGCTTCGTAAGTTTTTGGTCAATGATTTTATGCCCAAAAATGATTTGCTTACTATTTACACGTGTTTCGTATTAAATATAAGCACATTTCTTGAGTATTTACAAGGTTTTAAACATTAAGAATGAAAGGAATTCCTGTTTGAATAAAGAAAATTCTTAACATATTCTTAATGTTGATATTTAGATGGTTACCGTATATGCTCCAATAAACGCCGAGGCTCTTATTGTCGCCGGTCTCGAATAAGCGCCGGGCTGCAGAGGGGACACGGCCAAATAGCAGCCGGTCTCTAATAGTAGCCGGTTCTTTGATATTTGTTTACTGGTACTAGTGTAAGCGTCCTTATCTTTATAGTCGTGCGTAAAAACCTTACGGTACATTGCCTTACAAAATGCCGTCGAAACGGTCATTTGACATTGCCTTTAAGATTCGCGCGGTGGAAAACGCGAAAGAAACTTCCGGTGAGGCGGCCGCCCGTCATTGCGGATTCGGACGACGAATAGCAGCGAAAGGTACAGAAAGACATTGCCATTTATCTTTAACAGTCTTATGTGAAATTCAAATAAAGTAGCTGCTTGTAATTTTAGCAGGTATTTATGTGTAAAAATATTGCGTTTTGAAGGATTTTGTTAATAATGGCCGGCCTCTAATAGCAGCCGGTCTCTATTAAGCGCCGGGAGCCGAGGCAAGTTTTGCAAATAAACGCCGGGGGCCTCTATTGGAGCATATACGGTATATTGATTATAACTACTTTAACTGTTTGTAAACGAATAAGAGCAACTTTCGGGTATAGTTAAGAATTTTCTTCATATTCATAATGTTAACTAGTCACGAATACACAATTTTGAAAATGTACTCATAAATGCAAATAGATATTATCTGTAGACTATATTGAAGATAAATCATACTACTGATGATGCTCTTAAGAAAACAAAGTTATATATTTTACAATGATTACTTTTTTATTCAATAACTTTCTTTTATGTAATTTATTATATCAGTTTCGAAGAGGGATTTGATGTTCCCTTCTGATAAAAAAACTTTTGCACTTGAAATTTGCACAGCTTCCAAATGATGATCATCCTTTCAAATAAATTCAATTTTAACTTTCTAATACCTATCAGAAAGCAAAAAAGATTGTCATTCGAAATTGGCAAATTTGTCCATTTAAACGTATATGGCCAAGGAATTAAAGGATCAAGATAACTTTTCGTAAACTTTAATAAATAAACTAAATTATCCCATCAAACTTAAACTAGATGGGTGATTCTACAGAAAACCTGCAATTTTAAATTTCAAGATTTCCTTTTCAAAAAAATTGAGATGATTGCTTTTGACGTTCTTACATCCATGATATACGTGGTTCAGGTCAACGCATTTTGGTTATTTAAAAAAAAAAAAAAAAAAAAATGATGGTAGGCTGTGTCCACAGAAGTGACTTGTGTTAATAATAATGTCGAATTTTAAAATAAATTATATTCGAAATAGTGAATTTACGTGGGAAAAACTATGAAATAAATAAATAGAAGACTAATTTATGAATTAAAATAACTTTTTATCAAAAGAGATAATCATGTACAATAAAAATGAATCAGACTGTCAATCTTAAACGTCTATAAAAATGTAAATATATAATTACATATCTCATATATTATATTATATATATTTATATAATTATAAATATCCTTATTGGCATTTAACAAAGACTGGAAGTGAAAGACAAGTCTTCGTGAAAAACATAGTAGCCGCTGTTGTTGATGATCATCACTTCCATGGACCCCAAATGTCCACGGAAGTGATGTCCACGGAAGTGACGAATACTTATGTTTCTTGACCCTTGTGCTCTTCATTTTGAGGTTAGGAACACAAGTCATTCAGAAAATTAAGTTTACCATATTTCAATTATCATGCCTAGAAATAATCATTTTTCCATAGAAAAATTAGGTTCTAAACATGACCACAGAAGTGACGGGATGAGCTGTGCAAATGACGAAAAATGAATAAAAAGGTTATATTTTCCTGACAAATGTGCGACTCGGACGAATGAAATCACTTCCCAATCCAAAATCACCGTGTAAACTTTTGTGATTTTGGAAAAGTGAAATGGAAGACAACTAGCGCATCGGGTGGATTTTTTTAGAAAGTTTAGGAATGTCCACAAAAGTGATTGCAAAACCTTGTGACAAGACTTGAGGTTGCAAAATTTTTTTACTGATAATTCGAAAAAAAATTTCACTCAATATTATGTTAAATTTATGTATTTTCTGATTTCACAATATATATATTATTTGAAAAATATTAAAAAAAAAAGCAGTTTGGATCTTTAGAAGCTATCCAACTGTAGCTTGTGACAGTCCACGGAAGTGACGAATCACCATCTGTGGACAACTTTTTTTTTGGAAATTCCATAAAATTAAAAAAAAAAAAATATACTGAACTATAGTATATTTTGTACTTCAATGTGTGATTTTGAAAAATGACAAATATTTTCAATCATTTTCAATTTATTGCTCTGTGACACGAATTTCAGGTTTTCTGTAGATTCACCCAGATAAGCTTGGATCAACAGATTATTAAGAACCCCTTCCCTCCATAAATAAATAATAAATACATGCATTGAGTGGCAACTCTTTATCTAAAAAGAAGTAATGAATTATAAATAATTGAATATCAGCTATCAGAAACTTAAAATGGACGAGTAAAGTCAATAGAATATTTCTTTTAGTGAGGATAGTTTATAGTTCACAAACTACCAACATCAATGTATTATGTATTTTTTTTAGAAAAAGTTATTTGTTGAATCTTTGTTACAATATTAAAATAAAATGTGAAAAGATCACAGTAAAACCTCTGAAATCCGGCCTAATGTGGCGCCCAGTAGGCCGGATTACAGAAAAGCCGGACTACCGAGAGTGTTCTTAAAATAACTCAATAGCTCAATTTTTGTGAAGATATAATGCCAGGTTTAATTAATTTAACCCCATTTTTATAATTTTGCACTCAAATATTTATTAAAAACAATACAAATGTGCTTTTTCCGACACCAAGCTCTAGTGATATTTGTTTTGCAGATTCCCCTGCATCCAATAGTGACAAAGTTTTCTTTCTTTTTTCACTCATAATGAATACGCGCGGACAGGGAAACAAAATTGGAAACGAATTTAGTTATTAAAAAAAAAAAAAAATACTCAGCATTACCGTGGGGGCCGGATTACCGAGGGCCGGTTTTACTGTACTTGAAAAGGTTATGTGGATTATTTCGAAGTTATAAATGCTAATGGGGAGAGAAAACTCTTTACGTTCTGTTTACTTGAAAGATTTATTAAAATATCGATTATTAACCATATTTGATTTTGGATATCAAAAAATATGAGGAATAAGTTTTAGCCCTGTTTTAGATATTCTTATACAACTAACTCTTTAGTTTCTTGTACAAGTGAAGTATGCTTAGCCAAAATGTTTACTTCTTTTACATACTTTGGACAGTTACGAAAGTTCGAATTTTTCTTGGAAGTTAGTGGTTTCTGTCGAATAAAAAACTTACAAAGATACATTTTCAAGATCAACCTTCTTTAATACTTAGGGGATTTATGATGTGAATAATTATTGGAAGTTATTTTCAGTCTTTTTTAAAGATCGCTTCTATATATCCATCATTTTTCTGAAATTTACAAAAAATATTGAAAAGATATTGATAGGATAGTTCTCTTATTTCCTCGAAACTGAAGCGAAAATACAAACATTTATGAAGTGTTATCAGGATGCGCTGTTTGATTGATCACGTCATTACAAAAAGCCTAGTCCTGTGATATATCATCGGTGTTTGTCCAATTCTTCTTGTATCCTTGTCAGTCATTTTTGAAAAAAAATTCAAAAGTGCCATTCATCTAACAAGGCAGTTTAAAAGTACAGTGTAACATCCTTTAACGGACACTCCGAATAGCGGACACCTCTAATTAGCGGACATTATTGCTAGTCCCAGTCCCTTACAATAGGACATTCCATGTTATCCACTCCGAATAGCGGACACTCTGAATAGCGGACAGCTATTTTAACTACAAAAAAAAAAAAATTCCGATTAACATTTCGACAAACACATCGTAGTTGTATTTACATCAGTGTCCATACATTGATACATTGTATCGTTGTCCCATGATTCAATGCACGAATCTGAGGCCCTTTTTTCACTGTAGTTGCTTTGTAAATATCAATGCCTCGTAAAGCTATCCTATAAACGTGTTGATTAAATTTAGTGCGAATTGAAATGGCATCAAAAAGGAAGAGATTGGCACTGAAAGAAAAAAATTGATTTTCTTGAAACTTGCTGAAAAACAGAAACTGAGTGTGTGTTGTCTTGTTGAGCGTTTTAAAGTTGGAAAAGCTCAGATAAGTGAACTTTTGAAGGACAAAGATGAGATTAGAAAAATGTGGAAGGTGAATTCAAACGAAAATTGAAGAATTTGAAGATTCGTTAAACTGAAACAAGCAAAATCGACGAAGTGATGATAAAATGGTTCCGTTTTGCTCGTGCAAAGAATATTTCTATAAGCGGGGTTTGCTTCAAGAAAAGGTCAGAGAAGTCGGTCAAACTTTCTGTATACTGTAATTAATTTTATCATTATTAATATTTTAAGTAAGACAAACGGATTAGCTCTCATTTAAAAAGGAATATAGAAAATAGTTGCAATTGTTCATATTTTCTCATAGTGCCATTATAATTGTAGAAATTTAATTAAGATTGTACGTAATTTTTCATTAAATGACATGCTATAAGCTAAAAAAATGAAAAAAAAATAGTCCTCCCCAATAGCGGACACCTCCCAATAACGGACAAAACTTCCGGTCCCGTGACTGTCCGATATTCGGAGGTAACACTGTAATAATAATAAAAATGTTTCAAGCATATGATTCCCAAAGCGATTAAAATGCTTTAAAACTTATGGAATTTGTTAGGTATTTAACACTTATTTATAAAGTAAATATGTAATCTTCTGAAAAACATCCTCTTCTCCTTTATTATACAATATTTCGTTCGATAGATTACCAACATCTTCAAGTAGAGGTAGAAAAAAAGAACTTTTTTCTCTCCTCTTTACAGAGAATTCGTTGGTTGTAATACATTCAAATTATAAGAAGATCAGAAAATCTTAAATTCTGAAGTATAAGGAAGTAAAACAGTTAATTCCTTAAAGACTTGTTTATTTCATTAAACAACGTAAAACACATAAATCTACCAATTCTTCTTTATTCAACGATATTTCGTCTTCTTTTATCGAAGACTTCATCAGATTATTTATTCGAGGACTAAAAAAACTAAAGAAAATTCCTTTCCCTTTTTCTCTACAGAATTCATTAATCTTTAAGTAATAATTTTTCAATGTTACAGTACATCGAAACCTAATACATAATATCTGCATTAAAATAATAATTCAAACTATTTACTTTCAATAATATTTAATAATTAACAACATTGGTATAGTGCAACTCCATTAATGTATCTTAAATAAAATTCAGTTTTCTGATAAAATCCATTTACATTCACTACAAATAATATCTTACAAAAATCTCTCTTTTTCTTTATTTTAGATATAACTTTTAAAATATTCCTATCCTATTTCACTAATCTTTAAAAATTTGTCCTTATTCATGCATGGCAACTAATGCACTATAAATGATTCTACCATCAATCTAATTCTTTTATCTTCAATATGAAACAAAATATCTACTGTAGGGTCTTCATTTTGAATATTATTGAAAGTAAATAGATTGAATTATTATTTTAACACAGATGCTATGCATTAGATTTCAATGTATTGTAACATTGAAAAATTATTACTTAAATATTAACGAATTCTGTCGAGGAAAAGGGAAAGGAATTTTCTTGTCCTCGAATTACTAACCTGATGAAATCTTCTGTAAATGAAGACGAAATATCGTTGAATAAAGAAGTGATAGATTTTTTATATATAGTGATAGAAGTATTTTACGTTGTTTAATAAAACAATTAATTGTGTAGCTACAAAACAATGACAAGTTATAAAGATGTGAATGGAAATTAAAGAATAAAGAACTGTATAAAAAATACACAAAAGTTGAAAAAAAAGCGCAAATTATCTTTGAAAATTATCTATTGTAGTAGAAGTAATAAATATGAAATATAACAGGTTTAAGCACAATAGAATGAATTAAAATACTATTTATATGAAATATTAATCTGCATCTGTTTTAAATAATGCTCAGTGTTTGAATGGGTATTTATGGAGTTAAACATTGCTGTAAATCATTTGTTTTTTTATAGGTTATTGCTTTTGGCTGTCCTGATGGCTCTGTGTTTATTCCTGATAAATTGTGTCAAAACATTGAGAATTGATTTTTATTATATGATTTTATATTACGTTTTTGAGAATTTCTCTCAGATTGTATTTAAGAAAGTTAGATAATTATCTCATTAACTAGACGGATACCGTCGCTTCGCCCCGGAACCCTTGCATGTCTAGCATTAAAAATAAGACCTATATTTATTTAGCAAATTAATATGGAGATCGGAGAATACACGACTTCCCAGCTCGTTGTGGGCTTCTCCGCTTAACTCAGTTGTATTGCACGTTGGCACTCACACGGGGGTTGCCGCAAAAACACTTCATTTTTGCATGTATTTTCCAAACGCAGAAACGTTTGTTAATTAATGACTGATATACCGTTCGATAGAACTTTCAAATACCAACATTTTCTCAATATAATGTTCTCTTCCAACTTTTATACTTTTCGTTTAAATTGAGAAAAACTCGAAATTTTACCCTTTAAAGGCGCCATCTTGGAAACCAAAAACTTTTTTCGAAAGATTTTTGTAGCATTTTGTTTGTCTAAAAAGGTCAACATTTTATCCATTTACATGGATAAAATCTATCTCTTTTAGTTTGGTCACAAAATTGGAAAAACGTAAAGTCTTATGACAGACAGAATAACGCTTTTATAATATAAGATAACTAGCAGCAAAGCCTGTCGGACGACAGGCATAAAAAAATCTGAAAAATCATTTTATTATCAACTATGAAATATAAAGTAAATGTAATCTAAATACTGTGCTAACTTGTGAGTGAAGCTTCCACGGCAAAAATGGTTTTGAACTTCGAAATCAGCGTAAACAACTGAGTAAGTAAGCCAAATTTCATTAAAATGGATGCAGTGGTAACAAAATTATTAGGTTTTGAACGTATGTTTTGTTAGAATTTCAGTTGTCGAGGTCAGTTCCCAAGAATAAAATTTCATGGAAACAACATGGAATGACACATTGAACTAATATTTTCATTCAATTTGAGTACTTTTGATTCAATGGTACCATTGAGAACCGTTGGATCTATCTTAATAGCTTAATTATATCGAGTTACAGACAGACAGACGAACTTAGCCAATTTATATATATATATATATATTTAATTCGATTGATGATTTAATTTGAATTTTTTTTTTAATGTTTATCAGACCTATTTAGGTGTACTTCTTACCTGTACACCTGTAATATAGGTTCTGAGAGTTTAATCTAAAGGATCATTTTCCACCCAAAAAGAAAAACGAAATACCAACCATATCTAAAGTTTAATTTATCTTTAACTTCTGAACGAAGCTTCTACGGCAAAGATAATTTTGAGTTTCAAAATCAGCGTAAAAAACTGAATAAGTAAGCCAAATTTCATTAAAATCGGTGCAGTGGTAACAAAATTATTTGGTTTTGAACGTATGTTTTGTTAGAATTTCAGTTAAAATTTCATGGAAACAACATGGAATGACAAAATGAACTAATATTTCATCCAATTTGAGTACCCTTGATTCAATGGTACCATTGAGAACCTTGGATCTATCTTAATAGCTTAATTATATCGAGTTACAAACAGACAGACGAAATTAGCAAATTATATAAGTTGATATCTCAAATATAATTTTCATATAGAATTAAAAAAAGCATAAACATAAAAACATAATGAGACTTAGTACATTTCTTATTGTGAAACAACATAATTACTGTATATAACATCAGGACCTACAAACAGATAACTGTCTCTTTTACGCAGTGGTAGTTTAATAACAATAATAATAATAATTTTTTTTTTTATTTCTTAATTATTTTAAATTACATTTCAGTCCCGTTAGGAATAAGAATCCCTATCAAACGGGTTCTGGGATTAAGTAGTTTTACAAAAATTACATAATATATATATATAAAAAATAAAAAGTACACAATAAAAAAGTGTAGTTAATAGATAAT
>JAFIDM010009631.1:344114783-344127206 GCA_023159025.1 Thereuonema tuberculata
TTTGTCAGTTACTTTCTAAACATATATATTTGTTTCGTTTTCCGTTTTTTTCCGCTTTTTGTGTCTCCTTTTAGTTCGATTAATAGCATGCGATCTTATCTTGAAGAACCTTTATGCAAATATATCTTTAAAAAAAGTCCCAGTTTCCGATGAAAATGATATGGTAGAACAAAACCATAAAACAAGTAAATACCTATTAGTCGCATAAAGGTATTACTGAATTTAAAAGTTAATAATCTTTGCTGCAAGTTTTAATAAGAAATTTTATAACTTTAAGCAGGTCATTGTGTTTGTGAAATACCAACTTAAAGGCAATAGAAGGAGACGCTTAACCGTCAATGCATTCATTTCAATATTCACAATTATTTTTTAATTATTAATGTCTCTTCAACAAATATGTCAGAGATCTACTTTCATCTGATAATAACAAAACTAGTGATATGCGAGACTGTGTTTCTGAGTCACAGTGATCACAGCTTTAATAAAACTGTTTGGTTAAAGCAATCAGTGCAGTAAAAGAGCGTTTCCAACAGGACATTGCCTTGGAATGAAAAGTCTGCAAAAATTGTTGAAATTAAAAAATAAAATAAAATGTTTGATATAAATTATGTATTTGTCTTTATTAAACTAAATTTAGAGAATAAAATTTATCGTAAAGTAATTCAAAAATAATCAAATTTTGATTGACTTTATAATGTGTTTTCGTTATAACCATTATAGCAATATGTGAGGAACATCAACAATAAAATATTATATGTTGACCATTGATTTTTTAATTATTTAATTTATTTTTTTTTTTACCAACTAGTCGGCTACCCGTCGCTTCGCTCCGGGAGCCTCCGCATATGTAACGGAAAACAACTTTTTAAAAGTTTTTTTTAATTAAATTTCTAATGTTTACATTCTGTCAATCCACGACTGCTTTTAGAACTAGCGTGTGAATCATATATCTATGATATATTTTTATGAAGATTAGAATGTAGTCCTCGTGGTCTAATGGCTAAGACGTCTAACTTCGAAGCAGAAGGTTGCACGTTCGATTACAAATTACAACAATTGCACCAGACAGACAGAGAAATAAAAGCATTTAGTAATATAGATATACTTTTCAGTGATTTTTGAGTTACAAAGACCATTGGTTTTTAAGTTATAAATAGTGATTTTTCAGTATTCTATCTTATAGAAATAGTGCTTCTTTCTTTCTTGAATCTCTTTTCTTAATTACAACCATTACCCGTGTGCAAATTGATTGATATAGATATTTGAGGAGGAGATATGTTGAGATGGATGTTTGTTAATATAGATGATGAATGAAGATCGTAGCTTGTATATGAAATTCTTGGCGACGAATTGATTGTGACTATTCTTTCGAGTGAAGATAACCAAATTCTGATGACTTGTGACTCAAAGGCATAAAGTTGTGCATGAGTGAAGACAACGTTCTCCAAATAGATGGCAATTTTATTTACAGTCTGTCCTTGAGCTTTATTGGTAAACATCGTGTAAGAAAGCCTGATCGGAAATTGCTTTCTTGTGAAAGTGAATAGAAGTAGATTATCATTTCGTTTCATAGACATCTTATGGATGAAAACAAAATCTCCTTTGTGAGTTCCTGTTATAATTTCGGCTTCTATGAGATCATTATCGAATGAACGGCATTTAAGTTGAGTTCCGTTGCAGTGTCCAAACTTGGGATTGATTTTTTTGCAACAACATTATTGGAGATCCCATCTTCAATGACAAACGATGTTGAGGAATACCGCTGAGATTCAATGAGTTCAGATGTTCAGGCAGAGATGTTCGTGTTGTGGATTATCAGAAGTATTAATTTTATTCTCATTTAAATACTCTCTAGTCTCACCTTGTATTCTTTACTTATCACTCGATTGATGTTATCGACAATCTCGATCTTTGGTAAGTTCTTAACTTTGACGTGATTCCAGGTATTTGAGTTACAAATAGTGTTTTTCAATAATCTATCTCATAAAAAGGGTGCTTCTTACTTTCTTGACTCTGTTTTCTTTACTCCAAAATCTGCCGTGTACATGCGCTTATTTTTCAATATTACATAGAATTTGGTTAAGTAAGAATACTTAAAATATTGCAACGTTTCGGCAATTATAGTTCTAAAAAAGGTTGAACTTTCCTTATTGATGGGGGAAGGGGAAGAAGAGATAAGTCAAAAAGCAATATGAAGAGAGTTGTAGTCCCCATGGCCTAATGGATAAGACGTCTGACTTTGGATCAGAAGGATGCAGGTTCGATTCCTGTCGCGGATGTTTCATTGTAAACATTATTTCTATTTCCCATTCTCACAGAAAATTCCTTCAGACAGACAGACAGAGAAATAAATGATTTTAGTAATTTAGATTGCTACTTTTCAGTTGTTTCTGAGTTACAATAGTGTTTTTTTCAGTATTCTAGCTAATAGAAGTACTGCTTCTTTCATTTTTGACTCTCATTTTTATAGTAATTGTCACTTTTCAGTGACGCTTGAGTTACAAATATTGATGATTTTTGAGTTGCAAATAGTGATTTTTTCGGTATTCCACCTCAAAAAAAGAGTGCTTCTTTCTTTCTTGACTCTGTTTACTTTACTCCAACATCTGCCGTGTACACGCACATATTTTTCAATATCACATAGAATTTGGTTAAGTAAGAATATTTAAAATATTGCAACGTTTCGGCAATTATAGTTCTAATTGTCAATTTCGAATTACAAATAAACTGACGGATGGGAAATAAATAAACAATCTTGAGATTCAAAAAAAAAAAGATTGAATACATTCCTTATTGATGGGGGAAAGGAAAGGAGATATAAGTCAAAAAACACTATGAAGAGAGTTGTAGTCCTTATGGCCTAATGGTTAAAACATCTGACTTCGGATCAGAAGGTTGCAGGTTCGATTCCTGTCGCGGATGTTTCATTGTAAAAATTATTTCTATTTTCCATTCTCACAGAAAATTGCGCCGGACAGACAGATAGACAGACACACAGAGAAATAAAAGATTTTAGTAATATAGATTAACCCAAAGTTAAGTTTCACTATGGAAGAAGAAAAGGATGGTTCAATAACATTCCCTTACCTAATGTTAACCAACAGCAACAATAAAATAACTTATGAACACTACGAAAAAGAACTAAAAAGTAATCACGTATAGAATTTCCACTCAGAGCACAATATCCAAACTAAAAGAGCACTGATCCATAATTATCTAAAAAGAATCATTGATAACACAGAAAACAAAAAATTACGGTACAGTAAAATAAATAAGATGAAACTAAATTTTGAAATAAATGAATACCCTAAGAAATTCATTAACAAGTCCATTAACAATTTCTTCAAATACAGACAAAAAAAAAAAAATTAAACAAGACACCGACCTCTAAACAGTCATTAAATTACCTCTTGGTACAAAAATACACAAATCTTTTAAAGAATTATGTAAAACTAATGATGTTAACATTGTACAATACAAAAACAACCAATTAATAAAGCAAAATAGGAAAGAGGCTAACCACAATTTCATCTACACCATGGGTGTTGTAGATAAATTAAAATGTAGGGATTGTGGATTTGTGTACTTTGGAAGTATGGGCCCGTACACTTAAAGAAAGAGTACTGGAACACGTACAAGCTTTCAAAAACATGAAACAAGGCATATCAGACCGGGCAGACCACTGACAGCAAAAGAAACACAATCCCGATCCCATGGTTAACATTTTATTCCAAATTGATGAAAAAAATAGACAGATTCAGGATTGAAACATGTGTTATCAATACTTTCCCGTGTATAAATAAAGAAAAATTTCTAAAGGATAATAACTACACTTTGCACAAATTCAAAAAAAGTATTAAAAATGTTGAAAAATTCCCGTAAACTTTGCATAAAATTATAAAAAGATTTTTAAAAAATTCCTAAAAACAATTGTCAAAAAATCTTATTGTTCTTATGAACTTCTCTTCCATCCATTATATTAAAGTTATATGTGATATTAACACATCACCTCCGTTGTATTGAAGCAAAAATGATGTAAACTTATCTTTGTAATGAACTAGCAATTTAATAATAAAGATGTATTACTTTCCTTTTGTTTAATAGACACCATTATGGAAAACACAGAAACAATCTCTACCCCTCAGCACACATGCCCCAATAACACAACTAATGATATATTACGAGCAGCACATGATCATTTTTACACTGCACTGGCACAATACACAGGCACAGACCCGACACTCAGGCCTCTGGATAAATTTTACAGATCACTTACATCTCCCTCCACTACACCCAACACAAACACTCCCACCATTGAGGCATTACATGAATACTGGTCGTCTCTGTGGTCTAATCCTATCCCCCACAATGATAAAGCACCGTGGATCACAGAGGAACAACAACTCACTGAACACGTATCCTTCACGTCCTTCCTCTCTCAGACATACAGACAGCACTAAAATATGCACACAACTGGAAGGCTCCTGGTGCAGACGGCGTCCAGAACTTCTGGATCAAGAGGTTCACGTCCCTGCATGGGAAGCATGATCACTTGCCTCCCCACACTTTACAAACTCCTCACCTCCTGCCTCGCAGACAAGATCTACACACACATCGAGACACATAACATTCTTTCTGAACAGCAGAAGGGCTGTCGCAGGAATTCCCAGGGTTGTAAGGAGGAACTCCTTATTGACTCTGTAATCCTGCGCCAGGCGCGCGCGAAGAATAGGAACTTACATATTGCGTACATTGACTACAAGAAGGCATTTTATTCTGTCCCTCATTCCTGGCTCCTACACACTCTTCATATCTACAAAAAGATCACGGCATTCTTAGATGCCAACCCAAGATCACGGCATTCTTAGATGCCACGATGAAGAGTTGGAACACAACATTACACATACGCACCTCCAACACCTCCATCACTACAGATCCCATTCCCATAAGGAGAGGTATTTTCCAGGGGGACTCCGTGAGTCCTCTTTGGTTCTGCCTTGCCTTGAATCCACTGAGCCACACATACTAGATAACACAAAACACGGTTATAGGCTCACCTCAGGCACTCTGACAACATACAAAATCACACACTTACTCTACATGGATGATATTAAACTCTACGCCACAAACAACGCACAACTTATTAATTTACTACAAGCTACCACACAGTTCACCAATGGGATGGAATTTGGAATGCCGCAAGCTACATATAACACGCGGGAAGACTACGAATTTGGAGGGTTTTGAACTGGACCATGGGTTGGCCATCTAATCCATGGAAGAGGGAGAGACCTACAAGTATCTGGGCTTCCAGCAAGCGCGCGTCGTTGACAACACAAACATCAAAATGCACTCAAGAACACATACCGTGCTCGCGTTCAAAACATCCTCAAAACACAACTCAACGCCAGAAATAAAATTAAAGCCATCAACACTTTTGCCGTCCCCACACTAACATATTCGTTCGGTATAATTCCATGGACAAACACCGAACTCGAAGCACTACAACGTACAACACGCACTACATTCACGAAACACAACATGCACCACCCCAAGTCCGCTACAGAAAGGATGACTCTTCCCCGCAAGGAGGGAGGCCGAGGACTCGTCAACCTCATCACCCTACATGCAAAACAAGTATACACACAGACTTAGGGAACACTTCCCCAAAGAGCACAACACTCCTCACTCCACTCAGCCATTGTCAAGGCTGACACATACCTCACACCCCTGGACCTCGAAAACCCTTCTCCAACACTCACCACCCCTAACACCCACACTCAGCAGCTGCGTGAATCATGGGCTCGTAAGGAACTCCATGGCAGACATCACTACGAACTCAGCCAGCCTCATGTCGACATGGAAGCGTCGAACAGATGGCTGACAAGTGGCGAGCTGTTTGGGGAGACCGAAGGGTTCATGATCGCGATACAGGACCAAGTCATCCCCACACGCAACTACAAGAAACACATCCTACACGACGCAAACACACATGACGACAGATGCAGGAAATGTCACACTACGCATGAAACGATCGACCACGTAATATCAGGCTGACCCCTTCTCTCCCAAACAGATTAGCTCCACCGACACAATCAGGTAGCGTCGATTGTTCATCAACAGCTAGCACACAAACACTCACTTATTAAGAACACGGTACCGTACTAGAAGTACATAACACAAAGCATATTAGAGTCATCCTCACATAAGCTATATTGGGATCGCCCTATTCACACAGACAAAACCATACATCATAACAGACCTGACATCACACTTGTTGATAAGATCAACAAACAGACCTATCTCATTGATATTGCAGTGCCTATCACCAAGAACATGCAGAAAACTCACGCAGACAAGATCAGTAAATACACCGATCTAGCATACGAGCTCCAAAAGCAGTGGAGGCAGGTCCGAGTACTTGTTGTACCCATCGTCTTGTCCGCCACTGATCTGGTACCTCACACATTGCACCACAGTCTCAGAACACTAGGACAAAAACACTTTGCACAACTGCAGAAGGCTGTGGTACTCAACACAACACGCATAATTAGGAAATTTATGGACACAACCACACATCCCTAATCATTCTTGCACACGTCTTTACACTTGGCAATATGTACTTTGGTCCTTAACCCGCCATATTGTTTTTGCTGGGGAAACCCACGGTTTGAAACATACAAACATAATAATAATAATAATAAAAATAATAATAATAATTAACAAGCCCTTGCATGGACAATATCTGAGAAATATTGAAGGGAAAAATGACAACGGTCTAACTTGGGAATGGTTAAAGTCGGGTACTATCAAGAAAGAAACTGAAGGATTAATTTTTGCTGCACAAGAACAAGCATTACAGACAAATGTAATGAAAGCAAAAATCCAGAAAACCAGTGATAATCCAAACTGCCGACTATGCCAAGAAAAACTTGAAACTGTTTCGCATTTAATCTGTGAATGCAGCAAAATCGCATAAACGGACTATAAAAGCAGACATGATAGGGTCGCCAGATTAATACACTGAGCATTATGCAAAACATATGACTTGCCAGCATCTAAAAATTCATGGGAACATCAAGTTGAAAAAGTTTTAGAAAATGGGGACGTCAAAACCTTTTAGAATTTTAGAATATTTTAGAATACAAACTGATAGACACCTGTATCATAATACGCCAGATATAACAGTGTTAATAAATAGAACTATTTTCATAATTGATATTGCAATTCCTGGAGATGCAAGAATTTTAGATAAAGAACAGGAAAAAAATTACAAAATACAGGGATTTGGCAATTGAAACAACACGGTTTTGGATGAAATACACGACAGTGATCATCATTGGGGCACTTGGAACAATCTCAAAAAATTTTACGAAATATTTGAACCGATTGCAGTTGTATGAAATAACAACATCAGAACTACAGAAAACAGCGCTGCTTGGAACATAAATACATATTGCTCAGATACCTGGTGGATACTTAGGTTTCTGGCTGAAACTTGTATCAACTAAAGGCTCCAGTCAGCGAATTTTTGACTGTGTTTCAAAATGTATATAATAATAAGAAGAACACGTACCTTGCTCGAGTTCACAAAATCCTCAAAACACAACTCAACGCCAGAAATAAAATTAAAGCCATCAACACTTTTGCCGTTCCCACACTAACATATTCGTTCGGCATAATTCCATGGACAAACACCGAACTCGAAGTACTACAACGCGCAACTTGCTCGAGTTCACAAAATCCTCAAAACACAACTCAACGCCAGAAATAAAATTAAAGCATCAACACTTTTGCCGTTCCCACACTAACATATTCGTTCGGCATAATTCCATGGACAAACACCGAACTCGAAGCACTACAACGCGCAACACGCACTACATTCACGAAACACAACATGCACCACCCAAAGTCCGCTACGGAAAGGATGACTCTTCCCCGCAAGGAGGGAGGCCGAGGACTCATCAACCTCATCACCCTACACGAAAAACAAGTACAAACACTTAGGGAACATTTCCACCAAAGAGCAGAGGACTCCTCACTTCACTCAACCATTGTCAAGGCTGACACACACCTCACACCCCTGAGCCTCGAAAACTCTTCTCCAACACTCACCACCCCTGACACCCACACTCAGCAGCTGCGTGAATCATGGGCTCGTAAGGAACTCCATGGCAGTCATCATCACGAACTCAGCCAGGCTCATGTCGACATGGAAGCGTCGAACAGATGGCTGACGAGTGGTGAGCTGTTTGGGGAGACCGAAGGGTTCATGATCGCAATACAGGACCAAGTTATCTCCACACGCAACTACAAGAAACACATTCTACACGATGCAAACACACATGACGACAAATGCAGGAAATGCCACACTACGCATGAGACGACCACGTAATATCAGGCTGTCCCCTTCTCTGTCAAACAGACTACCTCCACCGACACAATCAGGTAGCGTCGATCGTTCATCAACAACTACCACACAAACATTCACTTATTAAGAGCACGGTCCCGTACTACAAGTACATACCACAAAGCGTATTAGAATCACCCTCATATAAACTATACTGGGACCGCCCCATTCACACAGACAAAACCATACATCACAACAGACCAGACATCACACTTGTTGATAAGGTTAACAAACAGACCTATCTAATTGATATTGCAGTGCCTATCAGCAAGAACATGCAGAAAACTCACGCAGACAAGATAAGTAAATACACTGATCTAGCACACGAGCTCCAGAAGCTGTGCAGGCAGGATCGAGTACGTGTTGTACCCATCGTTCTGTGTGCCACTGGTCTGGTGCCTTACACATTGCACCACAGTCTCAGCACACTAGGACTTGACAAAAATACTTATGCACAACTGCAGAAGGCTGTGGTACTCAACACTACACGCATAGTTAGGAAATTTATGGACACCACACATCCCTAATCATTCTCGCACACGTCTTTACACTTGGCAGTATGTGCTTTGGTCCTTGACCCGCCATATTGTTTTTGCTGGGGAAACCCAAGGTTTGAAACATACAATAATAATAATAAACTTTGGGCGAGTTAGTTAGACTGCCTATGGTTTATAGGTTCATAGTTTTTGAGCAATAGGAAAATCCTTAAATCTGATGAGAAGGAAGTCTGTCTGGCCTGATTATATGTCTGCTTAGTGGAATGAAACTGTGGAAAGACTGGGTTTGAGGTACTAGCAGTGGCGTAGCAAGGGGGGAGGTCCGCCCCGGGCCCCCGCCTGGGAGGGGCCCCACCAGCCAGCTTATTTTCTTTTTTTTTGGTTGTTAAATAGGAAATTCACCTTTTTTTTTTTTTTTTTTGCAGCCAGCCTAGAGGCCCCACCAGCCAGCTTAGGGGCCCCATCTAAGGAAAATTTCCTTTTTTTTTTTTGGTTGTTGCTTAAGAGTGGAACTCCCGCCCCGGGCCCCCCAAGGCGTTGCTACGCCACTGGGTACTCGTAGTGCTATTTTACATCTGTTCTCGAAGCTCTTTTCTGCTGCCTTGACATCATCAGACGATACATAGAAAAAGGTAATTCCATGAATATGTTCAGAACACTATATAAAGAGGTCGGATGGTTTCAAAATTTGATCACAGGGAGGCCGCCGCAAACTAGCCTTTCGAACTAGCCTCTTGACAGTTCCTCCAATCCCAGACCAGGGGACTTTTCCATGTGACGAGGCGAAGAAATGCCACTCTGCTTTAACTCGAAAGTCCTCTTCAGGTGACTTAAGTTAATGAAGTTTTTCCTATTTTTATATTGTGATACTGAGCCATCTGAAAAATAGACTATTTTTGAAATTGAAGGATGGTCCGACTTTTGAAATCTTTTGAAAAGCATATAATGCAGTGGTGTTGTGATGAAGGTAGTCACTAACAAAACAAAAAATGTGAGTTTGGATCTGCCAGACCTTTTTTCAATAGATGACGAAAGTATGAATTGTAGATTGTAAGCTTGACCAGTGATATGACTGGATCTCGTCCTGGACTACACATGAAAAATTCTCAGAAAAGTCCCCAAGAACAAAAATTCTCCCTCACCCAGAGCTTCTTTTCGTGAATTTCGATACTCTGCCTGTTTGCTAGCGATGAAATGATGGGTCTTTGGATGTTGAAGCTATTCACCCAATTTTGGCAAGAATTTCTGCAGATACAACACACATATTGTCAAATCACATTTGTCTATGAACAACCACTGCATATATGAGACTTCTATTTCCTCATCTAAGTCACTAAAATCTTACAAATGAATAAATTGAATAATTTTGGTCTAAGATTAGAAAACTATATAAAATATGAATTTATCAGTCAAATTAATAGGGAAAAATATAATTCTGAAACACTAAAAAGTATTAAAAACTTTCTTAATCGCTGAAGTATTGTTTTAGTTTTGTTTCATTTCCATTATATCAAAGCTTGCAGTTGTAATTCATGAAGTTATTATTATTATTATTATTTGTGAAGTTCTAGTGTGCTGAGACTGTGGTGCAAGGTGTAAGACATCAGACCAGTGGTCGGACAGGACGATGGGTACAACACGTACTCAGTCCGGCCTCCACTGCTTCTGGAGATCGTGTACTAAGTCGGTGTATTGTATTATTGCTGTTATTATTCCCTATTCTGAACATGACGCTTAATTAGTAGTATAAAACATGTTTTTTCAGGGTAATTTTTTTAGAACTTTAGACCCTTGTAACTCCCAAACAACTTTGAATAACAAATCAATTTTTGTTTTTTTGTGAAGCAGATAAAAAGTACTTTAGCTTACATGAGTAAAAATATTTTCACCCCTCCCCCCATATGGACTTTTTTTGCCTTAAAAACTGCGTTTCAGAAAATTTCACTACTTTTGGGGATCATATCTTACGAAGGGGTCAGAATAACAAGCCAATTTTTTTTACACAAATAGTACCCATCGACATGCATTGAAGAAAAAAAAATTGACTTGTTATTCCAAGCCCTTCATAATTTTTAAAATTTCCAAAACTGGTTAAAATTAGTTTTGTTAGGTGAATTTTGACCTGAAAAAAAATAGGGTTTGTCTTGAAAAAGTTTCAAATTTGGTAATAACACAAAAAAAAAGATACTTTTTTTATCTTTCAAATGAGGTATGACTGAGCCTTGTAGCCTTAACTGGAAGAAAGTTACATCTCAAAAGAAAAAGTTCTGAAATATCAGTTTTTTGCTTTGGGCTGTAGCATAAAATTATCTATATGTAGAGGGGTAAATTTTTTTAAAATGTACCAAACACAGTTCTAAGGTCTAGGAGGTAGGTAGAATACATACACAAATTTTCATCAAATTCAAAAATGGTGATGCGCACTGCATTTGTTGAATTAACATGGAATGACCCTGCTTCAATTTTTAGCGTCTCATTTGGGAGCTAAATTGATAGCGACCAAAATTGGTAGCTGTTTCGTTTGTCCTGTCAGTCTGTCCGTCCGTCTCTGTCTGTCTCCGTCTGACAATTCCCGGATGAAAGGTCGGATCGACAAACGGACTTTACCAACATTTTCAAAGGCCCAAACAACATAGGAATAGGTAATTTTAGGGGCCAATTCCCCCCACATTACTAAATGGTTTAAAATAAAATGGTTTGGGTTTTTTGTCCCCTTTTCCTGAAAAATTAAAAAAAAAACTTCGAAATCATAGGTCAAATTTCAGAAACATCGAAAAAAAAAAAGTACTTAAACTAAAATTATCTGTATTTTTTTCCCTAAAAAATCTGGAAAAGAATTTCAGAGCAAATGCTGGTAGTTCCAAAAACTGATGTGAATCATCCATTTACTGTCCTCCAGATCGAACTGTTAAAAAGAACTATTTTTAAAAATAGGTTTTATATATATTTAAATAAGTGTTTAGAAAATTAATAAAACGAAATGGGTACAATTCATTTAGCATGTATCGATAATGAGAAAGCATTTAATAATATCAGATAAATACTGTGGCATACAATGTAAAAATGTGGTTCACACATCTATAAGAAGCAGGCACAGCATTTAGGAATGTCCAAAATTATTATTGAGACCGAAAGAAAGAATAAACATAAAGGAATAAGACAAGAGTGTAATATCTTACCAATCACAAATGCAGAAAAAAAGTATAAGCAAGTACAAAAATGAGAGATCAATGTTACTTAAATATAATCCTATATACCAGTGTTTCCCAACCGGTGGGTCGCGACCCACTAGTGGGTCGCGGAAAGGTTACAGGTGGGTCGCGACTTCATTCTAAAACTATCAGAAACCATCAAATAAACCATCAGAAAAGATCAGAAAATCGAAAATCGATATTTAGAAGGAAGGGATACGATACAAATATGGTTTTGTTCTATATTCTTCTATTCCTATAAATGTGGAGGTATTCCAATAAGGAAAGGTGGGTCGCCAGCTGAAAAACGATAAGGAAAGGTGGG
>JAFIDM010009631.1:344127216-344142590 GCA_023159025.1 Thereuonema tuberculata
TCGCCAGCTGAAAAACGATAAGGAAAGGTGGGTCGCCAGCTGAAAAAGGTTGGGAAACACTGCTATATACCATCAGGGTGATTATATTGGTAGATGATCAGGTGATTATATGTTAGTAAAAACAGACTTCAAAGAATTGTCTATAAGCCAAATTCAGTTCCACGTATAACTAAAAAATATCAATCAAAAAAACAAAACCATTCTTGGAAGTTAACCAATAAGAAATCATTATCAATATCATTACCAATATCATTATCAATAATAAAATCATTTTCAATTTGTCATTGAAAATCACAGAACAGGTTTCATATTTTCAACATAACGTTACTTCCGAAAAAGATAAAGACAGCGAACAAAATCAACAACTTTCAAAGAATAATGTAATTCTCCGCACTTGACTAAGAAGTGAACTTTAAATTACAATTAAATTACAATTAAAAATGCACCCAATTTGTTGCATGACTGGACATCCAAAGAGGATTGGTAACAGACAGGAAAACACAGATTTAAATAGGGTAATAGGACCAATGAGAAAGTGGAAAATGGCAGATTGATGTGGGATCCCCGTAGACTAATAAACCAATGATACATGGGGGGGGGGCGTGGTTAGAAAAATAACAATAAGGAGAGACCTCTAGAGACAATCAAACAGAGCACTTGGCAATCTTAATAATTAAACGATTGTAGCAAAGCACATGGCAATGTTGATGAACAAAGGGCTGGATTGTGGCAAAGCACATTGAGGGAACCGTTATGTTTAACGTTCAAAGCCATATTGGTAGATATTGTTTACCGAAAATGCATATCATTTTCCATTTCCAAAGTGATAGCTGGCTTAATGCTATTAAATATATTGTTTCTTGGCATCGTTGTCCGCATAGAGGAGAAGGTCATCCACATATCGAGCATAAATGGGCAATGAAAGGCATTGTTCATCTAAAATGCCGTAAGCCGTAAATGCAAATCATCACCCATTCTGCCAATAATGCGGACGCAGATAAGTGTTCAACATATTTAATAGCATTGATCCAGCTGTCACTTTGGAAATGGAAAATGATGAGCATGCCTCCATTCCCTTGCTCGATGTCCGAATTACTGCTTCAGAAAGTCATTTTGATACCGACAATACATTTAGGCATTACTCTGAATTTCATTTTGCCCTATAACTTTCAAGAGTAATGTAGTTGGTATGGCCGTTCGTAGGGTCTTCGCGGTTTCAAGTTCAATGGATTCATTTAATGATGAATTGGACTTCGTCTGCAATTATTTACGCGCAAATGATTATCCACCAAGGTTCATCTCCGCACTTGTGCGGTCTACACTGATTAAGTTATATCACAATTTAAAGCTCAACAGTGTTTCCCAAGTCTAAAAAAGATACATCTCTATTGACTATAATTCACATGTCTTTCCAGTTGTGTCTAAGCTTTTAAGACAAAATGGGATCATCGTCCCTCCTCATGCAGCAATACTACAAAAGAAATTTGCAACCCGTTAAAATCCATTTCCCCTACAGGACAAGTCAAAGGTGCCATCTATGCTTTGTTCTGTTTTGAAAGCGATTGTTGTGACATTGGCGAATCACGGTATCATCATTTCTATTGACCACAAACGTTAAGAGAAAAATTCAGAAGCAGCAAAATTCTTGTAACAACAAAATATCCTTATATATATATATACAGGTGTATTGTTTCGTTAACGACCCATTTAGAAGCTATTATGACAGCAACCAAAATCGGTAGCTATTGCGTTTGTCCTGTCCTTCCATTCATGTCTGCCCACCCCTCACAACTCCCGAACGGAAGATCGGATGGACAAACGGATTTCACCATCGCATTCCGAAGCCCAAACACTGTACGAATGGGGTATTTTTCAGGGGTCAACGACCCCCCCCCCCTCATTTTCGAGATATTTGGCATTGTGGTTGTCGTTATTGTACCCTCTAAAACTCCCGAACGAAAGATCAGATCTACAAACGGATTTCAAAATCGTGTTCAGAGGCCCAAACAACGTAGGAATAGGATATTTAAGAGTCCAACGCCCCCTCCCCCCATGTTCCAGATATTTGGCATTGTTTTCATTGGATTTCCTGTATTAACTTAATTGTTAGAAATACAACCATCTCATGTCAGTTATTAGCTGTAGCTTGATGCTTAAGGTCTGCAACTGATGTACTGTAGGTTCTCTGTTCGAATCCGTGTATCTACTTTTTTTTTCTCAATGTCATGGGGTTTTTTTTTAATATATTTCTTTATTTTATTATTAGTTTTAATTTTTTTTTGTATTATTATGGGTCGCCCTTAAATTTATCCTTTAGCACAAAATTATAATCACTTGTTTTAAAAATAAAAGGAAAACTTTAACATAGTTAAAATATATATAAATTACATTATCGAAAAGTTTATTTCTTAAAATAGATTGTTTAAATAATTCGTTAAGAAATGCACATTTTCTAAAAAGATGCAAAGTAAACATTATTTTTATTTAAAATCAAGAAAGACCAAATTCATTTTCCGAAATAGATAAGTTTTATTTCGATAGGTAATTTTTTTCTTTCTCATATTTTCTAATTTTTGTGAAAACTCTAAGCAAATAACTTCAAATTTACATTATTTTTTTAAATATATTTCGGAGTTAACATACAGGCAAAAATCTTTTCATTAGTTTACCATTAAATTCTTAATAATTCAAAACCTTTATCAGCATTGAAATTTTTTCCCCGAAACTTCTAAACTCCAATAAGCATAAAAAGAAAGTTAAAAAAAATGCTATTAATGAAATTAGAAATTTCTTAGAAAACTTAGATTTCCGTTAACCATTATTCTCAGTTTAATTCAAACACTTTATTCATTACACTGATATGCATTTTTTACTTTTCAGTCTGCTTCACGAGAAAAAAACAACTGATTTTAGTAAACTCAACTATCCTGAATCCGAATCTATATTCAGAATTTTTGTATCAGGTCTAGTTTTTTTTTTTGTAATTTGCACCTTAAACTCAAAAAAACAAGAAATTTGGCGAACTTCATTAGTCTATCAAAACAAAAAATAATTAATGGGATAATCTGAGTTATGAAAGTGTCAAGACAAGTGAAAAACCTTAACTAACTAGTATAAAAAAACGTATATTGATTCTGCTGATATAAGATTGTTAGTTGTCTCTCGAAATCTTTCGCCGTTTTGATGCTCTGAGGTGACTCTCAGAAGACTCCCTTTTTATGCACCAACAATAATTCCCCAACATAGATTCATTCCACTTGCCCTGATATCTCGTTTCCAATGTTTTGATATCTTGATGAAACCTTTCACCTTGCTCCTCACTCATAACACCAAGATTTTCCTGGAATAATTGATGTGGCTGTGTAGTAAATGAATTTTAACACTCATTGGTTACGGTGCATATTTTCTGAGAGAATAGAAATATCTTAACCCTTCATACACGCCCACCAGTGAAATCAAGGAAGTCGTAGAACTTCACACTGGTGGCCGTAGCACGGCTCCTAATTATCCCAGCGCCATGAACTGTACATCGTTGGAAAGTTAACGGAACAGGGATTCCAAGGAAGTTACACTTCTGACGATAGTACCAATCTGTAGAAGAAGAAGAAGAAGAAGAAGAAGAAGAAGAAAAACAAAAAAGTTGTGCAAAATTGGTTAAATTGCTCGAACTTTACCCTCCCTCTCTCCCATAGAACCCCTGACATTCATAAAATGCACATAAGTGGAAAGAGTAATCCTTAGGAAGACGTAGACATCAAAATTATCTTTCTATCTCAATTAGAGGTTAAAAGGGGTTGCTGCCACGCGCATGACAAAGTTCATTTCAAAGTTTGATTTTTGGGGACTTTTAGTATGTTATTGGAATGATCAAGTACTTTCCACATACAAAGTCCCGTGCTTGTAAGAATTTTTTTAAACTAATCACCAAAATTTGACTTAAAATGACTACACTTCAAGGCTAGTGGACTGTTTGCGCTCATCAGTAGTGAGGATCTCTCAAAGTTGGTTCAAAAAAGGCGAAACAACGTATCGTCGCACACTGATCCGAATGAAGATCAAAGAGAAAAAAAACTATTACTTCCCATTTTCATGCTTATATATTTTATTATATTTTTATTTTAGCGTAGGTTTACTATTTTGATAAATCGTTATGTATTAGTTAATAGCAATATACTAGTTAAGATAACCGAAATTTATAGATTAAGATGAATATTAAGATATAAGCTATCTATAAATATGCCATATTTCTTCTTCAAACCTTTTCTATTGTAACATATATTATTAAACATCTTCCACGACACCAGAAATACATGTTAAAACACTGTACATTTATTTAAAAAAACCAGCAAATTTTCGAGGAGAAAATAAACGCCTCCTCTTTTTCAAGCCTTTTACAAATAATAATACTAAGTCACGAGATACCGTACAGCCGTCACAGAACCTCGCCTGTAAATGTGCAGGTCGATACGATATCCAATGAAATTCGTGCCCAGACCATGATGCTTCCACCCTCGGAATGCGTGATGTTCGGTGATGTTCTGGGGCCGATTGCGTGTACCTTGTTCCCTCCAGACCCTTACACGCTTATCATCGGATTGTAGGGTAAATCTGGACTCATCTGTGAACATTACGTTTCCAGACAAAGTCCAATTCACATGCTGGCGGCACCACTGTAATCGTGCCCCTCTGGATTGGACGGATAAAGGAATAAAAACTCGTGGTATCCGGGCGTACAGACCATTCATGTGTAGCCTTCGACGAACAGTAGTGGCAGATATCGTATTATCAATGGCCGCTAAAACCGTAGATGTCACACGTGTGGAGGTCGATCTTCGATTCCGCTTGGCACAACAGCAATATATCGATCTTCCGCGGGGGTCTTAACCCTTGGACGACCGGCTACAGGTCTTCGGACAACTGTTTGGCTGGCTTGGAATTGTTTCCATAATCGTGAATGACGTAATGATGAACGCCGAAGAAACGAGCAACATCTGTTATAGACTGTCCTGCTTCAATACGTCCGACAGCCCGCCAGCGTTCAGAATCTTCCATTCGTCTTCTGGAAGTCATAGATACACGTTTAGCTTGAAAGTAAATCGTACGAACGTTCTAAACACCTTTCATTCAACTCCTGTAACCCTTCACAATGCCGGCTTCTTATACGACTGCCTGTTTTGCATATTTCTCGACGCGAAACCCTGATTGGCTGTTACCTATATAATTTGCATACTTCCTTCTACCTTTGCCGCAAATTTCAGCTTCTTAAATTCAGATCTCTTACGGAAATTAACATTTTTCCTCTCCATGCTTAACTTTTGGAAGTGAGTGTATTTAATCATTTTTAATTCTTAAAATGATGCAAAGAACAGGATATTATTACTCTTACTGAATGTTCATATTCCAATTTTAACAGGAAGTTATATCGTTTGCTCTTTAAAACTAATTTGGACTGTTTTTTTGAGTGATGTCTGTTACTGAGAATCGTATCATCATTTTCCCAAGAAATATGAACGTTTCTAATCACATTGGGAAGTGAATAATTTCTAAACAGTTATCGATGTTATGGTTTCTGCTTTTTCCAACGTGGTTCTAAGATTCTGCAAATCTGTTTTGAATGTTGTGCGCCAAGTTCTTAGTGGTTTGTCTCAATTTATTTCCCTCCATTTAAAAAGAAAATTCCACCGCTAAGGAAAAGGGATTTTATCCCAACTTGCACTAAAGAAAGAAAAGCAAAAATTCATGCCTCAAGCTTGTCAATAAAGTGGAGTCTGAGACGATCATTTCATAATGGTTATGAATACTCAGTCAGACTTACCATTTTCGTGACAAGCCCTGAAGACATGAAAAGATATTGAACCGCTCCAAGATCTCACAAAAACAAACAAGAAAAGAAAAATACCTGGTACTCAACACGATTTCAGAGTATTTACCGAAACTTTCGGGCGCAAGGGGCTATTAAATTCTAAACAAAACACCGCCAAAAAATGAAGAATCATAAGAGAAAAAAAAGTGCAGATTTAATTGCGAAGGAAAAAGGATTATTCTTCTTCTTTCTTTGGTGCAGGTTGGGAAAAAAAATCCCTTTTCCTTAATAATTAAATCTGCACATTAAGTTTTCTTTTTCTCTTAAGATTCTTTATTTTTTGGTAGCTTTTTTGATTACAATTTAATAGCCGCTTGTGCCCAAAAGTTTCGGGACATACTCGAAAACCATACTCGAAGTAACAGGTATTTTTTTTCTTGTTTTTTTTTGTAACTCATGCTTTTGGGAACTCATATCTGGGAATGGGTGTGGGTTCTATATCTTTTAATGCCTTCAGAGCTTGTTATCGTTGTTATGTGCAGCTCAGCATTTATAACAATGATGAAACGGCCGTCTCAGACTCCACTTTGTTAATAAGCTCTATACATGAATTTTTGTTTTTCTTTCTTTGGTGCATGTTGGGAAAAAAAAATCCCTTTTCATTAACAAATAAATCTGCACGTTAAGTTTTTTTTTTCCTCTTAAAATTTCCATCGCATTTCAATCGAGGATGACGTAAAATGTGTCGAAAAACGAATCCTTTGCTGTGTCACAATATTCATCGAGTCTTTGTAGATCACATCTTCGTAAGATCTCTTCGTTGGAAATACGATCACAATAATTTATATCAAGGATATTGTGTTAATATCATTGGTGAGAAAATGGTTAGTTTTCGAACTACCATATTGTCCGGCGTATAAGACGACTTTATAAACCAGGAAAATCTTCTCAAAAGTCGGGGGGTCGTCTTATACGCCGGGTGCTGAAACTTACGAGCCGAACTTACTGGAGAATCTGCCGTCGCCGCATATGGTGGGGGGAGCTGAAAAACGGCCGCGGCCGCATCCCCGCCGTATGCGGCAACGTATGAAAGCAGCAAGGACGGCGCTGTACAAGTACGGTAGAAGAAAATCCACTCACCAGGATTCGTGGAAAGAAGTGACTTCACGCGGTCCCGATGACGAGGTGAGGGGGACGCCTCACCGGGAAGGTGTAAGTGAAGGACGGAGCAAGCTGCAGGCGTTCGGGACGCCCGGGGTATGGAAAAAAGAGATAGAGCGGGGACAGAATAAACAGTTAAGAAATACTATGATTTTAGTAAAATTCAAAAAAAAATGTAGCATTAAAATAATGCACCAGAATAAACAAAGTTACAGTTACTTGGAAACAGGGAGAGCTGACCAATCCAAGCAGGCATTGTATACAACAACCAGCCAATCGCCGGTAAGATACATCGCTTTTAAAGGAAAAGTTTAATCCACTTGCACTGATTTACGTTGACATGTTTGATGACAAGCAGCGTTATGTTTATAAGTGACAGTTTTCCTGCTAAGTATCTGCATGTCATAAGCATTTGAATTAAAATTATCATATTGAAATCAAATCTGATGTTTTTTTTAATTTTTACTTGGTGTGCATTAGAAGAGGGGTAGTCTTATACGGCGAGTATATCCCAAACTCTATATTTTAATTGGAGAAATTGGGGGTCGTCTTATACGCCGAGTCGTCTTATACACAGGACAATACGGTATTTTTCTCGTGATTTTCCAGGTTTCACTGGCATAAATTGCATTTTTAGTGAGCCCGATAACTCGAAAAGTATTTAGCCGATCTACATCAAACTTCATGTTTATTAGTTTACTATTATGAATTAGATCTCATCAGATTTTGGTCGTTGAAAAGTCTTTGCAAAATCAAACTAAACTAAAAACAAAATACACATTAAAAAAAAAGTAAAGGAAATTCTTGTGCTGCCCTCCGGTAGCCACAAAGAATTATCGATGCGCATTGTAAAGAAAGAAAAAAAACCTAAAATATTAAACACATTAAAAAGGGTGATAGCGAGAAATATACCGAGAAACAGCTGTTTTGGGATGTAACTTGCAAATATGGTATCATCCTTTTTAATGTGATTATATAATTTAAGTGCTTTCTTTCTTTCATTACAATGCGCATCGAAAATTCTTTGTGATATAGAATCATTTTGATTTCGAATACAATGAGAATTGAGTTAACTGTGACTGCGGAATGAAAGTGTGATTTCACGACTATACGCTCTCTCGTCGTTGTAGTAGCACTGCAATGTCAGTAATATCCCAGACGAACTGTGGTAAAAGAAAAAAACAGATTGCAGAATGCTGGGGATAAATTGAAACATTTAAATATAAATTTCTTGTAAAAAATAAATAAAAGGTCACTGATATTTTCAAAGTTAATTACTGAATTTAGCTGTTATTTTAATATTTGACAATAATCTCTTTCTAAATATTCAATTTTACGTGTTATTATTTGAGATAATTTAATAAATTAGTTTTCGAATCTTATTTACATTTGATAATATTTCGTATTTAGAAAAAAATTTATCTATCATTATTAAATACTACTATTATTAATATTATTATTATTACATATAAAATATTACTGTTTTGGAGAACTCACTGCAAATTGGTAAAAAAAAATTTAAAAAAATCATTAAAAAATCAATGGTCAACATATAATATTTTATTGTTAATGTTCCTCACATATTGCTATTATGGTTATAACGAAATCACATTATAAAGTCAATCAAAACATTTTTGAATGACTCTTTACGATACATTTTATTCTCTAAATTTAGTTTAATAAAGACACATACATAATTTATATCAAACATTTTATTTTTTAATTTCAACAATTTTCGCAGACTTTTCATTCCAAGGCAATGTCCTGTTCGAAACACGGTTAGAAACGCTCTTTTACTGCACTGACTGCTTTAAATAAACAGTTTTATGAAAGCTGTGATCATCGTGACTCAGAAACACTGTCTCACATATCACTAGTTTTGTTATATGGGTAAAAATTAGATAAGTGGCTAAATCTAATTCCTGACATTTATAACCCAGAAAAATTGTTTATTTTTGAAATTAAATGTTTTAAAATATCTCCTTATTAATCATATCAAATATGTTTAAGATAAAAAAAAATAAAAATTAGGCATTAAAATTTCAAGGCAGAGTATGAAAAGTCATTTTCCTACCGGGCGACAATTCCATGTTCGCACCTTCAGTTCACTTTAATTTAAAATATTGTTATTTCCAAACATGAAATCTGGGTTTAAAATAATTATTATATGTTATAGAACATAACATGAAGACTAAAACGTAAGCTAATATGTAATTTGATAATATTTCAGAGGTTTTGTGGCGGGGACTATACTACTCGTCATTTTCCTGCTCCAAATTAAAATCACATTCATTGTTCCATTTCTTTAATCAGAGGCTTTGTTATATTGATTTTCCTTCATATCGTTCTTTTATAGTAAGACATTACAGTTTAATTATGTTAGTAGTTGACTGAACTTCATTTTCCAATTAATAAGAATTGGAGTGATCATTATCCTGTACCTTGTCATTCGGTTGTCAGGGAACGTCATTTTCCTGTCAGACTGTTCATTTTCTTGGCATACCACTTTTAAAAATTCTATAATAAAGCTATAATATCTACTTAAGTGTATGAAAAGTGATTTTGTTATCAATAAAAAGTGGACAGTAAGTGAATTATAAATTAATAAATGCATTTCTGTGTTTCATTTTAGCCACTTATCTAATTTTTACCATATATCAGATGAAATAAGATCTCTGACATATTTGTTGAAGAGACATTAATAACTAAAAAATTATTCTGAGCATTGTAATGAAAGTTTGACAGTTAGGCGTCTCTTTCCATTGCCTTTAAGTTGGTATTTCACAAACACAATGACCTGCTTAAAGTTATAAAATTTCTTATTAAAACTTGCAGCAAAGATTATTAACTTTTAAATTCAGTAATACCTTTATGCGACTAATAGGTATTTACTTGTTTTATGGTTTTGTTCTAGCATATCATTTTCATCGGAAACTGGGATTTTTTTAAAAGATATATTAGCATAAAGGTTCTTCAAGATGCGATCGCGTGCTATTAATCGAACTAAAAGGAGACACAAAAAGCGGAAAAAAACGGAAAACGAAACAAATATATATGTTTAGAAAGTAACTGACAAACTTTAAACATTGCAATATTGCTGTACTGTAATGCCTCTTCAGGATTTCTATTTGAGGACCTTATTCTTTCCATTTCATTTTGTATTGTATTATTTTCCCTGTATTTGCCTGGACATCTAGTTCCTTTCTTAAGTAATTATTTCTGATTCAATCTGTTCTTATGCATCGTTTCACATGTCTTAGAAATTTCATTTCTGATGCTTGTATTTGGTTAATTCTTTTTTTCGTGTGCCTAGCATTATGATCAACCGACAACTTGGCGGTTAAGGACAAAGAAGCGTGGTTGTGTCCTTATTATTATTATTATGATTATTATTTGCGCATGTTTCCGCGCAGGTAGGACGTTTCCTACTTGCCTCCTCAGATTTTTAAGGTTATTTGTTTTATTTTGAATAATATAACGAAATTTATTCAAGTTGTGATATTTTGGATGTCATATAACTACTTACAAGAAGAAGAAGTACCAAAGGTTTCTTTAAGTATTGATTTTGCAGTTAATTTTTGGAAGTTATGGCAGCGAGGTCTCTCCGTTGACGCCATTGGCTTCTGATTGGTGAAAAAAAGTGAGGGAAACGCAACAGGTTATTTTACTCCCTTTTATTTTGCTCCTTTCAAGACTCAAGTTGTTTGTAAAAACTAATAGACAATTACTGAACTACAATTGGATTTAAATAGAAGAATTTTTCCTTATTTTGATTGGAAGAAAATCTGTATTTTTGTTTTTTAATACCGCCATTACTTACGAGTGGAACAAGACGATCTGTTTGTTTCTTCCTTCGTTGTTCATTTATCCTTCAATAATTAGATGTCTATGAAAAATGAGTGATCCTTTTTAAGGAATTTTTGATTAATAAGTGATGGGTTTCTTTTATTAAAATTTAAAGAAAAAAAATAATAATGTCACACAAAGGATCCACATGTGCCAAATGTGAAGAAGCTTTACCGGAACAAGAAATTCTTTGCTACCATTGTAAAAGTGAATGCCATTATGTTTGCTCTATTGCTTCAAGTACATATAAAGCAATGACAAAACAAAAAAGAAAGGACTGGAAATGTTTCAATTGTAGATATTTTAAAGACAGATCCCAATCAATTAATGAAGATGATGACAATAAAGATTATCCAACCAATAGAGATCTACTGATTGAAATAAACAATAAACTGAAAACAATAACAGGTGAACTAAGTGACATGAAGTAAGCTGTTGAGTTCTTATCTAATCAGTATGATGACTTAAGGATCAAACAAACAAAATGTGAACAAGATAATGAAATAAACAAGAAAGAAATTAAAAAGTTAAAACAAGAAAGGGAAGAAGATAAAATAAAGATACAGCATTTGGAGAGCACAGTGGAAGAATTAGAACAAAGATCAAGATCTTTCAACGTTGAAATTCATGGAGTAAAAATGAAGAAAGAAGAAAATCTAAGAGAAATTATAGACAATGTTGAAAGAAAATTGAAAATTCAACACAATGTAAGTAAACTTGATGTTGTTCATAGGGTATTGACAAAGAAAAAAGATCAAATCCCACCTATCATTGTAAAATTTATAGACAGAAAAACCCAAACAGAAAGGAATGAATCAAGTAAGAAAATTAGATTAACAAATGATAGTGTTCTCAATAACAATGATAACAGTCTTGTTTATATTAATGAAAACTTAACACAAAAAAGAAAAAAACTATTGTAGATGACAAAATGTAAAGCTAAAAAAATGAATTACAAATATGTTTGGGTAAAATTTGGAAAGATTATGGCTAGAAAAAATGATAACACTAACATTGTAAGAATATCAGATATTACTGATCTTGAAAAGTTAATTTAATGAGCTAAAAGTAGAAAAACAAAAGAGAATAATGAACAAATTGCAAAGCTTAAATGGATGTCTATGTAAAATTTCAAAATAATATTTTGAAACCAATAACTTATAAAGTACAAAATGCAAACAAATGGTTGAAATTAATTGAAAAAAATAATAATTCACAATTTTAAGAGTAGTACATCTAAATATTAGATCCCTACGACTTAATTGGGAAATTGTTTTATGTAAATTAAGTGATATTTTTCATCACCTACAGGTCATTATTTTAACTGAGGTAAACATAAAAAAAAGTGAAATAAATATGTATCAAATAAAAAACTTTAAACTTTTGGCTCATGTTAGAGAAATAAAAAAGGAGGTGGTATTATAATTTATGTCAAACAAAACCTTTTATTTTCCAATACCACCATCTAAAAGTATTAAATCTATAATAAAGAAAAAAATTGATAATAGAATTCCAACTCTTATCATAGTGGGTAACTTAAACAATGACTTATTCAAATTGGAGAATAGTAATCGAGTGTTAAACTATTCGAAAATTCTTTTAACTAATGGCTTTAATTATTGTATGTATGGCATAACAAGAAGTCAACAGAGCATTATTGGTAAATCAAACACATGTATTGATCATATTTTTTTTAATAACAATTCAGTAAAAACAAGAGGAACTATTTGTAAAGAAATCATATCCGATCACTACATTACAGCTGTAGACATTTTTTATAATGAGAAATTAATTAAAGCAATACATTATACAACAAATAAAGAAAAATTTAATAACATATATTCAAAATAAACTAATAAATAATTTTAAAAATTTATTGAATGATAATACCCTAGAGAATTTGATGAATCCGAACATATTATACAAGCAAATTATAAAAAAACATAAATGATAGTAAACAAAAGAAAACAATAAATATTATAAAAAAAATTGAAAGGAATAGAAAACAAAAACCTTGGATGACTGAAAGCTTATTGAAAGAAATAAAAATTAGAGATAAACTCTACAGAAAGCATAAAAACAATCCAACTAATATTATATATAAACAAAATTATAAAAAGATTAGAAATAAAATAAATTCTATAATTAAAAAAACAAAAAGAAATTATCATTATAAAGAATTTTGTAACAAAAAAAACTCATCCCAGGAGTGTTGGCTTATGATTCATAATATTTTAGGAAAGGATAAAAATATTTCCAAGTTCAATAATGTTGAATTAAATAAACTAATTAAACAATCAACTGGAAATAACAACGAAAAAATGATTGCAAATAAATTTTGTAATTATTACTGCAACATTACTTCAAAAATAGATAACAAATGTAAAAAAAACTATTTTAAATGAAGATTACTCAAAATGGAATACTGTTAACTCTATTACTTTAGAAAAGCCTTTATTTTCAGAAATTTACACAATCATTAATAATCTTAAAGTCTTTTAGAAACATTAAGCAATAATATCAATAACAATTTGAATAATAACAATTTCTCACTTGTCTTATTTGTAGATTTAACAAAAACATTTGATCTAATAAATTACCAATTGCTTTTCAAGAAACTTAAAAATATAGGAATCAGAGGAATTACATTGGAAATTATAAAAAATTATTTTAAAAATAGAAAGATTTGTGTATCTATAAATCAAATTAATAGTAGGAATAAAAAAATAAAAACAGGAGTTCCACAAGGCTCAATTTATTTTTCATTATTTATATTAATGATATTTTTATGCATATCGCTAATTGCCCTATGTTTATATATGCAGACGACATAATGTTAATGAAAAATGGAAAAAACTTATCAACAATAAATAAAGTTTTACAAAATGATTTTAATGTACTACAGTGTAGGATACACGATAACAAACTGCAAATTAATGAAAATAAAACCAAATGTATGCTCTTACATCCTAGAAAACAAATAAATACTTTTATATCAAAAATATATTATCATAATCACAAATGCCTACATGAAAATTTTTCTGACTATAAAAAATGCCACAAAATCACTAATGTAACATCAATTAAATATCTTGGAATAATTATAAATGATACATTTACATGGGATACACATATTAAACATTTATATGCTAAATTAAATACAATAACTTATATCTTTTATCATATAAAAGTTTTTCTACCAATTAAAACAAAAATTATGATTTATTTTGCATTTTTTTACTCCCATATAAACTATGCAAACTCAGTATGGAACAAAACATATAAAACACATAAAAAAACCTAAATAATCGTATATTAAAATTAGTTTTTTAGTCTTGTAATAACAAAATAAAAAAAAAATCGATGATGATCTTCTGATAAAAAGTAAAATACTCAAACCACAACAGAAATTTCATTATAATTTGATAATTAGTAATTACTTCACTCTAATTCATAAAAGTAACATACCTAATAATAGTAATTACAATATGAGAAACAATCACTACTTTAAATTACAATATCCAAAAATCTTAAATAGTTATGGAGAGAATTATTCAATGTATCTATTATTAACAAAAATGGTTTAAAAAATGTTAATGATTTTTCAAAAATTTCTTTTTTAAAAAAATTTGTTAGGGAATGGCTCATAAAACATAACAACATACTGAATTACAAATACATTTTATTTTTATTTATTTTATTCATTATTTTTTTTAATACATTTATACTCTCTTTATGTTTATTTCATGCAATTTTGTAGTGCCAATGTGTTTACTATTATAAACTATTATTATCTATCTTTAATTTGTAGTTTATTCATTTTTTTAATTGACAGAATAATTATTTGCATATTAAAAAAAATGTATAATTAAGTAACATTTATTATATTGTAAAAAGAAATTTGTTTTAGATTTTTTTTTTCTTCTTCTTCTTAACTTAATTATAAATTAGATTAATATTTTAATTTTAATTTCAAAATTTATTTTTAATAAATTTATTTATTTATTTATTTTTCTTTTAATATTTCTTGAGTAAATTAAATAAAACAATGACATTAAATCTGTAATATTCCTGTGTGATTAATATTTGTATTTTTTTTATGCTGTTATTTTATGTAACTAATCAATTTGTATAACATAATCTAAGCACCTATTGACAGGATCTCTTTGTGGGAGATCCTAACAGGACTTTAACAATGTATCAAAGAAAATAAATTATTATTATTATTATTATTATTATTATTATTGTTGTTGTTGGAAACAAAATGTAAATATAGATCACATATACGATAATATTGAAAATTACTTATTACATCCAGAAACTTGCGTTACAGAAAATTTAAATAGTTGGTTTATAACAAATTCTGCTCAAAAAAGTGAAAAAAATATAAAATTATTACTACTTAACATAAGATCCTTAAGAAAAAACTGGGAAATACTGCTCTGTAAAATTAAAACATATTTAAAAAACTTTGATATTATTGCTTTAACAGAAGTAAATATTTCTGAAACTGAAATAGGTCTTTATAAAATCGATAACTGGAACTTATGTTACAAATTGAGAG
>JAFIDM010009631.1:344142600-344171251 GCA_023159025.1 Thereuonema tuberculata
AGGTCTTTATAAAATCGATAACTGGAACTTATGTTACAAATTGAGAGAAACAAAAAGAGGTGGAGGGATCATAGTTTATATTAAAAATAATATTGATTATACTATAAATAACTTAAAAACCTTAAATTTTGAATCATTACCTATTACTGTAAAAAATAACAACTGGGAAAGATCTTACAATCTAATTATCATTTTTGGACCTCCTAACCTTAGCATAAAATCTTTCATAAAAGAATTAGACGATTTGTTACAAAATAAAAATAACAATTTGGAAAACTGCTTATTAATGGGTGATATCAACATTGATTTACATAAATTTAATGAAAATAAAAATGTAAAAATCTATCTTGATACTCTAGGATATTCTGGTTTTAAAAATTGTTTATTTGGAACTACAAGATACGGAAAGACAACAGTTAAGAAACTGCTTCTAATATTGACCATATCTACAAATATTACAAATAACAAAATTTTTACTCATATTATAAAAGAAACAATATTGAATCATTACTTAATAATATTACAATTAGAATTAATAACTAAGAAATCTCAAAATATCAAGCAATTTAACACAAAAAGAGAAAAATTTAAAATTATAGATAAAGAATTACTAGAAGAAAAATGTAAGTAAAAATTACACAATGTAAGTAAACTTGATGTTGTTCATAGGGTATTGACAAAGAAAAAAGATCAAATCCCACCTATCATTGTAATCATAATCCCACGACGCTCTCTCGTCGTTGTAGTAGCACTGCAATGTCAGTAATATCCCAGACGAACTGTGGTAAAAGAAAAAAACAGATTGCAGAATGCTGGGGATAAATCGAAACATTTAAATATAAATTTCTTGTAAAAAAAAATAAAAGGTTACTGATATTTTCAAAGTTAATTACCAAATTTAGCTGTTATTTTAATATTTGACAATAATCTTTTCTAAATATTAAATTTTATGTGTTATTATTTGAGATAATTTAATAAATTAGTTTTCGAATCTTATTTACATTTGATAATATTTCGTATTTAGAAAAAAATATTTCTATCATTATTCAATACTATTTTTTTTTTGCTCGCGAATGGGCTCCAACAGACCACGCGCTAGCCCCCCTGACAACGTCAGGACAAGTCTAGGAAATCAAAGACGAGAGAATTCATCTCTCGCCGGGAAGAACCCTGAGAGAGTAAGTCCCAGGGGGAAACGGACGAAACACAGAAGAAGAAAGAAACAGCCATGCCACTACCGGGATTCGAACCCGGATACTGACCACAACGGCAGACCGCCGTCTAGACCGCACGGCCACGCCAGCACGGCCTCAATACTATTATTATTAATATTATTATTATTACATATAAAATATTACTGCTTTGGAGAACTCATTGCAAATCTATATTACTAAAATCTTTTATTTCTCTGTCTGTCTGGCGCAATTTTCTGTGAGAATGGAAAAAAGAAATAATTTTTACAAGGAAACATCCGCGACAGGAATCGAACCTGCATTTTTCTGATCCAAAGTCAGACGTCTTATCCATTAGGCCATGGGGACTACAACTCTCTTCATATTGCTTTTTGACTTATCTCTTCTCTATAACATCAATAGAGTGATAAGTCAAAGAATACAAGGTGAGACTAGAGAGCATTTAAGTGAGAATAAAATTGATACTTCTGATAATCCACAACACGAACATCTCTATCTGCATGAATATCTGAACTCATTGAATCTCAGCAGTATTCCTCAATATCGTTTGTCATTGAGATTGGATCTCCAATAATGTTGTTGCAAAAAATCAATCCCAAGTTTGGACACTGCAACGGAACTCAACTTAAATGCCGTTCATTCGATAATGATCTCACAGAAGCCGAAATTATAACAGGAACTCACAAAGGAGATCTTGTTTTCATCCATAGGATGTCTATGAAACCAAACGATAATCTACTTCTATTCACTTTCACAAGAAAGCAATTTTGGATCAGGCCTTCTTACACGATGTTTATCAATAAAGCTCAAGGACAGACTCGTGTACGATCTTCATTCATCATCTATATTAACAAACATCCATCTCAACATATCTCTTCTTCAAATATCTATATCAATCAATTTGCACACGGGTAATGGTTGTAATTAAGAAAAGAGATTCAAGAAAGAAAGAAGCACTATTTCTATAAGATAGAATACTGAAAAATCACTATTTATAACTTAAAAACCAATGGTCTTTGTAACTCAAAAATCACTGAAAAGTATATCTATATTACTAAATGCTTTTATTTCTCTGTCTGTCTGGTGCAATTGTTGTAATTTGTAATCGAACGTGCAACCTTCTGCTTCGAAGTTAGACGTCTTAGCCATTAGACCACGAGGACTACATTCTAATCTTCATAAAAATATATCATAGATATATGATTCACACGCTAGTTCTAAAAGCAGTCGTGGATTGACAGAATGTAAACATTAGAAATTTAATTAAAAAAAACTTTTAAAAAGTTGTTTTCCGTTACATATGCGGAGGCTCCCGGAGCGAAGCGACGGGTAGCCGACTAGTTGGTAAAAAAAAAAATAAATTAAATAATTAAAAAATCAATGGTCAACATATAATATTTTATTGTTGATGTTCCTCACATATTGCTATAATGGTTATAACGAAAACACATTATAAAGTCAATCAAAATTTGATTATTTTTGAATTACTTTACGATAAATTTTATTCTCTAAATTTAGTTTAATAAAGACAAATACATAATTTATATCAAACATTTTATTTTATTTTTTAATTTCAACAATTTTTGCAGACTTTTCATTCCAAGGCAATGTCCTGTTGGAAACGCTCTTTTACTGCACTGATTGCTTTAACCAAACAGTTTTATTAAAGCTGTGATCACTGTGACTCAGAAACACAGTCTCGCATATCACTAGTTTTGTTATTATCAGATGAAAGTAGATCTCTGACATATTTGTTGAAGAGACATTAATAATTAAAAAATAATTGTGAATATTGAAATGAATGCATTGACGGTTAAGCGTCTCCTTCTATTGCCTTTAAGTTGGTATTTCACAAACACAATGACCTGCTTAAAGTTATAAAATTTCTTATTAAAACTTGCAGCAAAGATTATTAACTTTTAAATTCAGTAATACCTTTATGCGACTAATAGGTATTTACTTGTTTTATGGTTTTGTTCTACCATATCATTTTCATCGGAAACTGGGACTTTTTTTAAAGATATATTTGCATAAAGGTTCTTCAAGATAAGATCGCATGCTATTAATCGAACTAAAAGGAGACACAAAAAGCGGAAAAAAACGGAAAACGAAACAAATATATATGTTTAGAAAGTAACTGACAAATTTTCAACATTGTAATATTGCTGTACTGTAATGCCTCTTCAGGATTTCTATTTGAGGACTTTATTCTTTCCATTTCATTTTGTATTGTGTTATTTTTCCTGTATTTGCCTGGACATCTAAAGTCCCTACGGTGAATAAAGACTCTCCCAGAATGCAAAGCAGGTTATAGATTGTCCTTTCCTGGGCGACCACTAACATTGAGACAGAAGAGAAGCGACCTCTTCTCTTTCAATGTTAGCGGTCGGCCAGGAAAGTTCAATCTATAAGCTGCGTTGCATTCTGGGAGGATCTTTATTCACCGTAGGGACTTCAGTTCCTTTCTTAAGTAATCATTTCTGATTCAATCTGTTCTTATGCATCCTTTCACATGTCTTAGAAATTTCATTTCTGATGCTTGTATTTGGTTAATTCTTTTTTCCGTGTGCCTAGCATTATGATCAATAGTGAAACTGCCATTACCTCATAATACTTTCATTACTATGTCTTTAGTTTTTTTGTTTCTTTTTTTCCTTTCGAAGAACTTGTGCCACATATTCTTTGGAAGTTGTTGATTTGTTCGCTGTCTTTGTCTTTTCCGGAAGTAGGCCTAACGTTGTATTGGAAACGTGAAACCTGTTCTGTGATTTTCAATGACAAATTGAAAATGATTTTATGCTCTTATTGCTTAACTTTCAAGAATGTTTTTTTGTTTTTTGTTTTTTTGATTGACATTTTTAAGTTATAAGTGGAACTGAATTTGGCTTATAGAAGTTCTTTGAAGTCTGTCTTTATTAACATATCATCACCTGATCGTCTGTAAGTTATATTACATAAAAACGTTATTCTGTCTGTCATTCGGTCGTAAGACTTTAAGTTTTTCCAATTTAGTGACCAAACTATAAGAGATAGATTGGTCATGCAATGGATAAAAAGTAGATCTTTTTGAAACAAACAAAATGCTACAAAAATCTTTTGAAAAAAATCTTTGGTTTCAAGATCGCCTTTTAAAGGGTCCAATTTTGATTTTCTCAATTAAAATGAAAAGTATAAAAGTTGGAAGAGAACATTACATTGAAAAAATTTTGGAATTTGAAAGTTCTATCAAACGATATAACAGTCAATCACAAACGTTTCTGCGTTTGCAAGATACATGCAAAAATGTGAAAAATTTCATGTCGGCTACTATGAGAAGTTTGTGATGGCACGTAAATATGAAAACTTTCTTTTTATAAATATAAATATAAAAAGAAAAGTCAAGACTTACTCACTAAGTGACTCATCAACGCTCACCCCAAACCCTAGAAAGCTGAAATTTTGCACAGAGGTTTCCTTTATGATGTAGACAAGGAATAACGCCGGAGGTTTCGAAATTCCCACGGGATAGGGAATAATCTGGCAAACTGACGATGAAGTGTGTGGCGACAACCCCAGGTGTGTGGTGCCAACCCGCAATACACCTGAGTTAAGCGGAGAATGCCACAATGGGCTGGAAGTCGTATATGCCCTGATTTTAATACTAATTTGCTAAATAAATAAAGTTCTTTTTTTAATGCTATATATGCAAGGGCTCCGAAGCGAAGCAACGCTACCCGTCTAGTGATATCTATAGAAGAGAAGCGATCTTATAAATATTAAATATAGCCTATATTTCTATAGGTATCATGTTTTCTCAAATATTTCTGCTAAATATAAATATTTAGAGCCCATTTATAAATATGATTTCCCAATTGGAAAAATTTATTTATAATTATAAAACTACTTCAAGTTTTAATATAAATTTTGATTGTAGACGAGCCGAAGGCAGGAAGGGCACTACATACCTTTTCTCGCAGCTTTTCGTCGTATTTTCGAACCCCTCATAGCTTCGGCCTGGATAATACCAGAGAGCTCAAATTTTCAGAATAAGATTCAGTTACCAGAATAATGAAATACGCTAAGTTTCATTTATCTAGCTTTTATACTTTTAAATTTTATTGATACCTAAAATACGTCGACTTCGTCAGTCACTGACTGACTCATGATCATCAAAACCTCTAGGGTACTTCCTGAAGTCCTGGAAAGCTGAAATTTGGTATGCAGGCTAGGATTAGCAGATAAACAACAAAAAAATTAAGAAATCCGTAACTTTCACCCTCCAACTCCTATAAAGGGGATCTGGTTATGTCTTATCGAACCCTGATAGCTTCGGCCTGGGTAATACTAGAGAGCTCAAATTTTCAGGATAAGATGCAGTTACCAGACTAATGAAATACGCTAAGTTTAATTTATCTAGCTTTTATACTTTGGATTTTATTAATACCTAAAATGCGTCGAACCCTCATAGCTTCGGCCTGGATAATTCGAGAGAGTTCAAATTTTCAGGATAAGATGCAGTTAGCAGACTAATGAAATACGCTAAGTTTAATTTATCTAGCTTTTATACTTTGGATTTTATTAATACCTAAAATACGTCGAATTCGTTACTGACTGACTCATGATCATCAAAACCTCTAGGGTACTTCCTGAAGTCCTAGAAAGCTGAAATTTGGTATGCAGGCTAGGATTAGCACATAAACAACAAAAAAATTAAGAAATCCGTAACTTTCACCCTCCAACCCCTCATAAAGGGGGGGGTCTGGTTCTGTATTTTTATTTTATTTATATTTTATATATATAACAATTTTATATGTAACAATCTATACTCCAAACTTCCAAAGGTCGTAAGGCTGAAATATGATATATGCTGGCTACTACAGTGTTACCTCCGAATAACGGACAGTCACGGGACCGGAAGTTTTTGTCCGTTATTCGGAGGTGTCCGCTATTCGGGAGGACTGTCTTTTTTTCATTTTTTAGCTTATAGCATGTCATTTAATGAAAAATTACGTACAATCTTAATTAAATTTCTGCATTATTATCATTGCGATATGAGAGAATATGAACAATTGCAAATTATTTACTATATTCCTTTTTAAATGAGTGCTAATCCGTTTGACTTACTTAAAATAATGATAAAATTAATTACAGTATATAGAAAATTCATTTCTAGCCATCCATTTGATGCCTTAAACATGTCCAATCCTAAAGTTTGACCGACTTCTCTGGCTTTTTCTTGAAGGAAAACACCGCTTATAGGAATGTTCTTTGCACGAGCAAAGCGGAACCATTTTTTGACCACTTCGTCGATTTTGCTTGTTACAGTTTTACGAAACTTCTAATTCTTCGAATTTTCGTTTGAATTCACCATCCACATTTTTCTATTCTCATCTTTGTCCTTCAAAAGTTCACGTATCTGAGTTTTTCCAACTTTAAAACGTTCAGCAAGACAACGCACACTCAGCTTTTCTTTTTCAGCAACTTCAAGAACATCAATTTTTTCTTTCAGTGCCAATCTCTTCCTTTTTGACGCCATTTTAATTCGCACTAAATTTAATCAACACGTTTATAGGATAGCTTTACGAGGGATTGATATTTACAAAGCAACTGCAGTGAAAAAAAGGGCCTCAGATTCGTGCATTGAATCGTGGGACACCGATACAATATATCAATGTATGGGACACCGATGTAAATACAACCATGATGTGTTTGTCGAAATGTTAATCGAAAAAAAAAAAATTACAGTTAAAATAACTGTCCGCTATTCAGAGTGTCCGCTATTCGGAGTGGATAACATGGAATGTCCTATTTTAAGGGACAGGGACCCGCAATAATGTCCGCTAATTAGAGGTGTCCGCTATTCGGAGTGTCCGTTAAAGGAGGTTACACTGTATTTGCAAACAAACAACAACAAAATTAAGAAATTTGCATGACTTTCATTCTCCAACCCTTCATAAAGGGGTTTCCGGTTCTTTATTATATAACAATTTCTCGTAGGTGTATAAAAAGTCCTAGAAAGTTGAAATTTGGTATGCAGGCTAAGATTTGCACACAAATAACGAAAACTTTCACACTCCAACACCCCATAAAGAGGGGTGCAGGTCTGTATTATAAAATGTCTTATTTGTAGGTACTTCCACAACAAAAGTTCTAGAAAGCTGAAGTTTGATATGAAAGCTAGATGTTATATTATATTTCAACATTTCAATTGAACAACAAATATCTGTGATCCAAGGTGTTAGGGGACGGAAGGGCATGAAACTTAGCGTCGCCCCTCCGCCTGCACCAGAATGCCCCGCCCGCCACCCCCCGGTGCTAGAGTGCGCTACCCGAACGCGGACAGATTGTCGCTTGTTTCCTTGAATCTGACGAGCCGAAGGAAGGAAGTAGGGCCTACGTACCTTTTCTAGAAGCGTTTCGTCGTATGGAATTTTCTGTAATTCTTTAGGATTTCAACTTAATTATTGCGAAGTTAAATCTTAACGACGTAGTTCTATAATAGTATTGCTTAGTAAATATATAAATCTCATCCAAAACATTTCATATAAAATAAGTTGCCAAGACTCACATGCTCATAACGCTTTCACTGTTAAAAAGTTATCAGATCTCATGTAGAGCCAAGCCCCTAACTCTACAAGCCCTAACTCTAAAAACCCTATATCTTGGTCAAAAAGTGTGCCTTGGCATGCTCCATATCCTTTACATAACTCCATGGGATTGTCTGTGCGAGAGCCACGAATCGGCCAAGCCATACTTTTGACCAAGATATAGGGTTTTTAGAGTTCGGGCTTGTAGAGTTAGGGGCTTGGCTGTACATGAGATCCGATAACTTTTTAACGGTGAAAGCGTTATGAGCATGTGAGTCTTGGCAACTTATTTTACATGAAATGTTTTGGGTGGTATTTTGAATAATTTAGATAAACGTTTTTTAAAATTTAAAGATCAATTTAAAACATTTAAATATAAAAGAATTAAAATGAATAGAAATTTAAATTATTTATTCTAAAACCCAAAAATGCATAAAATAGGTAAATTTAGAATGATTTGTAGTACAACTAATTCTATTTTAAAGCAATCAAACATTATTTTACACATTTTCCTAATAAATTACATGAAATTATTAAAAATAAAATAAATCTGATTTTTATTGACTTATAAATAATCATGATGATGTTATCTAATATGTAAATAATACTAAAATTTTTAATATAATTACAGCAGATTTTGAAAACTTATTTACAAATATACCTTTAGATTCTTTATTTAAACAAATTTCTGAATTTAATATAAACAATTTATTTGGTATTTTTATTAGTAAATTTCTTAATTTTCTTAAATTTAATTTAGATAATAATTATATTGAATTTGATGATGAAATATATTCCCAAATTAATGGTATTGGAATGGGAGTAAATTATAGTAGCATTCTTGCTAATTTATTTTTGTTGGCTTAGGAATATCAATTTTGTATTAATAACCATTTCCAATTTAAAATTTTTTAGATATATAGATGATTTAATTATTTTTAATACTAATTTTACGATTGATTATATAAAAGACAAAATTTACAAAAATATTATTATCTTACAAAAAACTAATAATAATTCTAAATTTGTTGATTTTTTAGATTTACGAATATCTGGGGGCACGGTAGTGCCCCCGCCAAGACGAGCCGATGGCAGGAAGGGTACTACATACCTTTTCTCGAAGCGTTTCGTCGTATTTTCGAGCCTTCATAGCTTCGGCCTGGATAATACTAGAAAGCTCAAATTTTCAGGATAAGATGCAGTTAGAAGACTAATGAAATACACTAAGTTTCATTTATCTAACTTTTATACTTTTGATTTTATTGATACCTAAAATACGTCGATTTCTTCACTCACTGACTGACTCAAGATCATCAAAACCTCTAGGGTACTTCCTGAAGTCCTGAAAGCTGAAATTTGGTATGCTGGCTAGGTTTAGCACACAAACAACAAAAAACTAAGAAATCCGTAACTTTCACCCTCCAACCCCTCATAAAGGGGGTGGGGGTCCGGTTATGTCTTATAGAACCCTCATAGCTTCGGCCTGGGTAATACTAAAGAGCTCAAATTTTCAGGATAAGATGCAGTTAGCAGACTAATGAAATACGCTAAGTTTCATTTATCTAGCTTTTATACTTTGGATTTTGTTAATACCTAGAATACGTCGAACCCTCATAGCTTCGGCCTGGATAATTCTAGAGAGCTCAAATTTTCAGGATAAGATGCAGTTAGCAGACTAATGAAACACGCTAAGTTTCATTTATCTAGCTTTTATACTTTGGATTTTGTTAATACCTAAAATACGTCGAATTCGTCACTGACTGACTCATGATCATCAAATCCTCTAGGGTACTTCCTGAAGTCCTAGAAAGTTGAAATTTGGTATGCAGGCTAAGATTTGCACACAAATAACGAAAATTTCACCCACCAACACCTTATAACGAGCGGTGCAGGTCTGTAGGTCTGTATTATAAAATGTCTTATTTGTAGGTATTTCCACAACAAAAGTTCTAGAAAGCTGAAGTTTGATATGAAAGCTAGATGTTATCTTATATTTCAACATTTCAATTGAACAACAAATATCTGTGATCCAAGGGGTTAGGGGACGGAAGGGCATCAAATGCACCACGCGTGCTTAGCATCGCCCCTCCGCCTGCACCAGAATGCCCCGCCCGCCACCTCCCGGTGCTAGAGTGCGCTACCCGAACGCGGACAGATTGTCGCTTGTTTCCTTGAATCTGACGAGTCGAAGGAAGGAAGTAGGGCACTATGTACTTTTCTAGAAGCGTTTCGTCGTATGGAATTTTCTGTAATTCTTTAGGATTTCAACTTAATTATCGCGAAGTTAAATCTTAACGACGTAGTTCTATAACAGTATTGCTTAGTAAATATGTAAATCCCATCCAAAAGATTTCATGTAAAATAAGTTGCCAAGATTCACATGCTCATAATGCTTTCACTGTTAAAAAGTTATCAGATCTCATCTTACAAAAAGAAATGAAATCCCGCCCAAAACATTTCATGTAAAATAAGTTGCCAAGACTCACATGCTCATAACGCTTTCACTGTTAAAAAGTTATCAGATCTCATGTAGAGCCAAGCCCCTAACTCTACAAGGCCTAACTCTACAAGCCCTAACTCTAAAAACCCTACATCTTGGTCAAAAAGTATGGCTTGGCCGTTTCATGGAACTATTTCATCCCATCCAAAACATTTCATGTAAAATACGTTGCCAAGATGCTCATAACGCTTTCACTGTTAAAAGTTGTCAGATCTCATGTAGAGCCAAGCCCCTCACTCTAAAAACCCTACTATCTTGGTCAAAAAGTATGCCTTGGCATACTCCATATCCTTTACATTACTCCATGGGATTGTCTGTGCGAGAGCCACGAAACGGCCAAGCCGTACTTTTGACGAAGATATAGGGTTTTTAGAGTTAGGGATTGTAGAGTTATGCTTTGTAGAGTTAGGGGCTTTGCTCTACATGAGATCTGATAACTTTTTAACAGTGAAAGCGTTATGAGCATGTGAATCTTGGCAACTTATTTTACATGAAATGTTTTGGGTGGGATATTTTAATCAACAAATTCCATATATTAAATTATTTAATAAACCATTTTTATTTCCATTTAAAATTAATATATTTCATAAATTTACCAGTAACGCAAGTTTAAATTTATTTAAAAATATTTTTATACAAGAACTCAAAAGATATCTTGATATTAACTCTAAATTTGAAGATTTTTTACATTATTTAAATTATCTTATTAAAGAATTTATAAATAATAATTTTCCAATTAAATTTATAAATGAATATATTTTACAATTTCAGAATAAATTTAAATTTCAAATTTATAAAAAATATAAAGTTAAAAATATTTTTTATTTTTTTCATAATTTTATTTAATCATTTTAATTCTTCTAGATAGGATCTGTTTGTTTCTAATCATTTAAGTTATCTTGAATGAATATGTAAAAAAAAATGCTGATATATATATATATATATACCAGCATTTTTTTTGACATAAAATTCAAAGTCGTCTAAAAAAATAGTTATTATTATAAAACAACTTCCTAGTATAATCCGAAACCTCTACTTTATTCTTCACAATATTTCACAGAGGTTTTTGGATTTTACTAGGAAGCTATTTTATATTATAAATATGTTTTCGAAGTTATGAGGTATTAAACTTATGATAAAGTCATTCCCATGATTGTTAATATTGTACTCCACAGTTCAAAAAAATGTTCATATTTCAACGTTCTCAATCTTTTTTTCTTTCTTTTTAACTTGTGAACTCATTTCAGTTATTATACTTTTATAGTAAGATGCCATTGTAGGATTTTTACTACTAACCCTAGTTGCAAAAACAAATAAAACATTAATCTATTTGCTGTACATCTTCGCAAATTGATTCAGATTCGGGAATATTTTTGCTTCATTCAAATAATATTTAAATCGTAATGGTAAATTGAATCTTCTAAAGCTACTGATTGTAACCCAATTCTTATGTTTACTGTGAAACTATTCACTTACAATTCTTATTATACTAAGGAATCTCAAACAATTTCACTATTTTTCTTCTAATTGAACACGAAATAATTAAATAATACTTTTTTTTGTTTATTAATGCAAAAATTAATAAAAACGTTGTTGTGAAATTTATTTATTCTAGTTTATTATTTTTAATAGTTCTATGTTTAAAAATTTCAATTATATAGTTTTATTTTTAAGTATTTCTTTAAGTGAAATTAAAATATGATAAAATTTGTTTTTTTAGCTTTAAAAAACTTCGATATAGTTATAATAAAAATTAAATATTCTTTTAGAATTCAATTCAACTTTTAGAAAAAAGTCAAAATATAACATAAAATATAATAGGATAGGATAATATAAAAGTTGGTTGCCTAAACATGAGAATTCGACAAAGAACAATAAGTCTAAACAGAAATTAAAAAAAAGCATTTATTCAAATTTATTTTGAATCGAGATAAAAAGGAAAAACCTTTAAAGGGAAGGTAGACAAAACTAAATTAATGAAAAATGAATGTTTCATATAAACTTGAAACTAAGCAAAATAGCACAATAGTCTGCCATTGATATATCGTTCGCAAACGCCTGATGAATAATGACGCACCCTGCCAAGCGACGAATGGGATTTGTCACTTTGGTGAAACAAAAACAAAAACAATGCATTTTTTGCAGTGGACTTAAAGGAACATAAATCACAGGGATTTACATCTCTTTTAATGAAATTTGATAACCATAAGATGCAGAAACCCAAACAATAAGATAAAATTAAAATTATTTACAGTGTTTACTTTTTAAGTTAACTTTTCTTAAAATCCAAAAATTACTATTAATATTTTTTCACAAACTGTAAGAAATGTTTTGAAAAATAAAGGCCTAATGTTTTTTCGATATTTATTCAATTTTTTGGGCGGATTCAACTCTTGCATCGAGCTTATTACAACACTTATGTGACTTAAATGACAGTCTAAAATAACTTACCCTTTATTAAGTGAATAATACACTCGTCAAAGACCTTGGCTTTGGTAAGCAATTTGTTGGATTTTGCGTTGTTTCATTCCAAATGAATTTGTCCTAACAATTTTTCTGGAAATCATTTACTGCCTTAATAAATAATAATGAATAATGAAAAACCAAAACTCATAATTTTTAATAATTTTTTAATAACTTTTTCTTGCATTTCTATAAGTTGCTACAGTTTTCGTTTCAACTTAAGTATTGCAAGAAAAAGTAAAATATGGAACATGTTAAACTTTTCTAATTTAGGGAGAGTTAAGTTTTCTAGATGAAAAAGAAAAAGGATTGCAGGATCCGAAATTACTATTAGCAAAAGATAAAAACTGAAATTCGGAATAACAGAGTCTTAAAAGTAATACTGGAGTTATTGGAGAAAGAATATGATTTAATTCTTGTAGCAATTTCAGTATGATAAATTGAGTAGGTTAATTTTATTTGCGATGCGCAATTATTCAACTTTTTTGTGTAATTATTAGTCACCATTCAAATTTTAAATTGTGAAAAAAACAAAATTAAGATTCCCAGAGAAACATTTCTTCTCCATTAATTATCCAACTGAAATGAAATTATTATATTTACCTCTATATATTTCTCCTCAAGGGCATTTCTAGATTGCTCTCTGAAAATTCATACTAAGATTAATAGTAAAAAAAATTAAGAAAAATCCTTCCTTCTGGAGATTTGCAAAATTTTGGAATTTATTAAAAATAAAAGTAATACTAGTTGTAAAAACAACTTTACATTAAATATTGAAAAAAATCATTATTGGGAAATTTTGGAAATTTGGTAAAGTAAGTTAACAGCATTTCCAGTCAGATGGAGATTTTTGGTATCGATAAGCAGATTTTCTTAAGGTTCATTTAGAGTCAAGAATCTGCATTGAATTTATACAAAGGCCTATTTATAAATTGTAGATTTAAATCTCTTCTAGAAATGACTTGAATTGAGATACCACTTTTTAGCTATCTAGCATGTTGAGTCTCCTTTGGCTTTAAAAAGTGTCTGAATTCATCGTGACATGGATTTTACAAAATGCTGGATGCATTGTTCAGAAATGTTATACCATAAAGACATAACTGTATCGCGCTATTGCTGCAAATTGGACGGAGGCGCACTGTTGAGACGAATAGTCCTTTCTAGCTCATCCCAAAGATATTCAGTAGACTTGAAATGCAGAGACGTTGTTCTGTCCATCAGAGTGTGGATAAACTAAAGCCAAGAAAGGGTAAATGCGCTCAACCAAGATGATCAGATGCGACGCGATGTTCAGACGTGATTCTATGCTTATCAAGAGACTCAATCTGTTCTAGGAAAACATTCCCCTTCACCATTACATCTCCACCATCAGCTCTTGTGACATTAGACACGACGGGTCCATAGACTCATGTTGGTTATCGCTAAATTATGAGGCTTCCGCCTGCATTTTGCAAAAGGAACCTTGATCACCCCGACATTTAGATTTGGATGATTTGGATGTTTCATCATCCCATCCGTAATTTTAAATTTTAAAATATCCCTCATTTTCGGTCTCAATACTCTCAATTTCAAAATTTGTTTTTCTTTATCTTGAAAATAGCTCATCAACTATTTATCACAGGGAAGCTAAATGCCTGCTAAATTGTACGAGTTGTCCTGTTAAAAGACTACCATCATCAATTATTAAAAGGGGAAAAAGAAATCATGCTTTTCATTGATATGTTGTTAAAAAAAAATGTTTACGAATCGTTTGGTTTGCTAAGACACTACAAACTAAACAATTACCAAAAGAGCTTGTCACAACTTCAGAAACCATGAAATGTTACCAGGACAATAGCCGTAATATCCGGGAGCTACTAATTGCAATGGAAAATTTCATTAAAATTTTTTATTAAAATATTAAATCTTCACCCAGCCTCCTTTGTGAATTCCATCTAAGAAGGAATGTTAAATTCTGGAAAATTCAATTAACTTCCGTAATTACTCTAAATTATTTTCATTATAAAATTTTCAATTTAACTTTGTCTCGGTAATTTAACTAATTAATTATTTCCATGAATGTTTTAGTCAATAACTATTAAAAAGGAGTTACCATATTAAAAAATAATAGGATCCCTTACTGTAAGTTTATTATTGATTTGTTTAATAATAAATTAGATTCTCATTCTGAAATTAAACCTAAAATGAATTAATAAGCTAAATTTGATAGTGTAAATAAATGATTTTATTACTCTATAAATAATATCAACTTTCAGCGAAAATCTAAATCCGATTCGTTCTTGAGATGTGGTCGTGTGTTAGCCTATTCATAGCTTCTTTTTTTAAATCAACTTGAGAAAATTGATGAATAACGATATTCTATATTAATAAAAAATAAAGATACGTCGTATTTATTGCCTTAATTTAAGAATTTATAAATTTAATCATTTTAAAAATGCGGTTCTTCCGGCTGTTAGTGAGGTCTTCCACACCAAATTCAATTTCCAATACTAAATGCAGCGATCCCAAGTTATGCTAAAATCATAGATTCTTAGCCAAAAATATTGCGAAAACACAATACGATTTCTTATTTCTCCCTTTTAAATATGCCACACATAATGATTAGCATTATTTTTAGAGTAAATTAATTTTAACATCAATATTTACTTTTTCCAGCTCTACCCAAAAGTTTAGAAATGAAGTTTAGAAAAAAATCGCTCTATGCAGATGTTTAAAGCAGAAAAGTAGTTTATGTAAAATGCAGACTTATTTATATAAAAAAAAGTGTAGAGGTGATAGGTTAATTCATATAATAATTTTTTTTCCGGTTAAGACCTTTGACGGCCGGACCACCAACTAACTCTCCCCTTTGTTGGGGACCAGCTGTTAGTGGAATGTGATAAGGTTCCCGTAGGTACAGTTTTTCTTGTTATGTCAAGATTTCTAAGAAGGGAGTCAAACCTATGTACTCTTTTAAATGGCCCACTGACAGTAGCAAATTATTTCGAATATGTGGCATTTTAATTTCAATTTTTCTAATTGAAATTTCAGGGTTTTTTTTAAAGCCCTTTTTTTTTTGTTTTGTTTTTTTCTATTTTGGCAAATAATACTACATACATAAATAAAGCAGTACGTATGGATGGTGAGGATGATAATTGTTATCAATTGTTATTATTTTCAATTGAATAAATAATTAAAAAAAAAACCTATTCAAAATCTAAATTTTAATTACTCATACTGAACACTATACGAGTATCATTGATTTCCGTATCTTTCAAAAAGCGAGATTGAGAAACATTGTGACAATTTTCTTCTTTGATTGATTTCGAAATCTCTCCTTTAATTTATTCATCCATTTATTATAATTTTGTATTTCGTTCATAGTGACCCAGTAAATTAAGATACAATCAATAGAGAGAAAGTAGCTGAAGCTATAATAGCTATTTCAGTTTTAATTGGACACTGGATACCATTGACACTTGAGCCATCAATAAAATTCCTACAGAAGGATTTGAGGCAACATTAATTAAGGTTTAGAAAGTAAACTTCAAATGATCTTTGCAAGAGAAAAAATGATCTTTGACATTTTTTTAATTAATTCATTCTACTTTACATTTTTTATTGATTGCCTAACTTTTATCTTTAGAGAATTTTATTTTCGATAAATGTTAACATAAGAAATGCATTAAGTAATCTGATTTCTATGATTCAATCAAGTATGTATTCACCAATAGAAGTAGAATAAGATGAAGAAATAATTGAATATCATTCGTTTATCTAGATTTATCTTATACTCTTATAACAAATAGAGCTTAGATACGAGTTTTCACAAACGACGTTGAAAAGATTCACAGGAAAAGCCGGATTAGCATCTATTTTCGTTATTTATGGATACTAAGAGTCGAATATCTCAGATATTAGAGAAATATGAACATAACTATATCTTCTTAAATCATTATCTTTCCAGATCCTTTAAAACGTTTCTTCATTTTAAAGGGCAACTTATTTCTCTCTACTGTATACGCAGCGGTGATTATGATTGTTTGTAACTCATTAGTACATTTCTCAGAGTGAAGGGTGTCTTAAGGATGCGTTTCCTTAATGACGGATGGAAGAAGGAACTAATTCTGCCCTTTTGTGGAAGATTTTGATGACTATTTGCAAAATGCTGCGATATTCGCGAAATCCACCTAAATGATTAAAACATCTAATTACGATGCTATTATATCTACTGAAATTGAACTATCTTTTCCTCGTAGTTCAATAAGGGTATTTATAAGGATATTTAGTTCCCTGCTTCTTGGCATACAATCCTTTTTCGCGAAGGCTTCTGGATACAGTTCACATTGATGCTGCATGCAGCCACGGCAACTTGAATGAGAGTTGGAGTGTTGTCAAAGCTATTGGCCAATGCAGTTAGGATTTTAAATATCAGACATCTAGTCTTTCTAAATAAGACTATACATTGTCATTTTCTCGACAGATTTATAACTCTCCTAACCTTTACACGACTTTGACCTGAGTCTCTCGATCCGATGAATCTCATCTCATTCAAATACCATATTAGGAATAATATGTTATAATCGTATAATGCCGTGGAACATAATTGTAAACAGCAATCATTGAAGAAAGACAGGCTCGGGCAGAGGACCTTTCTTATTTTCATAGTTTAGCTCATAATATTTGCAATGATTTTCATTATTACTGAATTGCCAAATGTATGAATGCAAAAGTGACTTCAAGATTCTGCTTCTTTAAAACAAAAAAACCCTTAACTCTGAAACTTTCTTAATTTACATGCCTCAGTACATTTCTGAGGAAATGAAAACTAATGGAAAGTTTACGTTATCTGGATTTCACTACAATTAAACTTTAATAATCTTAGAGTCAAAATCTATTAAAACTTAAACTGCTTAAAATATTAAAAGTATGTTTAGGCTTTCAAATACAAGTTACTTACCGATTTATCTTAACTTTTGCCATCAGCGGCAACATTCAACCTTCTTAAAGTTTTGATAAAAAGGTGTTCTTAACCTTTTTACGATTACAAACCCAATGATTGCTCAGTATGTCCCCACAGCGCCTTTGCCAGATTGTCGAAATCATCATGGGATTGGTTACATGGCCGTCCTTTCTCCGCTCATACTCCTTTCATTTGGTTAAGAAACTCCTGGACGAGAAGTTCGGATTAATATACATTAATTTTATAATTGAAATGAAAAACGTGCAGATTTCAAAATTATTCAGTTAACCAAAAAAAAAAAAAAGAGTTTGATCTGCCTCATGTTACTCTTGAGAACAATCTTTGTTTGGTTACGATAGAGGCTTCATACAGAAGACGCTGCTGGTATTTCGAAATACAACATTCATTAATAAAACGATATTACCTTTTTATTTTTAAGTCCTTTTTTGCTTTTAGGAAAACAAAACCCTAATAGGACTGAACTATTTAAATGTTTAAAATAAAAAAAGAAAATGTATATTAATAGCTGATATTTACGTATGGTAACACATATCTTAACATGCTGAAAGTTTGATATGTGATTTATGAAAATCACTTTGATTTTCATTTATTTTAATAAAATTCAACATTTATTTTAATACAATATCTTTTATATTAACAAAAAAATAGCTGAGTGCTATAAAAACGAAATTAAATTCAAGTTAGATGAGCTTAAAAAATAGCCGCAGGGAGACAAACACTTCATAAATAACTTATTAGGTATTAATAAACATTTTTTTTATTTTTAAAAATTTAAACAGTCCAGTCCTGTTAGTATATATATATATATATATATATAAAAGAGAGCCGGACAGTGATTTGTGATTTGAAAATTCCAGTATCAAAAAAAACAAATCACTGCTTTTATAGGTTTAGTAATGTAAGTTAATTTTTATTCTTATATTCTATACTTTCTGAATTTTAAATTGCAAATGATTGATTGAAATCTTTGCTTTACGAAATTTGAAGACCACCAGCTTCAAGTTTTGTGTATTGGATTTATATATATATATATATATATAAATCCAAATGACAAAACTTGAATCGCCATCTTTTCAAGTTTCGTGATGCAAATATTTCATTCAATGATTTGCAATTTAAAATTCAGAATTTGGTTTTTAAATTTCAGAAAGCTGTCCGGCAAATTTTTTATATATATATATAAAAATATATATAATATATGCAAATACGGCCAATGCTGGTAATAGGGCCACATTGCCAACCTGCCGTTACTTGAAAAGGTATCCAAAAGATAACGCTAGAATATCAAACTATGAAGTAGAAAGTGTATATGGCTACCACAGTTTGCAGGAAAATGTAATCACAGAGCCCAGGGAACCCCGTCATTTGAGTTTTGTGAACGAATCGAGAATCTGTTATAATATTGTTGTTGTTGTTGTTGTCTTTTATTTCCTTGCATGCAATTGATGATTATTGTTCACATATCACTTGCTGTAGTTATTCTAAGCTCGTTCCAGACATCCAATGCTTCTTTAATTAAACTGATAATTAAGAGATTTTTCGAGATGGGCTGTAATCAGGTAAAATGGTCACAGTAGGCCATATTACCAAACGAGGAATGATTGGACTCATAAAAGACGATAAATCTGTATTTATTTGCTACACATATACCCATGATTGATATTTTTTATATTCTATAAGCTTTGTTCATTTAATGATTTTTTTTCTAACTCTGTGGATACACACATGATCTACATTGTAACTTTGAAATAATTTTTGTTGTAGGCCCCTGGAAAGTTAATAATTATCTGTGTGAAAATTTTAATGAAGTCAAGACACATTTACTTTCAACCCAAAATTATTAATCATTAACAAAAAAATATTTTCCTAGAATAAAGAGAAATTTTTGAATTTGGCCACATTACCTTCACAAGGGCATATTACCTTCACAGTGCAAGCTTCAAAGATTGAAAAACAGAACCTTTGGGTTTTAAAAAAAAAAAATCTTGAAATATTTTTTTACATACGCCTAAAGAGCCAAAGTGCAATGATGTATTGTGATAATTATTTATGTTTATTTATTTAAATAATTATGGTAATTTTATATCTCTCAAATAATGTATGTTTTATTATTTGTGAGTTAAATATGTAAATTAGGTGATTGGCGAACCCCTATTAAAGGACTGCCACAAGTCGGCAAGGGAGGGAAGTAGAGGGGAGTTCGTCATGAGGTTGGACGGATAGCTGACACGAGATAGGCGAGTCGACAGAAGACGAGAGGGAACGGAGCGGCCAGCAAGAAGACGTTACCCGGAATACGAGACGTGTGGTCATCGAGTGAAATTGATGGAAGCGTTAGTCGCCGAAACAAGGGACCCGTCTGCGTTTAGAAGCCACCGCAGTTCACTCTACTCGTACGGTCAACAAGAACCGAAGAGCCTGTCAGCGGAATCTCGAAGTGAAGATTAGAATACTTCTCGGAGAGTCAACCTTATTTGAGTATTAAGTAATTTAGAATTATTTGTATAATTTAGTAATTGAGTATCGAGCCGATACTCTATTGTAACGTTTCGTTCCATTAAATCAGTAAATTAAACTCTGTATAATTTAAGAATAGAACAGTTAAATAAAACTATTATTGTAAAGCCACCAAACTCCCCCATTTCATTACACAAAGTTCTTTTCTACACATTTTTTTTTTTTTTTAGTGAAGACCATAATCATGAAAAAAAATATTCAAATTAAGGTGGCCATATTATCTTCAGTACCTTATATAACTTATATATATCTGTGAAATTCCAGATCACTGAAGTATTAAAATAAAATATTGATATTTAAATCAAGTATAAATTTCAGTTTAATACATTTACTTAAGAATTAATAATAAAATAGATCATAAAACTCATTTAAAGCTTTTAAATTTAATTATTCTTTCGAAGTAAAGATCCGATCTCGGAGACAGAAGAAAAAACGAAGATTTAGGTAGCTGCATTCTAAAAATTGATCTCTGAGCTTGTAGTCGTGAACCTGCTGGCAATGTCCTCAGAATCATTTGAGCCCAATTAGTTAAATTCTATTTTGTTTTCGTGATAAAGCTATTGAAAGTCATTTAAAAGGCCAACACACTAGCATAAAAATAAACGTAATTTAAAAAATGCAATTAAAAAAAAAAACAGACGCCGTTTCGTCCCGGACTATAGGATATTTACATTGGAAATGCCTTGCAGAAAGAGTCAATATATAGGAGGCGGGGCCAATGAGAAGAGGCAGGAAACACGGATTGTGAACCCTGTAGAAAGCCTCCATTCAAAGGGAACTAGGGCGGAGACTTCCTTGAACCAATCAGCTAACAGCAACTGAATCCTGGCGGTGATCGGGAAAGCACACCAACCGATGAGGATCAGGCCATGTGGAACTGCTTACAAACAATGGAAGATGAGCAATGGCAATGTTTGTAAACATCACGAAGTTACATGAAAATACTGTAGTATGGGACGAAACGGCGTCTGCGTTTTTTAAATTGCTTCTTATTGTCATAGGTTTCCTTCATGTAGGCTGCGTAACGAATTGGTACAGATGGAAACAAGTTACCATTATATAGAAGAACAGCCTTTAGACTTATCTTTGATGAATCTATGAACAATCTCCATTCATCACTTTTATAGTCAATTTTTCAGAGCTGTCATGAGACTCAATATCACAGCGCAATATTAAGTTGTCTTGTTTGGTGAAAAACGTTAGGAATGGAGTGTGGCGTTCACGGAACACACTGACATTTACCGATTGGTCAAGACAATTCCACTGCTGCAATCTAGATGCCAAAAGTTCTGCTTTACTTTTAGGCAATTCCAAATCTCTTACCAGATCATTCAACTCACTCTGTGTTACTTTGTGTTGTTGTGTAGACTCATCATTACACTGGAAATCAGGATCTTTCGATGTACTTGGTTTAGAAGGTGATGGAGTAGCATTAGAGTCACTGCTATCCTCGTCACTAACTTATAAGGATGGGCTGGGAACAGGTAGTCCATCTCCATGAGGCACTGGACGTTATGTTAGGATACTTTACGTTAGCTGATCTTATGTTAATATACGTCAATGCTGACTTTTTCTTCTTTGAAATACCATGTTTTAAGGGAGTTGTCATGCAAAAATAACAATCATTTACGTGGTTTAATGGTTCTCTCCAGATCATCGGAGTAGCAAAAACCATTGACGATCTTTTACGATTCAACCACGAACGAAGACCTGTGGCGCAAGATATGGAACATACTGTATATGAGGGGCCCAGGGCTTGTCTTGGTCACCGATTTTGCAACCAAAGTACAGATGGTAATCCTTCTTAATGGTTGATGATATTGTTCGCTTTTGTGATTTTTAAAGTTACCTGTCCACAAATATAACAAAAATTGTCAGACATTTGCGAGGCATATTGAATCGCATGTCCCTTAGTTCGCTACACACAAATTAAACTAACCTGAAGCAAAGAAATATGAATGATGTAAAGCAAGAGGGTTAGAAACGCTATGCTGTTTAACATTATGTGGGATTTCCACGGCAATTTCAGGACAGGCAAAATGAATTCTTAGCACTAACTGATTCTGACCTCCCCCCCCCCACATATCTATGAAACTAGAGCTAATCTGAGATTTTAATGGTCATTTTGTAAAGATCAAATGGTTTTGTTCAAGATACATTTTCACTGTTGCCTAGTGGTATCAGGGTTTAGTTCTCATGTGGGTTTCGTAGTGGACGATCCGCAAAAAAATAACTTCAAAAAGAAACTTTAAGCTTTGTCTACATAGTAATGAAAGCTTTTTACTTAATATGAAATAAATTAATAAAAAAATCCTAATAAACTTTTTTAATATAAAATAAATTAACAAAAAAATCCTAATAAACTTTTTTAATATAAAATAAATTTAAAAAAAATCCTAATAAACTTTTTTAATATAAAATAAATTAATAAAAAAATCCTAATAAACTTTTTAATAAATCCTAATATGATCCCCATGATCGATAATTAGCTTAAAACATCAGTATTCAGACTGAAGTTTAATGAACATTAGATCTCATTATCAATACATACAACAAAAGAGTTTTATGGAGATACAGAAAAATATCTTTCTTTCTTAGTGTTTTGTATCTTATTATCTTCACAATCGTAATGTAGATCTTAATTCAAAAATTACAAACATAAAAAAAAATCAGAATTCAATCAAACAAAAAAAAAAAGACCACAAAATGGTCACTAAGCATAAATTGTAGGAATACACTCAGATTTCTATGAGCATGCACCTTTTAAGGGGATTATTTTTGAATGGGGAGTAGGAGTAAGAAACCGAAGTAATTGTACTTATCTTTTAACTTGGAGAGTAAGTAAGGATCGTAGATTTTAAGGAATTTTTTTTTCCATTTCAGCGTGATAAGATTACGAATAGATACACAAACAAAAAGAAAAAAGTTCAAGTGCAATAGTAAGACTTCACATGCTTCTCATACACAGGCAATTAAGAATATTTTCATCATTAAATCCTTAAAACAATATAATATAATTAATTAAATATGTTAATAAGGTAATGCAAAAACTAAGTGAATAAAAAACGGTAGTAAAAAGCTAATTAATCTACTAGTTCTATTTCGAAAGAATTGTAAGCACAAAGTTTTGAATTTTCGATAGCTTTAAATAATTTTGTGATTGACTGAGCATTGTCTTATTTATTCCACTTGAGATCTTCACGCTAAAACTGCTGGACCAATATCCATAAAATCTAGCATTGTTTATTTATGATCCCACTTAAAGCATACTAGCATTTATCTTGATATCCACCCCTCGCCCCATTCCCAGTCTCCTTCCTTCCCAACCCTTAAAAATGACTCCGAAATCGCTCGCTAATTCAACTAAATTGATTTCTTTAATATTTGTTAAGCTGCTTATTTTTCATTCAATTTAAAAAATAACCCATGATTTTGGTCTCCAGTCCCTCATCCGGTCGTTAAAAGTGAACCTGAATACTCAGTCTCCCACTAAGTAATTTATAGCTGTGCGTATATCTAGTAAATAAATAATATTTTTTCTTAAAAGGCAAATGAGATATTTACATCACTTACAATGGAAAGCTTTTAGGCTGATATATACTGTCCGGCCACTTTATTAGGTGCACCTACCTAGTTGCGTGTTGGGCCTCCTTTAGCCCTCAAAACAGCTTGAATTCGTCGAGGCATGGATTCCACAAGATGCTGAAAACGTTGTTTAGTTACTGTGTATCATGCAGACATGAGTGTATCACGCAGTTCATGAAGATTTGATGGAAATGTAAGCCTGGAACGAACGGCCCCTTCCAGCTCATCCCACAAATTTTCAATGGGGCTGAGATCCGGGGACTGAGCGGGCCACTAAAGCAAGGAAAAGTCATCGTCATATTCCTCAAACCATTCCATAGTGATGCGGGCTTTGTGCACCGGCGCATTATCCTGCTGGAAGTAGCCATTTGCAAGAGGATAAACTGTTAACATGTATAGTAGCACTTGATCAGCTACGATGTTTAGGTACGCTCTAGCATCCTAACGTGCCTCCAGAGGTATCAATGAACTCAACATGTGCCAGGAAAACATCCACCACACCATGAGACTGCCCCCACCGGCTTGAAGAGTTGTTGTGAACACAGCATTTGTGCGCACAGCAGGGGTGTACCTAATTAAGTGGCTGGACAGTGTATGTATGTTAAAGACTGTTTATATACTCGATTTTTTTTCAGAAATAATATTTTATTTCCCTTTAATAATTTAAATATTTCACTATTGCTAGTTTCACCATCTGATATGATAGTTTTATAGCAATAAAAAAGGAATTTTATAGAAAGTCTTCTTATTAAACGAAAAAGTTACTTTATTTAAAGTCGATTAAATTAACTCTTAATTGTACATATGTGACATATTCTTCAATGCAGTGATTTCCAGTAAAAATCTAGTAATTTACTAGGAAGACTTTCAACCAGAACCTTTACTTTAACTTTTTATTAAGAATATCAAGTGATCGTAGATCCCTCTGATTCGTATGTGAAAAGCAAATAATAATAATAAAAAAACAAAAAATTACGTAAGTCCATTGATTGTCCGTGTACAACGATAAAGAAACCTTAATTACAACAGAAAGTTATTATTTGTATATTGTTTAGTATTGATGAGATTATCACTATTTGTTTGGATAAATGTTTGATTATTATTAGGCATTATCCAAAAGCCTTGATGGCCAACTATAATTTTCTTTCTTCCCGGTTCACAATGTTATCATTTTAATTATTATTATTATTATCATTATTATTAATTCATATCCTGATTTTGTTATTTTCGTACTTAATTAGTATCATTACGCGTAGTTTATTAATTCATTGGTTGTAGAATAATAAATTTATTAACCTTACTCTTTAAATGTAAATAGCATATTGCTAATTTCTTTTGTAATCTCTACCATTTCTCGGAACTTGACAGGTATCCATATACATCAATTGATGGTTACACAACGCTTTTTGTGTTTTTACCACCTTCCCAGTGGGGACTTGTTTGTCCCGTCTTTCACTTCGGGGATTCGATGACAATAAACTCACGGCCCTGACCGTAATAACCTTGGTCACAACGCCAACGACACCGTTAGTTCGGCTTCGTTGCCTTGCTTGAAAGTGCTGACGACAGGATGACTGAAGCTGGAGGTGGGCGGTATTTGACTGAACGATCGGTGACTCAAGTATTGGGGAGGATTTCAATTGGTGCTGCGAAGTCAGCCTCCTATTTTTAATCTCCATCTATGTAAAATATATTTATTTTATTTTTAACTGTACACATACCATTAATTGTCAATAATTTTTGGTATTTGTAACATTATACAGTATTTGAAAATTTATACTTATTTATACAGAAACAACTTTTTATGCGAAACAGAATTTATTTATTTTAAATGGAAATTAAAAAGTATTACAAAAGCCTTGCTATTTGTTAATATCTTTAATTCTAATGTTTTCATGCTCTGATGAAAGAAAGCAGATTAGTTAAAACGAACCCAGTTTTAAGTGGATCTGCTTTTTTTTTTTTTTTTTTGGATTTACTCCAAAATCTAAAACTTCGTGTCAACAGCACTGGCACCGCATTTATTATAAAACTTTTAACATTGCTGGAGCGTTCAAAATACTGTAAGTAACCTTGTATGCCTCCTTTCTTCTTACGTCTTATTTGAAGCTCACTAACGAATGCAGATATCAATGACTTCATTTGAAGGTCGATGTTCGTATCTTAAGTAATTAATAATTCGAGTGGTGTTAGGGTAATATAATAATTCCCTGTTTGAATTATAGTCTGCGTGCTGTCTCTTCGGTGATGAGCACTTACATCTTTACGAGTGCCCTAGCAGTTGAGAGTAGCTTATTTTACTATATAAAATATCATTTACAATATCAATACTGATATGCTTTTATTCATACATCATTATATAATCTTATAAATTATATATTATATTATCTTAAAAATTGTCACATGTTTAGCTTTGTATGTATATGTATATGTGTGTGTATGTGTTTGTACGTATGGGTGTATACGTATGAATATTTGTAATTGTATGTTTGTGTATGTATGCATTTTATGTATTCATGTATGTATGTGCATATGTATATTTATATACGGTTTTTACGGTTTTTAAACATTAATCATAGATTTTTATTAATGTATAACTTCCAAAAATTTAACAACCTTGTATACTTAGTTAACTGTTTATGTCAACTTCCCTTATTCAAAAAAAAAAAAAAAATTAATCCTAAGTTATGAATTAATATAATGTATAATCGGCAATTTTAGTCTCTTTACTTTTCTAAAAAATGAATATGTAACTAATAACTCAAATATATCAATATGAATGTACTCAACGGTAGCACCTGTTGATAGGAAGCTCTACAAATGCTTCCTAACAGGACTATGATAAAATGTAACGGAAATAAAATGAATGAATGAATGAATTTCGTGATGCCTCTATGAATCTTGTTTGAAATCATATTATATATTTTCTCGCATATGAAGTTTTTTTTTTTTCTCCTTCAATATTTATTAGTCCACACTTCGAAGGAATCGTTCTTCCATTGCATTCTAACTGGACATCCATCCAATATTCACTTACTCGCTCATCCGTACTTGTCGGATTAAGGCTTCCGTGGACCTTGTTCATGAAAGATGTTGGCCCATATAGTGTAGCCGATTTGCCATTCCTCTACTGCACTTCTTCAGTCGGAAGAGAAACAAACATTGAAGAAGAAAGAAACATTCAATCCCCAAGCCGGGATTCGAACCCAAGTTCCGAAACCCCTATCTAGTGAAAAGTCTTCGCCTAGACCACTAGGCTGTACCGGAATGGCAATAGCCATTACAATGACCGAACACATAACATATTCGGAAAGAAAGAATAACACTACATTATTCAGCTTTTAGAAATGAAAAACACAGTAGTACACTTTACATTCTGAAAACAATTATTAAAAATTCGGTTAAATTGAATTGAACTAGTTTCACAATTCGTTGATTTAAAACTATCTTTTTTTAGAATAAATAATTCTCACACACCTTGTTAAATAATATTACTAAAAGTGCAGATTAGCTTTTCTGTTTCTGAACTGACGATCTTGTAAACATAAGTTTATATCATATTGAAAGAGAATTTACAAATTAAGTAACTATTAAAGTTTTAACTATATTAAAAAGTGGAACTTAAAGGTTGTATTACTTAACAAATGTTTTTAATAAAAATATTATTTAATAAAAATTTGTTATTATTTACGTTTATTCAAGTTTCAAATAAAGAATTGTTCTATTTCACTGTTGGTTGATTACCACTATTAATTTTCAAAAAATAAAAATTTCATGATATTTACGATATGTTAAGAATAACAGGAGATAAAAAATAGAAACTATTTGATACAGCTTCCAAACTAAATAATGATCTGTAAGACCCATCTTACTATTCTATAAAATTTTGGTTATTTTGCTCTGCTTAGATTTTTGTGATTGAATTGTTCTATTTCTGATCATCTGTTAACACTAAAGTCTCCTCTTAAGATGTCATTTTTGTTAGCAATTCATTAATTCCATGTCATTGACATTGTAAATACACGGTCATGGCTTAAGTTACCTCAAGTTAGCAATTTCAGAAAAAACTACAAATTTCCTCAATAAATTAGAATATCAAAACGATTATTTTTTTCTATTATTGGATAATTCCTAATAGCACAATCTATATTACTAAAATCTTTTATTTCTCTGTCTGTCTGTGTGTCAGTACGGCGCAATTTTCTGTGAGAATGGAAAATAAAAATAATTTTTACAATGAAACATTCGCGACAGGAATCGAACCTGCAACCTTCTGATCCGAAGTCAGACGACGTATCCATTAGACCATGGGGACAACAACTTTCTTTATATTGTTTTTCGACTTATCTCTCCTTTCCCTTCCGCCATCAATAAGGAATATATTCAACCTTTTTTTTTGAATCTCAAGATTGTTTATTTATTTCCCATCTGTCAGTTTATTTGTAATTCGAAACTGACAATTAGAACTATAATTGCCGAAACGTTGCAATATTTTAAATATTCTTACTTAACCAAATTCTTTGTGATATTGAAAAATAAGTGCTTGTACACGGCAGATGTTGGAGTAAAGAAAACAGAGTCAAGACAGAAAGAAGCACTCTTTTTTTGAGGTGGAATACTGAAAAATCACTATTTGTAACTCACAAACCATCAATATTTGTAACTCAACCGCCACTGAAAAGTGACAATCTATATTACTAAAATCATTTATTTCTCTGTCTGTCTGTCTGTGTGTCTGTCTGTGTGTCTGTCCGGCGCAGTTTACTGTGAGAATGAAAAATAAAAAGAATTTTTTCAATGAAACATCCGCGACAGGAATCGAACTTGCAACCTTCTGATCCGAAGTCAGACATCTTACCCATTA
>JAFIDM010009631.1:344173074-344190750 GCA_023159025.1 Thereuonema tuberculata
TCTGTCTGTCTGTCTGTGTGTCTGTCCGGCGCAGTTTTCTGTGAGAATGAAAAATAGAAAGAATTTTTTCAATGAAACATCCGCGACAGGAATCGAACCTGCAACCTTCTGATCCGAAGTCAGACATCTTACCCATTAGGCCATGGGAACTACAACTCTCTTCGTATTGCTTTTTTGACTTATCTGTCAAAACTGAACTGAATTTGACTGAAAAGTAACAATTGTAATTAAAAAGAAAGTCAAAAAAGAAAGAAGCAGTACGTCATTAGATAGAATACTGAGAAATCAGTATTTGTAACTTAAAAACCACTGAAAAGTATCAATTGGAATTGGATAAACGAGATGAACGAGAGTGTCGATAACATCAATCGAATGATAAGTCTAAGAATACAAGGAGAGACTACAGAGCATACAATACAAGTGCGAATAAAATTGACACTTCTGATAATCCATCACACGAACATCTCTATATGCCCAAGTGTCTGAATGCATTGAATCTCAGCGGAATTCCTCAACATCGTTTGTCATTGAAGATTGGATCTCCAATAATATTTTTGCGAAACATCAATTCCAAGTTTGCATACTGCAATGGAACTCAACTTAAATGCTGTTCATTCGATAATGATCTCATAGAAACCGAAATTATAACAGAACTCACAAAGGAGATTTTGTTTTCATCCATAGGGTGTCTATGGAACCATGCGGTAATCTACTTCCATTCACTTTCACAAGAAAACAATTTCCGATCAGACCTTCTTATGCGATATTTATCAATAAAGCTCAAGGACAAACTCTAAATAAAGTTGCCATATAATTGGAAAACGTTGTCTTAACTCACATACAACTTTAGGTCTTTGAGTCACAATTCAACAGAATTTGGTTATCTTCACTCTAAAGAATACTCACAATCAATTTGTTGCGAAGAATTTCGTATACAAGCTATGATCTTCATTTATCATCTATATCAACTAACGTCCATCTGAAATCTCTTCTTCAAATATCTATATCGAACAATCTGATGGCCTAGCTAATAGATATAGATAATTTTCACTATTTTTAACTCAAAAACCACTGAAAAGTATCAATTGGAATTGGATAAAAAAGAACAGAAAAAAAAATAATCACTATTTCTATTAGGTAGAATACTGAAAAATCGCTATTCGTTAATCAAAAACAATCACTATTTCTAACTCAAAAACCACTGTAAAGTATCAATGGAAATAAAAAAAAGAGACTCAAGAAAGAAAGAAGCACTATTTCTATTAAGTAGAATACTGAAAGCTCACTATTTGTAGCTCAAAAGCGACTGAAAATTGTATCTATATTACGAAAATCTTTTATTTCTCTTTCGGTCTGGTGCAATTATTGTAATTTACAAATATAGAAATAATTTCTACAAGTTATCTACTGGAATCCAACATGCAACCTTCTGCTCCGAAGTTAGACGTCTTAGACATTAGACCACAAGGATTACATTCTAATCTCTATAAAAAATAAAAATATATCACAGATATATGATTCACACGCTGATTCTAAAAGCAGTCGTGAATTGAGAGAATATATATACATCAAAAATTAAAATAAAAAAAACTTTAAAAAAATTTAAGTTTACTTTAACTGAAGTAATTTGTGTGTCTGTGTTTTTTTAATAAATAACAAATTGTTTTCCGTTACATACGCGAGGCTTCCGGAGCGAAGCGACGGGTAGCCGATTACAATAAAAATGAGAGTCAAAAAAGAAAGAAGCAGTACTTCTATTAGCTAGATTACTGAAAAAAACAGTATTGTAACTCAGAAACCACTGAAAAGTATCATTTGGAATAAAAAAAAAGAGTCACGAAAGAAAGAAGCCGTATTTCTATTAGATAGATTACTGAAAAACACTATTTGTAGCTCATATATCTGGAATCACGTCAAAGTCAAGAACTTACCATATTATGCGGCTCGTCAACCAAGATTACCAGAATCAGAGAAATTATGCCGAACATTTGCTCAGAATCCGAGACAATCGAGAACCACATAAAGAAGGAATGATAACATTGCCTGATAATCTTTGCAGCAAAATAGAACAATTCAACCAGCTCATAGAAAAAATATCTTACCTGAAATCAATGATAGGACAATTCTAACTCCAAAGAACGAGATTGTCGATAACATCAATCGAGTGATAAGTCAAAGAACACAAGGTGAGACTAGAGAGTATTTAAGTGAGAATAAAATTGATACTTCTGATAATCCTCAACATGAACATCTCTATCCGCCTGAATATCTGAACTCATTGAATCTCAGCGGTATTCCTCAACATCGTTTGTCATTGAAGATTGGATCTCCAATAATGTTGCTGCAAAACATCAATCCCAAGTTTGGACACTGCAACGGAACTAAATTTAAATGCCGCTCATTCGATAATGATCTCATAGAAGCCGAAATTATAACAGGAACTCACAAAGGAGATTTTGTTTTCATCCATAGGATGTCTATGAAACCAAGCGATAATCTATTTCTATTCACTTTCACAAGAAAGCAATTTCGGATCAGGCCTTCTTACACGATGTTTATCAATAAAGCTCAAGGACAGACTCTAAATAAAGTTACCATCTATTTGGAGAACGTTGTCTTCACTCACGCACAACTTTATGTTTTTGAGTCACAAGTCATCAGAATTTGGTTATCTTCATTCGAAAGAATAGTCACAATCAATTCGTCGCCAAGAATTTCACATACAAGCTACGATCTTCATTCATCATCTATATCAACAAACATCCATCTCAACATATCTCTTCTTCAAATATCTATATCAATCAACTTGCACACGGGTAATGCTGTTGTAATTTGTGAAAAGAGAAATAATTTCTACAAGTTCGCTATGGAATCGAACATGCAACCTGCTGCTCCGAATTTCGACATCTTTAGACCACGAGGACTACATCTAATCTCTATAAAAAATAAAGATATATCATAGAAATATGATTCACACGCTGGTTCGAAAACCAGTCATGGATTGAGAGAATATACAGTAGATATCAAAAATTAAATTAAAAAAAGAAAAATTTAAAAAAAATTTTAGTTTTAGTTTACTTGATGTAATTTGTGTGTGTGTTTTTTAGAATTAATAAAAAGTTGTTTTCAGTTACATAAGGGAGGCTTCTGGAGCGAAGCGACGGGTAGCCGACTAGTTATACTTAAAAAATAAAAAAAAAATGAGATTTGCTTATATTTGATTCATTTAAGTAATTACAGCAATTTCCTCGTTGTTGTAATTCTGCATGTGCTGTTTCAATTTATAGAATTAAAGGAGTATTTGTTTTCTTGAAGAAACCTTTCTCTTGAAACATCTCTTGAAGAATACGCAATAAGTTCAAGAATAATGTTCCACAGTTGCAAATTCGTTCCTTGTATTCTGTTCATATCCTGATCCTAACTGTTCTAAAATGAAAAGAACAGCAGTATATTGATATTAAACAAATTGCAGTCGGTTGATATATTTCCTACTGTCTGGCTGAGCTACGATATTTTTCCGGTGCTTGCTTTCAACGAGTCGCTTCCTGAAATTAAAATATCAAAATGATTCTTTTTCTGTTATTGGTTAATTGCGTTGCTGCTAAAAACGAATTCAAATGGAAACTTTTTGATCTACGTAAATATTCACCAAGAATAAAAAGATGACCAACATGTTTTTTAGTTTCTTTAATTCCTTCATAAGAGAGCATAAAAAAGTAAAAAAAGACGCTTGAGAATTTTCCACGTAATATAATTGTGAACAATTGAATAGCAATAAACGAAACAAACGAGACCTTTCCAGAGTACAGGTGTTTCATTTCGAAATGTTGCGGATGATTTTATTTAATTCTAGACAATCTTACCTTTCGATGTTGTAAATCTTATTCGTCTGCTAACCAATGTCTGTGATTTTTTTAGGTAATTCAAAATTCATAATCTTTGTGCGTTTCTCTTTACCTCTCATTAAGAAGTGATGATGGTCGTATTTCTTGACCTACGCATTGGACAGTAATATCGATATCATCGACTTACATTTATACGCAAAACTCTAAACCATAAATAATTAATCTGCTAATGAACCATTTCAATTTTCTGTACCTCTTATCTTCTGTCGCAACAATGCTTCTTCTCAGTGCAATGTACATTCGAGGAGAAACACTTATGCTTCTTCTCCCGCTAAGGGGATAAATTCTTTATTTATTCGTTGGATAATAATAATAATAATAATAATAATAATAATAATAATAATAATATTTTTTTAATAATAATAATAATAATTTATTTTCTTTAAAAGGATAATACATTACAGTCTCGTTAGGGACAAAGAGTCCCTATCAACGAGTTATGGCAATTAAGTAGGAACAAATTTATGTTTAATTTAAAAAAAACAATAGTGTTAACAAATAATATATGATATAATTATCCAACTATAATTGCTACAACAGTTTGATGTAGTCACCAATAATAATAATAATAATAATAATAATAATAATAATCAGAAAACCAGTGATAACCCAAACTGCCGACTATGCCAAGAAAAACTTGAAACTGTTTCGCATTTAATCTGTGAATGCAGCAAAATCGCACAAACGGACTATAAAAGCAGACATGATAGGGTCGCCAGATTAATACACTGGGCATTATGCAAAAAATATGACTTGCCAGCATCTAAAAATTCATGGGAACATCAAGTTGAAAAAGTTTTAGAAAATGAAGACGTCAAAATCTTGTGGGATTTTAGAATTCAAACTGATAGACACCTGGATCATAATACGCCAGATAATACACTATTAACAAATAGAACTATTTTCATAATTGATATTGCAATCCCTGGAAATGCAAGAATTTTAGATAAAGAACAGGAAAAAATTATAAAATACAGGGATTTGGCAATAGAAACAACACGGCTTTGGATGAAACACACGACAGTGATCCCCATCATCATAGGAACACTTGGAACAATCTCAAAAAATTTTACCAAGTATTTGAACCAATTGCAGTTGTCTGAAATAACAACATCAGAACTTGAGAAAACAGCGCTGCTTGGAACATCATATATATTGCGCAGATACCTGGTGGATACTTAGGTTTCTGGCTGAAACCTGTATCTACTAAAGGCTCCAGTCAGCGAATTTTTGACTGTGTTTCAAAATGTATAATAATAATAATAATAATAATGCACCACAGCACATTAAGACTTTATAAATACACTTATGTACAACTCCAAAAGGCTGTGATACTCAACACAACAAGCATAGTTAGGAAATTTATGGACACAACCACACATCCCTAACAATTCTTCCACACTCTTACACTTGGCAATATGTGCTTTGGTCTTTGACCCGCCATATTGTCTTTGCTAGGAACCCAAGGTTTGAAACTTTTACAAAATAATAATAATAATAATAATAATAATAATAATAATAATTTTTCAATACACTGTGATAATTCATTGATTGCTTTCTTTTCTGTTTAAATAAAAGCTTTTCTTTTTACTTAATCAATTCCCATTTCATGGAATCCCAACATTATATTTGATCTGATGAATTTTAATAAGTAATTTTAATAAGCCTTTGTTTCAGGAAGATGGCGTGAAGCGTAATTCTGAAACCATAATCTTTTATTAATGTTATTAGTTTCTTTTTGACTTCAGACAGATTGACTTCAGATTAAAAGCTTGATTATTCTTCACATCATTAGCTGTTAACACTATTTCAAAAATCAAAAATTAATTTAGAATTCGTCTCTAATTAACCTGCGTCTTCACATCAAATACTCTAAGGATTAATAAGAGAATCAGATTATTTTGACTTTGTCTTGAACCTTGAAAATCATTAAAATTAATGAGGCAAAGCCCACTTTGCATTTTCAGGTCGTTCAATATTTCCATTCTATTCTGGTCAGAGAATAATTAATTTTTAATAATCTTTTCAAGTAATTGGAATTTACAATTTTAAATTATACTGACATAAATTTCTAAAATGCAGAAATAAAACAATATTCAAAAACAAAATTAAGTTAAATTGATTTTAATTTTTGTTGTTAATTTTTATATGCCTTCTATTTCTTTAAACTTTATCAGCAAAAAATTAAATTATTTTTAAATTCGAATGTCCTTATTAATCAAAATCATTGTCATTTATAGAAGAAGTAATTTTAATAAATAATTAAAGTGATAGAAGAAGATTACTTTAGAGGCAAACAGTACTCTAGTACAGAACGACACAGTACTCTGAAATAGTAAATAGATACTTATGTATGTATCTATACTACAGAATATTCAAGTTTATGCAAAATGTAAAATACCTACATGTATACATAAATCAAAATTAAGATCAGATACAAATCTACATATGCAGTTTTTTTTTCAATTTTCATTCTTATTTCATATTTCATGTTGTGCGACTTTTATAAGTTGATAATAATTTGTAAAGGATATCAATAAAGGATATACTATCAAATGGCGATGAACAAATGCAATTAGAAAACATTGATTAAATAAAAGCAGAAATAGTGCAGTTGATAAGAAATGTACCCCTTTTTACATTAAAGCAGATCTAAAAAAAAATAACAATCAGAAAATAGATAACAGCTGGTGAATAAAAATTTGAGTGTTTAGAGACTTGATAATCCTGAATAAACTTCAGCTACTTTCTTCTACTGTCGTATTTTACTGACGGGGCTTAATACCATTGACTATTAAATTTTCAACTGCTTTTAAACATCAAATTCTTCAATATAAAAACCAATCCATAACATCACCGATATTTCATTCCTTTTATCAAGAAACTTTGTCAAAGAATATATTCAAAAGAAAAGAAAAGAAATCATCTTTCTTTTCTAAACTATCAACAATAAACTAAACATTAACAAATCATTCACGATCTAAACGTGAAGATCAAACTAATAAATTAATAACAATAATAAATAAGAAAAATAAGGATAATATTTAGACCAAACGCACAAATATTTTTAAAAAAAGTCTTTAAAAATACAAAAGATAAAAGAAACACAACGTTTCGACTTGCATGCAAGTCATCGACCTTTTTTTTTTTTTTTTTTTTTTTTTTTTTTTTTTTTTAGAAATAGGTCATTAATTTTATTTACAATTATTTAACGTGCGTAAATTAATGAAAAAAGGTTACAACTTAGGCCGAACGCACAAATATTTAAAAAAAAGCACACATGTATGTTCTTAAATGTTCTTCAACCGTTTCTTCAAGGGACCTTCCCGTGCTTCAAATATAGATCTCATCACTATATGAAATAAAAGGAAATAAGAGAGGGATTTCTGATAGGGAGGACACTGCCTGGTATTGAACCACAATCCGGACCCTCTGATCAACATCTTATATGAATCTCATGATGAAACTGAAAGATTACTTTTAGAATCATGTTTCATAAATTGGAGTAGATGCATGAATAAAGAAAGATCGTTAAAAGTAAATGAAATCTCATTCGGCATTTTCAAGAAATTTATGAATAATAATAGGAAATTAAAAGAAAAACTAAACTTGGTGTAAGTTATTCAATTTATTTCTGGATTGTTAGTTTTGTTATTTTTAAGCTTTGTTAGTTTTGTTATTTCTACGTTTTTTTATTGGAATTGTGTCTGATTATTATCTTGATTGTTTTCACGTTTAAATCATGTACTTATTTATTATTGTTATTTATTTGTAATTTTGATCTTCACGTTATCATGAATGATTTGTTAATGTTTAGTTTATTGTTGATAGTTTAGAAAAGAAAGATGATTTCTTTTCTTTTGAATATATTTTTTGATAAAGTTTCTTGATAAAAGCAATGAAATATCAGTGATGTTATGGATTGGTGTTTATATTGAAGAATTTGACGTTTAAAAGCAGTTGGAAATTTAATAGTCAATGGTATTAAGCCCCGTCAGTAAAATACGACAGTAGGAGAAAGTAGCTGAAGTTTATTCAGGATTATCAAGTCTCTAAACACTCAAATTCTTATTCACCAGCTGTTATCTAAAATGAACGAAGTATCGGTGATGTTATGGATTGGTGTTTATGTTGAAGAATTTGATGTTTGATGTTTCATTTGATTGAAGTGTTGGAATATCCATCTAGTTTTATTTTGACTTCTACAAATATGTTTGCACATATATATAGCTTTTAAAAACTTTTATAAGACAATGAACTAGCTTTAAATATACATGTATATAATAAGCTGAACAACAACGAAGGCTTATCACCTGATTACCAGTGATAGTAAATCTTGCAGCTTTTATCTTCAAATGTTTAGGTTTTCCGAAATTATAGGACATTTACAGGACAGCGACCTCTTTCTCATTGTAAATACACTTCTTGAAGAATCTTCAATGATGGGCGATAGGACCAATAGAACATTTTGGTGACGAATCCAATGATCGGAAAATCTCTTTGCAACCACTTGAAGACTTGCTTCATGGACGCAGGGAGAAGAGAATGATTCCCTCCACTCCCTCCCAGCATAAACGCGAAGCTGTGGAGATAAAAATAGTCGTGGTAGCAACAACGACCTAAATATCCATAACGCCGACATTAGAGTATTACATTCGCTCAGATAAGACTTCCAGCCAATCGAATTCAACTGGAAAACTTCTCTTACGCCCTAAATTCTTGTACATCGTCCTTTTCTATATTCATACTGTCTTTTGCATAATTGAAGGGCCAAGAATACTGTTTAAAATTCGTGACGACTAGTTTTAAAATTCTTTTAAGTGTCTTCCAACAGTCTTTATGCCATTCATATAAGCCTTTGACTCTCATCACTAAACGTTTTAAGCTGAGTTGTCGAAGATAGAGAAACTTTAAGAGATACAACAAACAATAATTACTTAAGGAACCTGGAATTTAGAAAGTACTTCACTCTCAGATCTTAATAAACTTTTAGTAAAATTCAATAACAGACAAATTAAAGACAATTTATTAGTCAGTTTACAGCAATTTTTTATTTAAATCATTATTGCATTTTACATTTCGTTTATTTAAGTTTATTTCTCTTTTGTTTTGCACTAGGGTGAAAATTTTCAAATGCAAAGTTTTCGAAAAACAAAACAGAATGCAGTGGATTACTTGCATGAAATAATCCTGTTTTCATTTTTTTTTAAATGTGAGACCTCAGTTAATTAATTAAACTATAGAAACCTGTAGTTTTTACTTTGATAAGTTAAAATCCCTACAGCTGAACATATTAAAATTTAAAAAAAAGCATAAAATGCTCTCCTATACTCTAGAAAACAAACTTTTTTTGTACTTATTTTCGATATCTTAAAATTCTTTAAAATCCAAACTGTTTCATTCAATGTAATTATAAAACAAACTATACATATACTGTATATAAATTAATGCGGAAATGACCATTTTATATAAGGAACTTAAAATTTAATCTAAAAAGAGCAATTTTAAGTTGTTGGCAAAAGCTATCAGTTGAAAAATCAACTGCAATTGAAGATTTGTTATAAGGCGTAAAGTGGAAAAAACTATAGCCAATAAGCAACATGAAACATACATACTTACTCATAAGGCATGAGGAATATAATCTCTCACAGTAATTTAAGTTCTGCGCTATGTTAATTTATCATTGTTTATAAATTGACATAGCACAGAACTTAAATTATTTCTTTCAAATGATAATTTCATTATTATTTTCATTTGAAAACTAACTGATGTAACATTTAGAATATAATAACTTAAATTGTATTCGGTTGCATATTGATTATCAGAACCGATTGAGATCTATCTCATGTATCGGATTACAAATTATACTTATATGGTAAGATATCGCAATGTTCATAAAAAAGATTACGCAATAACATTAATCAATGAACTATTCTACATTCATTTGAAGTCCAAAACATTCACATTTGTAATATATAATTATTGAAAACATTATATAATTATACAGGGTGATTCACGAAGATATGCAGAAACTTGGGGAGCTCATTCTACATGTAAAAGTAAAGAAAAAAAGTTATATAAACTTAGGTCCGGAAATGCTTCGGTAGCGAGTTACGGCTAGCAAAAGATTTCGCCCATAATGTAGTACCGTGGGTGAAATGAAGATTTGCTGGAAGTCTGGAAAGGTAAATTAAGGGGCGAAATCAATGGTTTCTTATGGTTGTTGACCTGAAAAATCGAATGAAACATGTCACAGAACTGTTTCTCTCGGTGGTTTGAAGCTCATCCCACGTGGAGCCTACAAAAATGTTGGCAACACAATAACAGCTGTTCAACAATAATGTGAATTGCATTGTTTTGATTTATTGTGAGAGCTAACAACTGAGGTATAGTCCATGTGCGTATTGTTGTACTACATTATGGGCGAAATCTTTCGCTAGCCGTAACTCGCTACCGAAGCATTTCCGGACCTATGCTTATATAACTTTTTTTTCTTTACTTTTACATGTATAATGAGCTTCCGAAGTTTCTGCACATCTTCGTGAATCACCCTGTATAATATAATTGATGTACAATGTAATTAAACTGATACAACTCAAAGCCATCTGCAGATAGATCAGACAACCGTAATAGCACCAAATTTGGTGGGGAGACTAATGAAGACATGTAAAGCAGGATTCCGCAAAAAAAAAGTAGTTCCGAAAGTCGCCGATAGCGGAAATGTGGAGCTATGGAGTGTAAAAAAAAGAGTTGCAATAACTGAACTGAAACATCATCTTTTATGCAGCACATTTGTTTTCTCAGTGCGGAAGTGGCCCAGGTTCAGTTTGGCCACCTTTCTTGTAGACCAAGAACTGCATCCTGTGTATAAAATTCTCTACAGCCGAACACAACATGTTTGAAGGAATGTTCATCACTTATCACAGCCGTGATAAGTTGTCCTTTAAGATAGTCAAGTGAAGGACCCTGCCAAGATAGATCTCAGAATTCAAAAGTCACATGGAGTCAAATCCGGGTAGCGAGGTGGCCATGCATCCGGAAAGATGCGACTGATGACTTTTTTGTCTGTGAAGTTATGTCGTAGTAGCTGCTGCAACGATCGAGCAGTGTGTAGTGATGTTCCATCTTGCATAAAACTTATCTCGTCCAGACATTGTCTTTGCTGAAGTTGCGGAATGACGAAATGTTCAACCTATCACAATATTTCTGTGCTCTAATGGAACAGTATACTGGTCCTGTCAGAGTAATATTCTCAAAAACGAATGATCTTACGATGAAATCTGCTGTGAAGCCACACCAAACAGTGATTTTTGATGAATGTATTGGGATTTCCTGAAACGCATGGGGTGGTTCGGAAGCCCAAATTTTGGGTGTTGACAGTTCCATCCAGATAAAAATAGGCTTCATCTCCTCACAGAATTCTCCAAGGTCAAGCATCGTCGACTTCCATTCTGGCAAGAAACGTGAGAACAAATGTCAGTTGCCTGACGTAATTGCTGTGTTTGAGTTGCGGAACGCGGCTGATCTTGTATGGATAAAGTGGATAACTTTCCGCAAGACCGTGGCATCAAATCCTGTTGTCGCGCTACTCCACGGGTGCTGCTGCTACTACTACCAGCACGGGTCCCCTCTGTCTCGCGGATGATCACAGTTACAATGTTTGTAATTGTCTGTTCTGGCACTGGTTTCCGTCCTCTGCCAGGGCCAACTTTTAGCGATCCTGATAAAAATCTTTTAACGTGCTTGTTTAAAATTAAATGTTCAACTATTAAAAACACATTACAATTAAAATAATCTAAATAATTTAAAAATTATCACCATGTTTCAAACCATCGACGTTGATATAGTTCTTTCTCACGTGCATTAAAAAATTGATCGTCCGTAATCGAGTTCGTCTGTGAGAACCATATCAACGTCAATGGTTTGAAACATGGTGATAATTTTTAAATTATTTAGATTATTTTAATTGTAATGTGTTTTTAATAGTTGAACATTTAATTTTAGCGATCCCGTTTCTTCAAATTTCTTAATCATCGCTTTCAATGCGTTAACTAACAGCGGACCATTACGCAGGTTCTGACGCGTTCTAGACTCACGAAGAGCGGCTGCTTGCGTTGGACTGAGAAGATAAAATACACTCACTTCCAAAAGTTAAGCACGGAGAGGAAAAATGTTATTTCCGTAAGCCAATCTGAATTACATAAAGCTGAAATTTTCTGCAAAGGTAGAAGGAAGTATGCAAATTATGTAGGTAACAGGCAATCACGGTTTCGCGTCGAGAAATATGCAAAACAGGCAGTCGTATAAGAAGCTGGCATTGTGAAGGGTTACAGGAGTTGCATATAAATGCTGATGAAAGGTGTTTAGATCATTCGTACGATTTGTGTTCAAGCTAGACGTGTTTCTATGGCTTCCAGAAGACGAATGGAAGATTCTGAGCGCTGGCGGGCTGTCGGATGCATTGAAGCAGGACAGTCTATAACAGATGTTGCTCGTTTCTTCGGAGTTCATCATTCCGTCATTTCACGATTACGGAAACAATTCCAAACCAGCCAAACAGTTGTCCGAAGACCTGTAGCGGGTCGTCCAAGTTTCACGACCCCCGCGGAAGATCGATATATTGCTGTTGTAGCCAAGCGGAATCGAAGATCGACCTCCACACGTGTGACATCTACGGTTTTAGCGGCCATTGGTAAGACGATATCTGCCACTACAGTTCGCCGAAGGCTACACATGAATGGTCTGTACGCCCGGGTACCACGAGTTTGTGTTCCTTTATCCGTCCTTGTCCATTGTTTCGCATTTTACCGCTCCGTGCTTAACTTTTGGAAGTGAGTGTAACTTAACAAGTAATCCACGCAGAAGTAACGTAAAACGCATGTTGAGCAGAACTGGTAATCGGAATGTCTTTCTAAAGTTTTCCCATCCCTTTACATTCCGAATTACTGGCGCTGTTGTAGCCTACGTAGCCGAGAATTTGTATGAACGGCTTTTACCTGCATTGTATGCAAATTCTCAGCTACTACAGCAGCGCCACATTTCCCCGAATCGACAGCTTTTGAAACTACTTTCTTTTTTCGCGGAATTTTTCTTCCCATATATTCATTAGTGTTACCGCCAAATTTGGAGGCATTTCGCTTGTTCGATCGAGCTACGATGGCTTTGAGTTGTGTCAGTCTAATTATGACCACTTCTATGTAAATTGCAACTTCATAAATTGTACTGCATTCTAATAAATAAATAAATAAATAAATAATTATTTATATTTACGATATTAATAACGTATATATATATATATATATATTATATTTACGATGTAAGCTATATATTATATTTACGATGTAAGCTATATATTATGTTTATCAGTACATTATACAGTGATTGATCTTTGGATTTTCTTATTTCAACGAAACAAGCACCTCTGAATATGTGCTTCTCAGCAATGGCAAAATGTACTGCTGAGAAGCTTTAGTTTCTGTTTTTAAGTTCTTGCTCTGTAAATTATATTTATGGGAAGGTGTTATACCTCGGTCATATGTGTACCTTGGACCTACACTGATTCTAGGGCTATTTGTTGGGTTGAGTAAAAACTAATACAAGTGGTGCAAGGATTTGCTACCACAGTCCTCTGGTAAGTTGGCCTCTCCAGTCTTTGGCCCTTCGGCTTCTGTTGGACAGTCGTCGTCAACAAACATCATCTCGCCTGAAGTAATAAGGCCTTATCCTAAAGCAAAGCATAAAATATACAAAAGGGAAAATCGTGTATTTTAACAGATAATCCGGAAAAACTCAAATTTTTCAAGATGAAGATGAGGCCAAGTTATGTGAAGAATCTGATATATCAAAAGAGGATTTTCCAGAGCTAGACGATTAAGATAATGAAAAAATTGAAGTGTTTTTCTTGGTAAAACTCACAACTAAAAAAAAAACTGTTAAATATTTCATAGCAGAAATAACAGCAATTCACGAAAATCATTACGGGGTCATTCCACTTCAGATCACCTGATGAGTTCACCACACCATCCCAGATTTTTATGAAAATTTATTTGCATGTAGAGGGTCATAAGATAACACATTCTGCAAAATATGGGATTTTTTGGTTAATATTTGCCGAGATATGAATTTTTTAATTTTTTTTGTACCACACCCCTTTTTTGACGTATTTTCTTGAATATCTGATCTCCTAATCAATCAAATGGAACCAAATTTGTTTTCCCCATGTATTTTTTTATGCTGAATCCAAAACTTCTAACGAAATTAGTCTAGCAAATTAGTCTAGGACTAATAGTTTTGTAGTAATAGAAAGCATGTAAGCATTTAGGAAAAACTTTAAATGGTCATGTGGGACAACATTTAAAAATTTGAGATTTTAACCCAAGTCTAAAAAAGGTCTAAAGTAACTGATAAAAAAAATCAAGATGGTGTTTTGCTCCTGAGCTTAGAAAAAAAATCGCAAAGTTGGTACTTTTTTCGAATCGCGTAAATGAAATATTCAAAAATTATTACTTTGTCATTGCATATTTATTTAGTAAATTCAAGTTATCCCTTGCTTTAGTCATAGCTCTGTAAGCAGTAATTCTTAGTTATAACAGGTAATAACCCAGGTAAAACCCATATTTTCAAACTGAATATAGTTTGAAAATACGGCGATTCAAACAGAAAATTCACCCATTTCCATCGCCGATGCTAGGCACCGTAGGCCTAATAATCCAAAATGTTATTGAAAAAATACAGGCCTTTTCATTAACTTCATTTCCTTTAATAAAAGTGTTTTACTGAGGTGTTACTTAAAATATTTTCAATAAAAATTAATTTTTTCTGACAATAAAAAATTAAAGTACTAAACTCTGTTATTATACAGCGAGTTCTATTAATTTCAAAATTATTAACTAATTGTTATTCAGGACAAAATATTTAAAGGAACCATTTTTTTTTCTCGCTTTCTTTTCAAAATACGATTATTTACGTATTTTTGGCTTTGAATCATACAATGGGGAACAATTATGAAAAATAAAAATGATATTTGACCTTATATTTCCATTAATCTACTTTCAAAAGTTAACCATCCTAAAAATCTCGGCTCAATTTGAAGTATTTTTCAAGATATTGGCCTGCGAACACACCCAGAATTGTGTCGGGTCATTCCATATCAAATCATCCAGAAATTTTAGGAAATGTCACCCACCCTCACAGAAAACTTTGAAATTTTGTATAATTGAAGTTTACCTAGATATATGAACATTTCCAAAATTTAAATGTTGTAGGTTAAGTACTTTTTCAGTAATGGTCTCCAGAAGTTACATGGATCCAGGAACTCAGGTGTTCCATGGACAAGCTGCTTGATAATTTAAAAATGCAATAGTTCCTACAGTTTTTGCAGTAGAACCTTGATTTTTTTTTTAAATTAAAGAGGAATGTTTATATTTTTATGTTCATGCTTCTTTTATTGAGTAATCATAAGTTTTTTTTTAGAAAAAAAATGTAAATAATTTTTTTCAAATAAATTCGATACCTGGGCATTGTATTTTTTTTAAGGTATTGCTCCATCATAGATTCCTTTGAAAATTTTACAATATTATTATAAATCCTTCTTTATGTCACACAAAAAAAATCAGTTTGTAGAAATGATGGGAAGTGTAGAAAAAACGCTATATTCAAAAAAAAATTAAATTGATAATTTCTGACTATCATGTCACCTGTAAAATGAGCACCATAAAAAATACATATGAACAGAAGCGTCTTGTTTTAAGTAATTTAGCTGAAATGTATTCTCTCTATAAAAAGAAGTATCCTGAAGACAAAGTAGGATTTTCAAAATTTGAATCTCTTCGACCAAAACAGTGTATACTCGTAGGATCATCATTGCTTCTAAATTCTATTTCTATTAAAGTAACATACCATGATCTAATGAAAACAGTAACATGATATAAATAACCGAGCCTGTATGCTCCTTCTGTGCAAAAAAATACCCCCCCCCCCCTTCCCAGTTCTTTACTTCAAACACACTTAAAAAATGAAATAGAAGACTATGATCCTGATGTGATGGTTCAGTACAGTCAATGGGTATCAACTGATAGAATGACTTTAAATGTTCAAATCACCACTCTATCAGAATTCTGCGACACACTAATTAAGAAAATTGAAACACTTACTCCACACTCTTTTATTGCTCAATCACAGTCTGATTATCTGAAAATGAAGAAAGAAACACTTGATGAAGGATCAGTGTTAATTTTAATGGATTTCAGTGAAAATCTCCATTTTGTTGTTCAAGATGAAGTACAGGGGTACCATTGGAACAATGGTAGCTGCACTCTTCACACTGTTGTTATACATTACAAAAAAGATCAACAGTTCCAAGCAAAAAATTTTTGTATCATTTCAGATGATCTAGAACATGATGTGGCCCTTGTGTATCAGACTCAGAAGACTGTATTGAATTTTTTGAAGTTTGAATTTCCTGAAATTCCACTTGCTTATGCTGAATATTTCTCTGACGGATGTGCTGCACAATATAAAAATTGTAAGAATTTCAGAAATATCTGCTACCATGAACACGATTTCAATATAAAGTGCAGCTGGTCTTTTTTTTGCAACCAGCAATGGCAAATCTCCCTGCGATGGTATTGGTGGCACTGTCAAAAGACTTGTCACAAAATCAAGTTTGCAAAGACTGTATAAAGATCAAATATTTACTGCATCGCAGGTATTTGAATTCTGTCGGGAAAACCTACAAGGCATTTCAGTTCTCTGTTTCAAAAGATGAAATGGTTCAAGTCAGAAATTTTCTTTCCCACGCTTTGAAAGTGCAAAAACTGTTCCTGGAACACGATCTATGCATCACATTATACCACTATCACCAACCAAGATTGGAGCAAAAAGGCTAAGCTATGATACTGATTTTAGTATCATTCATGATTTCTCTGCACTTCCGCCACTGATGCCATTATGCTCTGTGCAGCCCAACTGCTATGTTGCATTTGTATACGACTCTTCTTGGTATCTGGGGATTGTTGAGAAAGTGAATGGTGTAGAAGGAGATGTTACAGTAAGGTTCATGCATCCTCATGGACCATCCCCGTCCTTCTATTGGCCTGATAATGATGTTTGTGATGTCCCATTCTCACATATTCTATTTGAAGTTGAAATCACCACAGCAACAGGCCATACTTATTCTCTAAACAAAAAGTCTTCTAGATTGGTGGAAGAAAAGTGGTCCTCATACAAAAAAATATTAAATGTGAAGCATTAAAGCATCTTGTCATATATATATTTCCAAATGAACTTGAATGCAGATACATATCTTATATAATGTACGAGTATATTTTATAGTTTGTAGTTTTGTTTTATATTGCAATTTTTTTTACATTTGTATATTTTTATGCTCACTTATGTTGTTAATGTTTCTTGAGTAGTTAACAGTATTTCTATTATTGTGATATTTTGGGAATGTTAATGGCTGAATGAAAATGTTTTCAAAATTCAAGATGAATTTTTTTTTGTGAGTACCATTCATTTCTCAAAATTGATTTTTTTTTGTGAAGCAAATTTACTATTTGCAGATCAGTTTCTAATTTTTTTCAATGATTTTCAGAGGGGAGGGCAAGTGTCCAAATTTTTTTTTTTAATTTTACAAAAAAAATTAATCAACAAAATTTTATTTGGTCAATTCTTTCACGAATTTTTTTTTGAGAGTACCATTCATTTCTCAAAACTGATTTTTTTTTTTTGTGAGGAAACTTTACTATTTGTAAATCACTTTGTAATTTTT
>JAFIDM010009631.1:344208336-344231780 GCA_023159025.1 Thereuonema tuberculata
TTTTTTTTCTCAATATCCGCATGGGTTTTTTGTTTTTGTTTTGTTTTTCTTATTTTCCTAACTTTTATTTTTTTCTTATCTTTTTACTAATTTTTTTTTTTATTTTTCCTTACATTATTGTACTTTCTTTTTTATTATTATTTTTAATTTTTTTTATTATCATGGGTGGCCCTTAAATTTAGGTTTTAGCACAAAATTATATTCACATTTTTTTAAAAAAAAATTCTGTTAATTTATTATCAGCACGTTAAAACTTTTGCTCAATTTACTTATGAATCTTTTGTTTTATTTCGTTTTTAAATTCTATTAATCTTGGCTGTTTAGCAGGTTAAAGAATTTCTTCTGTACGAGAGTGCAGTAATTTTGTTTTTCGTTGTTGTTTATTATAGGGGGGAGGATCGCTTTCGTGTGCCGATGTGATCTGCATAACCTTTTGTGCCATTTGAGCTATCATCGAGGATAAATCTAGCTGATGATTCCTAACAAGGATGAAACAGCTATTCCACATTTCTACGATGATGGCTCAAAGAGTTTATGTACACCGATTGTTTTTTTCTTTTCTGTTAAGTTATTACTTGCACATTAAATCTTTTGCTTTGTTAAATCTTAAGAAAATGGAGCCTTTTCGTTATTCAAATAGATCGTATCTTTCTTTACTGAAAATATACAAATTTGAAGTAATAATATTCTTGTGTGAATTGAAAGGAATTTCGTGGGAAAAGGGTGAATTTGTGCTTTTCTCTGCTTCGGATCTTATCCGAAAACAGCTGAAGCACTCTACTGTGGCCATTCCAGTAGCGCAGCCTCATCAGCATTCTGTCGGTCGAATGCTTTCAACATTCAAGTAGGCCGAGAATGTTACGTAGAAACAAAGATCAGGTCACTCAAGAACTTCAACTCGACGGTGATAGCAGTATTGATTTAAATCAATGAAAAAAAGAAAGTTACCTAGCAGAGTTTTATTTTGAAGAAACGTGTTTTCATCGAAATTCAGGCATCATAGAATGGTCATATCACTTTTGGTATTTTCAAACTAATCCATATCGAATCCTAAAAACCATAGTTTTATTAGAACTAATTATAAATGATGAGCAACAATCCTACTTCAATTAATTTCATAATCTAAAGAGAATAAAAAAGAGAAACAGAAAAAAAACAAGATTACTGATAAAACAATATTCACTTACTGAGCAATGTTGTCGTAACTGTGATTTCTGAAGGATTTCTAATGTGACGCTCCTTCGGTTCGTAAACATTGTGCGATTGCTCATGTCGCACTTGCTTATCGAACTAAGCTTGATTATATTTGTAATTTATACTTAAGGGAACGATATGTTCTACATTAACATCACTTAAAACTGAATTACAAATATTAGAAATCATCGTCAACATCATTATCAACTGTCAAGGATTGGTTCCTTAGGGGATCCATTCTGACTAAACCTGCCCAGTCTATCGCTTCATCGGATGACCTCGATGTCGTTTTCCTTTCGTTGTAGTATCAAGAATCACTGCAGGAACACTTGATTTAAAAGTAAAAGTAAAATATAATTTTCATTTTCATTTCTCCTTAAAACTCAACTAATTCAAAGAAATTCAGGATAATCCTTTATGAAACCATTCAAGAGAAAAAAAAAATCATTGCAATGCATCTGAATTCGAAGTACACATATCGGTCGTCCTTTCGAAGTGATCAAGATATTCCAATGACTTTAAAAAAAATGATCTAATGATACTATTAGAATCCAAAAATCTCAAAACATACCTTGCTATGTTAAAATTTCTTTTCTTCTTCTTGACATCGATTTGGGCCAACTAAGGACCACGGACACTAGCCCCGTATGACAACCATCACGGTGAAGCTAGTAAAGTTCGAGAAGGGGGGATGAGATTCATATGAAGTCCAGAAGAACACTGAGATAGTAAGTCCCAGGGGAGAAACGGGCGAAACACAGAAGAAGAAAGAAACAGCCATGCCGATATTCGAACCCAGGTTCCTACACAACTGCCGCACGGCAGACCGCCGTCTAGACCGCTCGGCCACACCGGAACGGCTAAAATTTCTTTTATTATAATTATTTTATTTTATTATTAATTAAGAAATTCCTCTTACAATAATTCGATGAAAATTTTAATTACTGACTTTTTATTAAAAAATAGTCAAAATGGACGAATACCCTTTAAAAAAATGGATGATTCCCGTTTATTACTGGAATATGATGACATACTTCCGAGTATATGATCATAAATTGATGTGGAAAAATTGTTCTACGAAGAAGCTTCTTGATCTAGATCTAAATAAGGCCCCTGGGAATTACTGCGGAAGTTCGGAAATTGAAGTTCACTCTTCACGAAGTCTCTTTTAATGAATGTGACATTTCTAGTAGATGAACGATAGAAATATTGCGAAATAACCCTATTTAATTCGATATTTTGACGGTGTTGATAATGTAAACAGGAAATTAGAAAACAGCAACTGGAGCTACATTAGATAACTTTCTATTTAAAATTAGAACATTTTTCAACATTGTCAGTAAATTTCTATCTACAGTTTAATAACTTATTAACCTAGCTGATAATTTATTATGTACAAATAAATGTGTGTGTACGTAGGAGACCTTATATATATATACAGGGTGATTCATAAAGTACTGGAAAAACAGGCTTGTAAGGAACGAATATTGAAACATTTTTCAAAGTCAAATTCGGTGTAAAAAAAAGTAAAATAGAGCATGGATTCCCCCCCCCCCCCCTCGGGCTCCTTGTGTTTGAAATAAATCCAATGGGGTCAATACTCCATTTAACTTAGCTATTCTAATCTCGCTTCCCTTTCCTTACTCTTCTCTGTTGTGAAGGGTGCTAACTAGACCATTTTCATCGGGGCAGAAAAAAAGGCTAAAATTGGGATCCCATCATCCGACTCAGAATTGTACGTTCGATCCGGAAATCCATGCCCTTTTTTATTGTTTTTTTACACCGAATATGACAGAAAAATATTTCGATGTTTGTTCTTTATCAGCTTATTTTTCCAATAATTTATGAATCACCCTGTGTATGTATATATATATATATATATATATATATATGTAAGGTCTCTTAGTAGGAAAAACAAATTATATATAGGTCATCATACAAGGATTATAGATTAACTTTGAATTTTAGATTTAACATTTACATTTATAATAACTTGCCAACTCATATTAACCAAAATATACTGAATACAACAAGCGCAATGCCGTTCGACAAGATGGCGTGTTATGGGACTGATGCTCTATATTCGAATAGAGCATCAGTCCCATAACACGCCATATTCGAATCCCTGTTTGGGCTTGGATATTTCCTTCTTTTTCTGTGGATGTTTCTCTTCCGTTCAACGACTAGTTTTCAGTTTCGTACCTCAGTTTCTTGTTGCTGCCACAGTGTGATGTCACTCTCTGGCAATTAAAAATTGCAAATTGAAATACGAGTGCGGTAAAATTAAACAAATGCAATTATCTTGTTAAAACTAGTGATGTCATCACTGCTTCTGAATACTTCTTTCATTTTGGTAAAAATAATTTACTGTACTAATAATCATAATCATTCAGAAGCTGTTTGTTGAGCAGATGCAGAAATGCTTAAGTTAACTCTTCCAATAAAGTTACAAAAAGAAAAAAAAAATCATTCCTTTAATTTTATGTCAACAATTTCAGTAATGACTTCAATTAATTTCATATCTGAATTTGTTGATACAATATTTTAATATAGAAGATTTGAAAAGCAATAAAAAAAAACTATGCTTTAAATTGAAAAAAAAAAATAAAAGAAATTATAATTGGCAAACCAGCTTTCGAATGTCGCGCTTCGAAAATTTTCTTAGACATGAAACAATTTCCAATTTATGTCGCAGTAAATTAGATATTATATCCAAGCTTTCTGTGAGGAGTAGCTCAAGGAATACGTTACCTATGAGCTTGAAATCTAATTTACCAAATATACAATTAAAAATTCGATTGTCTACAGCAAATACTTGGGTACTCTTGACTAAAGGAAAACGGAAACATTTTTTTTGGTCTTTTTAAACGTCCATTTTAACATTTGTTATTATAACTTTCTGGTTCTGTGAACATGAACAATCATGTAACAGCCCTTTGGAGTAATGGCTCTTGAGGATTTACATAAGATGAAATTATGCAGTTTTAATTTATACTGAAATTACTTCCTAATACTAAAAATAATATATTTGAAATGTACATTTTTATAAAAGTCAAGCTATTAAGATAGCTGAGAAGAAAAGCTCAAGGGATTTTACAATGTGTTACAATATCCCTTTAGCCTTCCTTCTCAATTTTCTTAATTGCTTACCAAATTTTCACAAATTTGCGATTTAAAAAAAAAAATATATGAATAGATCCATTTTTATCGGAATAACTTGAAAGCTTTGAGCAAAATGTAAAGTAGTAAATAGCAATATAAAACAAATGATTCCAAAGCAATCAACAAGGAAATTCAAATCCTTGCTATCAAAGATATAAGAACTTTAAATTTTATATTAAACAAATTCGTGAAAGTACTGAATTGGACTATTAATCTCATGGTCATATTGAATTTTTCATCTTATTTATGTCATCGAGAAAAAAAGAATTCTCTTGATCCCCACGAGGAAAGAAGACAAATGAAGTGCCAAAAGACGAACGAGGACCTTTAAATTTCCAATGTAGTTTTAATTACCCTAATTAGTAAAAAAGAGTTAATTAAGAAAAGCATCTAAAAAGTTGGTAATGACGCTGTTAAATAAAGACATTGTTCTTAGCCTACTGAGAGTTAAAGATTATAAATTACGAAGAAACCTGTTTCACCAAAGCCAAAAGGGTGTTCTTTCGAAAAATTAAATAGCCTTTTGAGAATTCAGGTGATTTCGATGACTTTATACAAACTTCAAAAGTTCTCAAGTTTAGATGAATAACAAAGTAAAGTAATAGTGCGATAATGTTAATATTTAGAAAATAAATACCATCCTGATTAAATATGTTATAAGCAGAAAGTCTACAGTTTGTGAGTTCCCTGCTAGTTTTGAAAAAGATCCTTTCCACTTCAAGAAAGAGAAGTCATTTTCAAGTGTTTGTTTGTGTTATGCTTTCAACTTGAAAAATGCCTTCTCTTTCTTGAAGTGGAAACCCGGTTGTGGTTATAACTTTTATTACATTATTTAAAGCTAAACATGTGTGCAGGCTATATTCCTGATTCAATATGAAGAAATTTGAAGAATACGGTTTTAAGTTATTTTTGATAACTTGTAATTGCTTTTTAATTGTTGTCAAATGGCTAATTTTAATCCGGAATTCCATAGAATCTCAAAATCATATTTTCTACGAGTATTTCAACACATCAGTTTCTTATTGCTAATTGCTGCTAATTATAAATTAGATCAGTAATAAGAACATATTACACACTTATGTGTGTCCTGTATCTAAGTGGTAACGCGCTTTGCTGAGGCCTGGAGGAATCGGGAACAAACCCTGACGGTGGGTGGGGTCTTTTCCACATTGAACTCTGCTCAAGACGGGTCCTGATCAGGAAACGCCGGGATCTTTACCTCTCCGTATCTCAACATTATATAGCCTTTAGCAGGATACTTTTTATGAAGCATGTATAAAAATAGTAATAATAGATATGTGATAATACAATGTGAATAAAATAAAATTCATTAAGGCCTATCTTTTAAAATTTTCTGTACATCTAATAAAATTTTAAACATAAAGGCAATGACTTTTATTAAAAAAATTAAGAAAAAACAACATTCGTAACTAGCTGCAATATTTTTTTTGAAATAACTTTTACCGTAAAAGATGGAAAATTATAAAATGATAATTTTCATTTTTCTATACATCAGTCCTAAAGCTCTATAATTTCCGAGTAGGTCTTCTCCTATAAACTGATCGTAGTTGCTTCTTTTTCCTACTCATCTAAGTGAGTAGGTGCAATTTTTTTATTGATTAATTATTATTTTTTTTAAATCTGCTTTTATAGAAATTGAGATGAAGAGACCATAACAAGTTCTAAATTTACCCTACTATTTACCTATTTGAAGAATGCTTTTGGATGAATAAGTGTAATTTTACAATTTGTATTAATTAAATAGGATAAAAGAATATAACTTATTTAAACATAAAAACTAGAGAACATAACAAGTATATCTGAAATTATCAAGCAATCAACATTTTATAAATTACACACAATTGATTGTGCGTATGTGATTTACAAAAATTTTCATAATCAAGAAATGGAAATATACTGACGGAAATGGAAATCTCTATATCAAGACGAATTATGCTAGGGAATGAAAATTATACAGAATATTTGTCTATCTGAGTTACATTGATATCAGTTTCAATGACACAACTCATATGATGCACATGTAGTGCCATGTGAAAGTTGAATGTCAACTCAAAAGTAACACTGTAGTCACAGTCTCCTTGAATTCAGGAGTCCAGACGCACAAGCATCCGATCATAGAAGTGTAGGATGATATCCTGTTCCACACCTGCTGCACCTGTAACGTCAGATCGGTAACATTAGTCGCTGCTTGTTGCAGATAAGCCCGAATCCGTCGTCGTATCCCACACATGCTCAGTTGGCGAAACATCTGGTGATTTTGCGGTCCAGGGTAACACGTTAGCATCTCGAAAAGTATGTAATGTTAAAGCTGCGGTATGGGGATGAGCGTTATCCTGTTGAAACAGCCTACCTCCCCCCCCTTCATCAATACTTGCTTGATAATTTCAGGTATATTTGCTATATTCACTAGTTCATGAACGGCAGAACAATGGGTTCGATCACCCATCTGATGTAAACGTTCGCTGTTGTGGTATTAGAGATATTTACCAAGAGGGTCCTGTTCTCATACGAAATCCATCCCCATACCATAATATTTGGAGTCGGTCCGGTATGTCGACGACGGATTTACGCTGCCAACAAACGTTCATCAGACCTCCTGATCACCCCGTTACATCCATCCACTGGTACCGAGCTAGACTTGGCTCTCTTCCGTGAATATCACAGAGTTCCATTCTGCCCTCCAATGGACACTTGCTGGACACCACTGAAGACCAATTGAATGGTGGGCAGCAGTGAGCGCCAAATACTCAATTGCACACTTAGAGTAGAGACCAAGCTCCAGTAGATGATTCAGAACAGTTTTTGTGGTGACGTCGGGTCACACTGCGATTCCAATGTCCGCTGCAGACGCTCTGGGATCCGCCATGGTCATCCTGCGAAGGTACCGATGTTCTCTCTCTCTCTCCAATGAACTGGGAGGGCACAGACCCAGGTCTTCTGGTAGCAATGCTTTCCTGTGATCTTTGCTGCCAATAGTTGAATACAGTGGAGTAGTCTCGATTCTTGTGATGACGCCGGGTCCCACTGCGGCTATGCCCTGGTTGCATTGTTCCTGCATTCTTGCCGCGATCTCACGAAATGAAAATCCACCCTTTCGAAGGCCTACCACGAAGGCCTACCCTTTCGAAGGCCTCGTTCAAAGTGGGTTAATTGCCGATTTGCAGTTCGTTGTCGACTTTGCGACATTCTTTGTAGTCGTAGCATCCGTTACTACAGCCTCCTCAGCCACACGTGACTAATGAGAAATTCCATGATGCGTTCGCCTTGGCGCTGCATGAGTATCATGTAAGTTGTGACATTAAAGCTGATAGCAATGTAATAACTCATGTAGACAAAAACTCTGTGTAATTTTTATTCACCAGCATATGTCCGTCTTGGTGTTTGGATTTCCATTTCCATTTGTATATTTAAGTAAAAGACAATGCAACTCCATTTAATAAGGCAATAATAGCAACAGAAATTGTAGTTAGCAATAGAAATTTGCTAAAACTTTTTAAAACAAAATTTAAAAAAATATTCAATTTATGTCATTCTATCCTCAATAAACAGAAGAACTTTTTAAATTACACTTAAATTTAGTGGATTTATGTCTTGCAATGCAAATAAATAAAAAAGTAAAGTTGTTTATTATGTTAAATGAAATGTAATTGAAAAAAAAGAAAATGAAATGTAAATGAATTTAAACTTGGGTGCTTATATTTTACATACTGCTTATCACTTGAAAATTCAACATATTTCTCCTTTGTAAATTTATTTTTAAAAGGAAAGTATATCCAAACTAGCAATCAGTTGATTTCTACTGATGAAAACTACTTTGCACCTTAATGCATTCAGATCTAGTTACTATTTTGTTCCTTGATTTATTTCATCTTCAGATATTACTTCTGTTAATCTGCAGTTTCTATTACAAATCACTTTCTTGAGAAGAGTATTGTTAGAACTTTTGCTTGACTTCTACCAGAGCCATTTCTCCAAATCATATTTTTTTCAGTTTATTTTGTCAAGAAAAAATTTGAACTTTAATAAACATCTTGAAAGTAAATAAGTAATATCTAAAGGAAAAAAAGGAGGAGTTGTTGTTATGATATACACTGTTCGACCACTTTATTAGGTACACCTACCTGGTAGCGTGTTGACGTCATTTAGCCCTCAAAACAGCCTGAATTCGTCGAGGCATGGATTCCACAAGATGCCGAAAATGTTGTTGAGGTCTTCTGTACCATGGAGACATGAGTGTACCATGCAGTTCCTGAAGATTTGATGGAGGTTAGGCCTGGAGCGAACAGCCCGTTCCAGCTTATTCCACAAATTTTCAATCGGCCTGAGATCCGGGGACTGAGCGGGTCACTGCAGCAAGGAAAATTCATTGTCATGTTCCTCAAACCATCCCAAAGGGATGCGGGATTTGTGCACTGGCGCATTATCCTGCTGGAAGTAGCCATCTGCATGTGGATAAACTGTTAACATGTACGGTTGTACTTACGATGTTTAGGTACGATGTCAGCTACGATGTTTAGGTTCGCTCTAGAATCCTGACGTGCCTCCAGAGATATCAATGGATCCAATGTGTGCCAGGAAAACATCCCCCACACAATGACACTGCCCCCACCGTCTTCAAGAGTTGTTGTGAGACACGACGGGTCCAGACATTCAAGCGCACAGCAGGGGTGTACCTAATTAAGTGGCCGGACAGTGTATAAAATGTAATGTTATACTAGTGTATGATCTATTTTTGAAATTTATTAGTTTTTATCTTGAAGCATTTTCAGAACTGGTTTATTAGAATAGTAGAACACTTAATGTACTTCATACATCACCTTCTTTTTCTTCTATAACGTTTTCAGGAAATCTTTTTAATGAATTTACTAATACAAATACATTCATAAAAAATATTATTCTCCTCAATTAAGTTCAGCCTGAAAGCAAATATAATTCTTCCTTCATCATTCATTGCCAAAGTTGCTATTAATTTGGAATCTCTCATTTGTTTTAATTTATCTTTTTAGAATTACACATTGATTCACATAATTGTTAGGTACGTTGGACTTCTAGTTTATTGGTTGTAAAGAATTGAAAGTTCCATTAAGTAAGAGCACAAATTATTATTTGCTTAGTTTTAGTTTTACTATAGATTTAAGAAAGAGCAAGAGATATTTCAGTAAATAACTCAAATTTGTTTAATTCAGCAAATTTCAATTTAACTTAACTGTAATTTTAACACTTTGGACTGTACAATGAACAGTTAATGAATTATGAAAGTTTGAAAGTTTTTAATTTTTTTTATGAATAGTAAAATCATAGTAGTAAAAAGTCGCCGTTTTTAAGTTGCTGTATCTGTAATTACTCTTGTTGTTTTGTTTAATAAAGTTATTTATTTTACAGTGAGGTTTCATTATTCTTTAAATAAAAGCACTAGATATTTAGACGTTTATGCAGTCTTCTGATTTTTATTAAATGAATCAATATTTTCTAATTATGCTTTCATCTAATATTAGGAATTAATTTAAATATTTTTTCTGAAATAAATATAATAAATAATCCATAGTTAAATTTGTATTAAATAAATCTTGACCATATCTAATTATTAGAATGGTCAACTTCAAGGCGGTTGGGGCATTTATTTTTAATCTTCTTTCTACAAATAAACAAATTAAAAGACTACACTGTTCGGTTTCGTATGCGGCAGCTAGTACTGGTGGACGATTCTACTCCTCAAAGGGATGATACGCTGAGATGGGCACTTTCCTAAGAAATTCTTTTAGACATTTTCGCTTTTAAGAAAAAAATAACGGAGGAGCATTTTTGCAATAGTATTTTTTCCCGAAAAGCGCAAATAGAACCCAGCTACTAGTAAACTAACTCTATAAAAAGTAAACATCCCATCTTTGTATCTCCTCCCCCCTATTTGGAAGAAATCGAAGGAGACCTGACGCAGGCGCAAAAGCGCTGAAGGCTCTCGTAAACAAAAACGAACAGTACCAACATTAATATGCCATTAAGAATAACAACAACTACAGGATCATTTGTAAGTCGATATTGTGATGAAACCAATCACTGCTGATCTCCAAATAATATAGTGATTGGTAAACATAAAAAAAAAGACTCAGAGATAATAACTAAGAGACAATAGAGTCGTACTGTATATCTAAATATATTTTAAAAAATGCCTTTCAATAATATTTTTTTTTATTCGAGAAATTTCAGGAATAAGGATGAAAAAGCACAGAAAACAATAGAAAAAAAACGGCAAGAAAACAATAATAGGAAATTACAAAACCTAAAAGAATAAGAAGAAGGGAATATCGCAATTAAGAGGTAACCAGGACAACAAGAGAACCAACGAAAAAGGAAGAAAAGAAAATAACCAATCAACAAAATAACATAGTTTCCAGACAATTCCAATAGAGGAGGCAAATCGCAAATGGGGGAACCAACAATTGACAGTAACACAAGAATTTATTTTACATAATATAAGTAATATATTTCAAGAATTACAATTGTAAAAGTTTGCTCAGGCCGATGAAGGACAATGGAGCGAGGAAAAATTTCCCGCCTTCCGCCGAGGCTGGGAATCGACTCCGTTACCTCCAACCCGCAGCCAAGCGCCCTTATCCCTCGGCCACTGGGGCCACTATAAATGTTATTAACATTATAAAGAAATAAAGGAGTACTGTAAATCTTAATTCAACTAGTTTAATTTATGTGCACGTGTGAGTGTGACAGTGTATCAAAAGGTACTGATATATAAGCATCAATAATAGAAGTCAATGGAATGGTACAATTTTTATATTCCTACGGCGCTTCTTCTAAAAAATGAGAAAATATGACTTACCGGTATCTAGGATGAAATGTCAAACTTCGCGGGGTAACAGATCGTTAAATACCATTCTACTTACGAATTTATTTCTTTTGAGAAGTTATTTGATCATATTCCGCGCTGATTTCGACAAATAATTACTAGTAGCCTATTATCAATAGAGAGAAAATTCAGAAAGAAGCGTCGTAGCACTGAATACAAAATGTTTTCGAAAGAAACAATATACAGTCGGACCTCTATTTAACGAACCTCTATTTTGCAAACTTTTCTTTGGAACCAAGAACATTTTGCTAATTTCTTCGTAAAATAACCTCCAAATAGCGAACTGCATTTTCTATTTAACGAACTTTTTCGTGATATCTATTTTTTTTTTCTCCTTGAAATGTTTTTATTATTAATATTCTCTTAGAGGAAATGAAAGAAATGTGGATACAGCTGAGGGAAAAAGAAGAAATTAACGATGATGTGCTGATTGATGATTATCTTTCACTTGATTTTGAAGTTGAGACTAACTGAATCGGATATTTTGGACAGTTGAAAAATAAAAACAATAGAGCAATGAATTGCGATGAAGATGATGAAAATGGAAATGATCATGATGCGAAATCAAAAAAACCTTCATATGATGAAATAGTAAAATCCCTTGAAACAATCCGACGCGGATTACAATTTGAAGGAAATAATGAAGGGTTTTTGGTGCATTGCAAAGATGCGAGACGTACTATGAGTGAAAACACTTTTTCAAAAAAAAAAAAAAAAAAACTCGGATAAAATTAACAGACTTTATAAGTAAAATTTAAGTAACAATGTGGTAATGTATGCTTTACGTCATTTAAATTATTACTTTTTTAATAATATTTACTGTTTATGTATTTTAAATCTGTTTTATGTAGTTTAAAGTAATTTTAATAGGTAAATCTCTATTTAACGAATTTTCCATATAACGAACTTTTTTTCGGGATTTTGCGACTTCGTTAAATAGAGGTCCGACTGTAATTTTTTTTCCAACTTCCCTTTGATGATATTTTCGGTAATTGTGAAAATACTGAACTAGACTAGAATTTATACGAATTTTGTTTTTTGGAGACAAAACGATTCCGAATTGGTAGTAGATATGTAACCGATGGAAAACTCTGGTTTTTTTTTTTTTTTTTTTTTGGTAGTTTTTAAGAAAATTCGATATTTAGTTGGAACTCTTTCGAGCGCGGCGGATGTGGACATTTTGAAGGCACCATCTGCCGGGGTTTCTTAGCGTCTGGAGGGAAATCCACCTGGCGGGAATTTTTTAAGATCCCTTCTACAATGCTTCCTTTGGAAATAAAACAGAAAAAAAAAATCCTTTTAATATAACAACAGGTGAGGTTAATTGAGAGCGTTTGCAGGACGTTTCGTTTGGAAATACAACAGCAAAAAAAAAACAAACATAATTTTCATTTCGGAACGATCCTCAATTCTGCAACTTATCCCCCATTCTCAAAATACAGTAGAGTCTCGCTATTCCGAACTAATTGGGACCGAACACTGTTCGGTTTAGCGGGAATTCGGAATAGGCGGATTTCATGCATAATATCAACGTATTGACTCATGCGGCGATGGCGGAACATTGCATCCTCAAGTCGATTCAGTTCTCTTCGTCAGAAAAAAAATCACTGACTTTCCATCTTAATTGTGTGCGTTTAATAAATGTACGTTTTTTCATGAACGTCTTTTTGATTTCTCTTGTTTTTAAGTTTAAAAAATCTCTGTTCGGAATAAGCGGATTTCGGAATAGCGGGGTTCGGAATAGCGGTACTCTACTGTAGTTTTCATTCCGCCATTTTTCTTATTTGATAGGGGTGTTTCCGCCACCTAAATTTCTAATTTTCTTAAAAACTATTAAAAAAAAAAAAAAAAAAAAAAAAAAGAAAATTTTTCATATCTACTATGACATATCTACTAAGTATTTGGGAATCGTTTGGTTACAAAATAAAGGAAATTCGTCGTAATTCCAATGGTTCCGTATTGTACCCAATAACCGATTTTTATTTAAATCCACGAACTGAAGGAACATAAAAACGTCCGTTGGATTTTTTTGGAAGTTCTGAGAACTTTTCTTTCTTCTTCATTTGAAATCCGTTACGACGAGAAAAATGGCGACCCTTTGTTTGATTTTGGTTGCTGTAAATGCGGTTTTTTTTTTCTGATTGGTTGCAGGCAGATTCATACAATCTCTGCTTGGACGGAACGGAAAGATTGGCCTGACTCCGACTTCTCCGTCTTAGAAAATCTACCCAACTTCTGATGACGTCTATGCACATAATGACGTCATTCCGTCGCTCCTGATCGGACTAAGACGGAGAAAAAAAATGGATAAATGCGGCCCAGCCATTAAAATGTGGGTTGATCGCTGAAGAAAACGATATATTGATGTACACATTGATGATAGGAGAAGATGATCAAAATCATTATTCGAAAATTAATTTAAAATATATTCGAAGGAAACATAAATTTCCATTAAAAATGTATGATTACTGTTTATATAATATTACCTTTATATAATATTAAACATCAGTTTAATATTATAAATCAGTTTAAAATTATAAATCAGTTTAAAATTATAAATCAGTTTAAAATTATAGTAGAAGAAGGTGATCACTGCAACAAATTATTGATAAACAAATTATAAATGAAATTGTTGAAGTAATGGCTTACCAAGAAGTGTTTGTGATGATGATATAATTAAACTATAATTAATACGCATCTCTCTCCTTACTAACATTACTATTGTATAATGGATTTATCATTTTAAAAAGAATTTTAAGAGATAATAAAAGCGATAAAACAAACACAAAAAAAAAGGTGAAGACAGAAAAAAAAAATGCCATCTAAGAAATATCGTTCTAGGAATTTTGTATTCAGCTGTATTGCTGAAGTCCAATTCCTAGACTTCCGCAATAACCTCCATCACATCAGACACAGAACATAACGACATACAGAAAGATGTTTTTGTAAATAAAAAATAAAAAAACACTTTCAATTACCCTTCTAAACTAATAGAATATCAACTATTATTTTTTTTCCTGTTTATTTGTTTTTATTTTTATATCTAAGGCTTACTAATTAATAAATTAATTGTAATATTTATAATATTAATAATAGTAATATTTATAATATTAATAATAGTAAAGTTAATTAATAACGAAATTATTCCATAACTATTAAATTTTAAGATATTTATTTAATTTGAAAAAAATTTTAAATATCAATTCTTCATTTCGACTATTTGTAATATTGATATAAGAATAATTTTCCACTATAAGGATTAAACACAAACAGCGAAAGTCAGTGATTTTGAAAAGCAGCTTTAGGTAAGCGCAACATTAGATTCTAAAATACCGGGTGGACATAATTAAACAGGAGGTGTTTGGAAAGCGATTGCTAAAAAACTGTTGGGCCGAAAACGGCCCGATTTGATGTATTTACTATTCGGACCTTTTCTACGCTTTAGCAGAAAAATTTTTTTTAGTTCCCAATGGCGCCTCCAGGGTGGAAACTGGCGCTGTATGGTGAGCTAATCAGACATAGGAAAGAAAACAAAAGCGTTCAGTTGACAAAAGGTTTTATTGTTAGTCAGTTACGTATATGGTTCAATATGTTGTCCTTGCACGTTGTCCAAAATCTGCATTCTATAAATCATGCATGTAGATTTACTGCGGACCGCAGCAAATCTCCAGAGATTTGTCTCACGTGAAGCAGTATTCGATCCTTCAATGTTGCCAAACATTCAACGTGTCCTTGGTAAACCAATGCTTTCAAGTAACCTCACAATCAAAAGTCACATGTCGTGAGATCAAGCGAACATGCGGGCCACGTCGTCGGGAATGTTCGACTAATTATGTGGTCGTCGGTGAAATGCTGACGTAGGACTTGCTACACTGTCCATCCTATGTGAGGGGGGGCTCCATCCTGCATGAAGACAGTCGTATCAAGACATCCACGCTGTTGAAGTTCTGGAATAATAAAATTTCGCAGCATCTGTTCATATCACACTACAGTGACAGAACACGTCACTGGTCCTGTTGGTAAGTTCTTCCAAAAAGTACGGACCAATTATGAAGGAGGCGACAAAGCCATACCACACTGTGACCTTAGTGGATGTAACGGCATCTACTCAATAGCATGAGGGTTCTCAGTTGCCCAAATCCGACAGTTGTGTGCATTGACAGTGCCGCTGAGATAAAAATGCGAGTCATCTCCATAATGTTCCAAGGCCATGCATCGTCTACTTTCATCTGAGTTAGGAACAGAAAAATGCGAGTGAAATGCTGCCATGTTTCCGTATCCCCTTGAATCAGTTATTGGACTTGGCAAATCCTGTAAAGGTAAAACTTCAGCACTTTGCGCATGCATTTCCAAACACTTGAATAAGATATATCCAGTTGCCAGGATACTGCCCGAGCACAGCTAGATCAGTGTGCATCATTTGCTTCCACTACGGACTTTACAACAGTTTCAACTTCATCATTTGATACCGGTTTGCGTCCGCGTCCTCGTTGCACTTGTAAAAATCCGATATTTTCAAAACGTGAGATCATGTTTCGCAAATTGGTAATAGCCATTAGACCTTCCCGTAAGCACTTCATTGTTCGGAATAACCTTAGTGAAACCGATGCATTACTGTTATTTTGGTAATAAAACTTTATAAGCAGCGCACGATCACGTACACACAGCTTTGCGTGTAGTAATGTTCACAGCACCGTCAAGCAGTCCGAACTGACCGATGCCACTCATGTTAAAGCTTGCAACCGCTTACCTGATGTCTGTTGTCTGTCACTAAGCGGTTATCAGTATACAGGCCAGTTTCCCCCCTGGTTGCGATATTCGCAACTAAAAAATTTTTTCTACCCGAAATCGTAATCTCATGGTTTGAATAGTATGTACACCAAATTTAGCTTTTTTGGTCAAACAGTTTTCTGCTTATTGCACTCCAAACACCTCCAGTTTAATTAAGGCCACCCGGTTTATAACAGTCTAGAAGAAGGATTAACAATGAAATAAACTTTTTTGTAATATTACTATCCACTTGCTGCATATTTATAAAACGCAGCAAATGAAAAAAATAAGCATAACATAAAGATAACTTGATAACAAAGAATTTATATAAATGAAATCGTAATGGGATAAAGGATAAAGACTAAAGATAAAATAACAAATGTATATACAGGGTTTTTCGGAAATGTAGACAAAGTGAAGAGATACGGGTTCCAAAGGTCATTTTGAGTCGAAAATGTTCTATGGCATTTTGTTATACGGGCCGTAGTTTTAGAGTTAGGAAATGAATACTTTGGGAATGGTCCCTATTCAAAGAAAGCTCAGTTCACATTAGGAAGTGTAAATAAGTAAGGCTCTTTTAAAGTTAATAAATAAGGTATTTTCTTTAATTTTCATACCTGTTTTCAGTCATGACATTTGTTATCCGGATTGCTTTTTATAATAAACCTTTACCATATTTACTTACCCTTCCTAATGTGAACTGAGCTTCATTCAGTGAATCATGTCGATCTGATTCATGTCTTTGGAATTTACAGGTATGGTAATAGCTGGAAGTCTTCCTCATGTTCTGTGAACCATTCCCTGACGGCAGGGGCGTATATAAGGGGGGGGGGGGGGGGGGGCCCGGGCCCCCCCCGAAATAATAAAGATATGTCCTCCCAACGTTTTTTTTTTTTTTTTTTTGGTTGAACAGATAGGTTTTCATTGTTTTTTTGTTTGGTTGAATAGATTTTTTGGACCGGGCCCCCCCGAAATAATGAAGATATGTCCTCCCAACGGTTTTTTTTTTGGTTGAACAGATAAGTAGACACCCCATGGAAAACTAATTATATTAATCTTGGCCCCCCCCCCGAAAATATATTCTATATACGCCACTGCCTGACGGTATGAATTGGGGTATTGTGTTAGTGATTGAAATCATCTCCATTATGGAACACAGTCGCCACAAAGGGGTGTACTTGATCAGCAACGATCGCCCAGACCACCTCGCTCCTATGTTCATCCCAAAGTATCAGAGGGACCGGAAAGTAATGTCGTTTTTTTACATTAAATTCAAACAAATAAATTTTTAACAAGTTTTTATTTTTAATCAATGATGTAATCGCCCTTGTTATCAACAACCTTTTGCCATCTACTGTACAAATTTTCAATGCTGGATCAATAAAAATCAATTGGTTTTTGAGCAAAATATCTGGAGATGGCATTTTTGATATCATCCAAATTTTCAAATTTTTTGTCACATAGAAAGTGTTGTAGCGATCGGAATAAATGGAAATCCGATGGTGCAATATCGGGCGAGTCTGGTGGGTGAAGCAGTACCTCCCACCCCAATTCATTAATTTTTTCCCGATTTCGTCTTGCGCAGTGCGGTCTCGCATTATCGTGTTGCAGAATAATGCCTTTTCTGTTGACAATCGCTGGACACTTTTCAATTAAAGATTGATGTACTCCGTCCAATTGTTCACAGTAAAGGTCTGCATTCACAGTTTGTCCAGGTTTCAGCACATCAAAATGAATGATTCCGCGAATACTCCACCAAACACACAAAAGCACCTTTTTGGGATGAAACCTGGCTTAGCAGTACTTCGTGGCAATTCATTCGGAGAGAGCCACTGCCTTTTGCGTTTTGGTTTATCATAGAGGACCCATTTTTCATCGTGATCAAGCGATCAAAAAACGCTTCTGTATTGTGCCATTGAAGCAATAAGTTGCTTGTGGTGGATCGGTTAGCTTTGTGTTATTCGGACAGATTATGGGGGACCCAAACACCGGCTCTGCTTATTTTACCAATCTGCTGTAAATGTTCTTGGATGGTCGACCAAGACTGGTTAGGAGTGTTTCACAGCTCCTCGATTGTTTGACACGGATTTGCTTCCAAAATTCTGCCCTCAACACGTCATTGTCTAAAGTTGTTCGTCTTCCTGATCGATACGCGTCGGAAAGATCAAAATTACCGGATCTGAACTTAAAAAACCATCTTTGGCATTTACGAACGTCTAATGCACTTGGATAAACATAGCAAATGTTTCGTGATTCGTTGGAGCAGGCGACCTTCTTCCATTTCTCAATGGTCCAACTTTTATGCTCATGTGCTGACTGCAAGTGCTTTAGATGATGAACAGTTGTTAACAGAGGCACACGACAAGGTTTACGGCTCTGCAACCCCGTATTGTGTTCGATGATATGCTATCATCTCTATTGAAACTGTGAGAGGTTTCTGCCACAGCACCCTGACTATTGCTTCGCATAAGAGAAGATACTCTACGCTCACCTCTTCCATCAATGTTCCGGTGTCGGCCTACACTTTGAAATAAATGACAAATATCTGATAAATAGTAAACAAATATTGCCACGCGTAGAAACGACCTTTGTCGAAGTCGGATAAATTCTCTACTAATTAGCGCACCGCAACAATAATGCTCGTGGAGCCTCGATGTTATCTCTTAAATACCGGCTCGGTGATCTTATCACGTATCCCTGAGTCTGTAGGACGGGTCTGTGGGACTGCATAGCCCAAGATGGCCCTAATGTAGGACTGCATAACCCTAATGTTTTGACTGATCGGTATGAGCTTAATTTGAGTAACATCGAGTATTTCATGATACGCCTGTAAGTCGATTTAACTATTTTGATTTTGAATATATTTCGATACTTACCTTTCAGTTCGACCTCAAGTCACTGTATTTTCTCTGCTTTTAAGCTGTGTTCCAACCTATTAAGATCTTATTTGTGATAAGTTCTACAAGATCTTTTTTAATTACGTAGATTTTTGGATGTATTTATTTGAAGCGTTCATTTATTGGACACTCATTAGAAAAATGATGGAAGAAATTAATATTACGCGAAAGTTTACTTTGGGATTTTTCTTCATTATCTTCAATATATGCTTTTCATATGCTTTTTGTTTAAGGGTAATTCCATCGTTACTGACGTAACATTCAGAAATGGTGCGGATACTTATCACAGAACGCATACTGGATTTAGCAGAGTGTATACTGGATTTAGCAGAGCGTACCGATATAGTAATGCTGAGGCAATCAAAAATTTAAAACATAATTTAATATCATAAATATTAAATTCTAATGATACAATACTTTTCAAAGTTTTACTTGACATTAAACAATGCTCTGTAACAATGCTTGTTACATAACAATCATAAAGTTATGATTAGGGTATCTCAAATATCTTGTAACAGTTTTACAAAACAATAACTCATAAATGTGTTCAATGACTCTTAAGTTTTCAATCCTAGTTATTACTAATTAACTTTATCACAACTATGTACACACATGACTTATGATAATTCAACATAATGAACTCTTTACAATTTTAGTTATTTTTACTAATCATTTTTACTTATGGCTTTTCACCTAAGTGAGTATAACTTATTATTCACTCAATTGATAAGCCTTTATCACTTGTATGAGACCTTCAATTATATTTTACAATTATACAGTTTTACTTTTAATCAGTAATATTAATATTTATAATACCAATAATAATAATGGACTTTTCACCTATGTGAATAACATTAATATCTGGTATTGTTTAACTTCAACAATACTAAACAATCACTCATCAATAGATATATTTTACTATAACTCTCAATAACTATCAACTGATTTCACTATAGCTATTTCTCTAATATTTATGTCTCTTACTGTCGAAACCTTACAGAAATTACTCCCATTAAGAATTAAGGATATCAGTACTTACAAATTGTTGTCTTCAATGGCGTTCACCTGTGTAATGACTGTTGACATCTTGTAAGCACTTAATCACACACACACACACACTACTTCAATCATTTGAAGTCGCCACTTACTCTTAATTTCACTTTTAAATATTTGCACTAGGATAGCTTATTCACACACACTATATCTTGCACTATTAAATCTTCTATAGAGGTGTCTTCAATGACGATCTATCTTCGATCTTCCTTGAAGCTGGTTTTCACTTTAGTAGGCACAAATAACAAAGTTCACTCTTCGTATCTCCGTCTTGGAAATCCCGGTTAGGTTCGAGTTTTCAATTACTCCAAATAATTATTCGTAATCACAATCTTCTTGTATTACTTTGCAACGGTGAAGCTGGGCTTATAATTTTAGGATTGTTTCAACCTTTTACTTTTATCTAAGTCCTGAGTTTTTTCCCCTTAGTTTAATATTGCAATTATTTGAATGGAATTCGTAATTCATTCTCTTCTTAGATAAGACGGTTCCAAACTTTCGCTACTTCAATTTTTCTCCTAATAGTCTGCACTCCTTAATGTTAGGAAAATAATTATTATATTAGTCCGGGTAACTTCTTCTAAATTCTTATTGCTGCTTGCAATAAACTAATACTATTTATCAATAGTCTTTCACCTACTAATCCAATGGAATGTTCCGGCATATTAGAATATAGTTGAATTCTGTCTCACGATAAACTTCTACCGCTACTAATTTATTCTTCAACTGTAATTCAATCTTCGTAAATATAATCATTGACTTTAATCCACAACTTATAGTTTTTACTTTTCACTTTAAAGCGAATATTACTAATAAAATTACGAGTTTGTCTCCTCTCTTCAGAGCGGACTCTCCTTACTGGTAACGTATCAATAATTAAATACAGTTCTATTATTCTTCTTTGAATCGCTCCAAATCAAATTAAATATTAATTTGTTACTGTTCTATTCGGATAGAATTTAGCGAATATAATTTCCAGAGTTACACTTACTCCGCTGAATTTGCTGTGGTAGCCGGTTCCATTTCATATCGGGTTTAGTTAGCCTTTCCCGCCAACCTTCTCAACGCACCCGCTCAGTTCAAACTTCAAGATTCAACTGCAACAACTGTTCTCTCTCGCTATCACATGATCACTCCTTTAACGTAATAGCTTAATTTACATATTCAAATTAAACTCCTTAATTCGAATAAATAAAAATCATAAATTTCTTTTCAAGCACAAAATAAATTTCTTTTAATTAAATTCACACTTTAACTACTTTAAATTTTTATTATTGGGGAATTAAAATTTAAATATCTTCAACAAGAAGCATCCTGTTTAACCAATGTGAGTCTCACCTGACACATTTGGATTTCTGTTACTTAAGACTGTTAGTGAGTAATTAGGTGTCTGTGTATAGTCAATAATAACCTTAAAATTGGACTTCATCTGTAAATTCATCTGTATTAGTATTACCAGAAAAAAATAGTGAATACAACGTTACTGATGTAACGCAGAAAGGACACAGGTTTCACAGTAGGCACATATTTTAAATTTCTGTGAAATTTCATTGAGAAGGCACAAAGCGAATACAAAATTTTAGTCTAACACTGATGGCCATTGTTTTAACAGAATTGAATTGGATGAAAAGACAACTTTGTAATTTTCAGAAATTCTAATTGCTGTTACTGACGTAACACTCATTGTTACTGACGTAAGGTGTTCGCATAGTTTTAAATGTACCTTCAGTTTCTGCAAATAATTATGGCAAAAGTTATCATTGCAAATAAAAAACATTAAAAAACTGAAATAGCAGTTCCCAGAAAGAAGAAACACGGATCCCAACTAAGGGGTGTAAGTGTGGAGCGGGGGAGGGAGAAGGAAACATTTTCCAAGGGTACGCATATCTCTGAAACGCCTTTAGTTGGAAATATGAAATTTGATAAGAATGCTCTAGGTCAAAATCTAAAATATACGTATTCGACGAATTTTCGATATTCAGATCCTACGGGATGTAAACGGGAGGGCAAATATTCTTCAAGAATATGCGTATCTCCGAAACAGCTCGAGTTGGAAATACGAAATTTCACATTAGTGCTCCATATTCGGAATTTCCGATATTCGGATCCTAAGGGGTGGAAACGTGAAAATCCACCAAAGACTTATTACGAAATAATCGACGTTACTCAAGCAGATGACATCGATCAGTATTTGTTACGGTGCTCCAATGGGTAAAGCAGCGGATTTGTCCGATTTCGACCAAAGGTCAAATTGTGATGTCCAGACGCCTTGCTCAGAGCCTCTCTGCAACAGCAATACTGTAGTCATTTTAGGAAAATTAGTTTAAAAAATCCTTACAAGCATAGGACTTGGTATGTGGAAAGTACTTGATCATCCCACTAACATACTAAAAGCCCCCAACAATCAAACTTGTGCTACGGCCGCCATCTTGGAAAATGGCGGCTGAAATGAACTTTCTCATGCGCGTGGCAGCAACCCCTTTTAACCCCTGTACGCAAGCCCCTAATTGAGATAGAAAGATAATTTTGGTGTCTACGTCTTCCTAAGGGATTACTCTTTCCACTTATGTGTTAGGGGTCCTATGGGAGAGATAAAGGGTAAGTTCCAGCAATTTAACCAATTTTGCACAACTTTTTTGTTTTTCTTCTTCTTCTTCTACAAATTGGGTACTATCGTCAGAAGTGTAACCTCCTTGGAATCCCTGTTCCATTAGCTTTCCAACGATGTACAGTTTATGGCGCTGGGATAATTAGGAGCCGTGCTACGGCCACCAGTATGAAGTTCTATGACTTCCTTGATTTCACTGGCGGGCGTGTATGAAGGGTTGAGATATTTCTATTCTCTCAGAAAATATGCATCGTAACCAAAAAATGTTTTAAATTTGTATGTTGAACTTGAAGGTAATTTGTCTCATAAACCCAAAAACGTTTTAAGAAAATATGTGTCCTTAAAGATCTGCTGGTTTTGAATTTGTATGTTACAATAAATGAAGCATTAAATGTTTAGTGTAATAATGATTATGTTTCTCTTTATTTTTCAGATATGGAAAGAATACATGTGTTTGAAAGTGAACCATAAATATGGAAAGAGTGAATTGTGTTTTGTGCAATGAGAACCTCAGTAAAGGAAAAACTGTGATTGTAAGAAAAGGATTGTGTGGACTTACTGCAGCAAGTAAAGAAAGAGAAGATGAGTTGTGGCAGAAGTTTGTGAAGTGTGAAGAAATTAAAGTTCACGTTACTTGCAGAAAAATCTACACAAAACCAAGCAGTATTAAAGCATCAAAACGAAAGCGTGAACAGCAAGAACATGAAGAAAGAAGTGCAGGACCTTCAGAAGATCACGATCATCATTTTGTTACAAGACTTGTTGCCTATTTTGTGAGGAAAATGTAATAACTCTTAATCGTAAGTTGTCAAAAGATAGGAGAAGACGAATTTCATTGATGGAAACGAAGGAAATTCAGAAATCTATTTTGGCTAAATGT
>JAFIDM010009631.1:344241780-344256144 GCA_023159025.1 Thereuonema tuberculata
AATTTTGTGAAAATAAAATGGTTTTCAAATGATAGCCAAATTGTTGTGTGCTTTGTCTATGGTTGTAAAAATGTAATTTTCTTGATATTTAGAAATAATTTTTTTAATTTTGTATAATTTAAAATCTATAGCACTAGTAACTCTGTCATATGAATGATGTTGAATTAGAACTCACAGAAACAGCTTTCTGAAATTTGTATTGGGTTTTTTTAAATTTCAGATAGCTGTCCGGCTTAGCTATATGTTTAGTAATGTAAGTTAATTCTATTCTTATATTCTAAATTTTCTAAATTTCAAAATTGCAAATGATTTATTTGAAATCTTTGCATCGCTAAACTCGAAATTATGCATCATTCGAGTTTGGCCTTTCGATATATATATATATATATATATATATAAATATATCTTATAAATGCTTTTAATTTTCAATTATGAATTTAAAATAGAAATTCCATCATTTTAAACCAATTTTTGATCGTTAAATGAATTGAATAAGTAATAAATAAATGACAAGATAAAATGATTAGCTCAAACATCCTAAATTTTTTTATACAAATAACGAAAATGAAGGATTGGTTTCTGCTTTTTACTCAGATACAAGTAAGATTCGGACTAGATCTCAGGCAATTAAAACATTGCAAAATAACTGAATTTTCAAAAGACTTTATTTTGGTCAATAGTTTTGTATTGTAAAATAATACAATAGTAAATAAATAAATAATACAATAATACATTTTTTATAAGTTATTAAAGACCCTGGCTCTGGAAGCCTTGCATATGTAACGTAAAGAAACGGTTTATTTATTTAGGAAATTACTATCGAGTTCGGAGAATACACGACTTCCCAGTCCGTTGTGGCCTTCTCCACACCCATATCACTTGAAACCTTCCCCAGTTGGTAAAAATCACGTGATCATTATCAATTAATGTTATTTTCTAAATGATAGTTCCAACTTAATGTTCAATTTGTATAATTCGTTTAATTTAATAATTTAATTTGTATAATTCGTATAAACTATTGAAACTCCGAGAAGCCAATGGCACCTAACATCTTCCGCCATCCAGGGGAAAGCATCGCAGACTCAGAAAACCTTAACTCAGGTGCATTGAGGGTTTGCCGACACTATTCCCAGGGGCCGCCACACACTTCATGGTCATTTCTCCCCGTCCCCCAAAATACAAACGTTTATTTTTATATTTTTTACGTTGTCTTCTTTTTATCCACATTAAATGTCTTAAAGTCTTATGTGGACGATTTCCTTTTGCAAAGTAACTGAAGCTAATTCAACAAACTACAATAGATACATGAATAGGTCGATACTAATCATGTAATCATGTTTTTGACCTAATTTTCACTTTTTATTAAAGTACACGTAGATGTTATTTTTTAAATTTGTAAAATGAACTTTTTATGTACATTTTGACAAAATATACATGAATATTATAGAGACTTTTAGTTTTACGCTACTTTAGGAATTTGTGACAAGTAAATAAATCCATTTGTAATTGCTTCTTGCTTCTTTTCACTAATATCTAGAAAGCAGTATTTAAATTTATAATTCTAAATCACTTGTGTTATAAATTTCATGTTAATCAGATGCTTTTTTTTTTTTTAATGTTTTGCAATGCAGAGATTGTCAGGGGATATACATAGGGAGCACGGGCAGGGCAATGAAGGAACGATTAGATGAACACATACGAGCGTATCAAGGAAACAACAAAAATATTTCAGAGTGGGCAAACCACTGTCTCAGATATGGACACAATCCGGACCCCATTGTGAACATAGTATTTGATGTTCAAGATGAAAGTAAAAGATTTATATTAGAATCCTGCCTGATAAATTGTTGTTATTGTTTTAATAGAGATAAATCCCTAAAGGTAAGTGGGATATCGTTAGGGATTTTTTAGAAAGTCATTAATGGAAAATAAAAGAATAAAAGAAATTGTGAAATTGAAGTAAAGAAATTATAGTAAAAGAAATTAAAGTAAAGAAATTAAAGTAAAGAAATTAAAGTAACAGAGATTTATAAAAGGTTTTACGACCAATGATATTGTCTTTCCGATTTCAATTTACTGTTCATAGTTATTATCGTTTTTATTTTATTTTTATTTAACATTATTTTATTTTTAACAAAGGTTTGATGTTGTTTACAAATATTTGATGTTGTTTACAAATATTTGATGTTGTTCAGTTGTTAAATGTTTTACTTTGTAAAATTAAGAATAATTTTCTTCTTTTCATTTGTATTTCGTATATAGAACCATGAGTAAGTCTTAATGTTAAGTTAAGACGAAATATCGGCATGAGATTTGGATTAAATTATTATTTTTTGTGTGTAATTTGAAGTTTATGATACAGAAGTATTTGTATATCAGATGCTTTATTTCTGGTAGTTACAAAAAGTAATCCCGTAAAAATTTGCGGTTTCTTGAAAAATAAATGTGCGAAGATAATATCAAGTGAAATGAAGTTTATAGCTTACATTTAAATTTAACACACATCTGTAAGTATCGTAAATAGACATGTTTCTACTTTTGAAAAAATAATATACAAATCTGGAATAAAAGCGAAATCAATGTCTAACAGCAGCTCAGTTAAATTAACATGTTTTGATAATCGATTTATGAGAAGCGCAAATATTTACTTGACATAAGTCGAAGCAACCATTAAGATTTTTTTATGGGGTTACCAACCTTGGAATCTCAAGCTGGGGTTTTTATGGATTTCCTAATGAAAGTAGTTGTGAAGTTCAATAGTAAGTTTATTACACTTAATGGATGTCGTAAATATTGGAAGATGTGGTAATAGAAATCAGATAACACTAGCTTCGACTCACATTTTATCAATTAATGAAGTTAAGGAGTCCTCCGAGCAAAGTATATTAACAACACAACATTCAAGAGAAGAGTCACTTCCCTTCAGTAATAAATTTAAGCATCAGAAATTTAGAGCGTTCGTCATAAGAGCCTTTTTCAAAACTTACAGAAATATGACCTCCACTAATTTTTTTTTGAGGAATTCTTTGAATGAGGACAATTCCATTGATGTAATGAAAGAATACATCAGTTAAGTAACGGATAATTCTAGGAAAGCCCAAAAAGAATAAAAAGAAAACGAAAATTACTTTCAGAAATTTTATGTAATTAGAAAAATATTTCTAAATGGAATGGAGTATAATGAAAGTAATGCTGAACGGAGAGAAAAATGCATTATCCAGGATTTTTTTTTTAAATTCTAGCATTGAAATAATTTATAACCGGAGATTAAAAAACGACGGACCCCTTTTGAGGAACAAAATCAGTGAACAAAAAAAATCATAAATGGTTGTTGGAAAATTTCTTTTCTTCTGATTAAACATAAGGGATTGTGTTCAAACAAAGGAGTTGCAGAAGAAAGGTTGCTGTTAGAACATTGTATTACTTTCATCTTAAACATCTCTTTTAGTTCAAGTTTTAGCTACAGAATCATTCTGAAATACTGAACACTTCATGAAATCTGCTTCATTGTCAATTTTATACAAAATTATAAAAATATTTTTTCTATATCTGATTTATAAAAGATTGGAACCATTAAAGCATATTATAGGAAATATAAATATATATATATATTCCTCGTACTATCTCAGGAATTTATATTTAAGTCCTAATTGAAATTTTTTTTTTCAATTAACAAAAAGTCTTATCTAAAATCTATACCAATTCAGTAGATTAATAAATAAATAAATAAATAAATAAATAAATAAATAAATAAATAAATAAATAAAAGAATGAGCTGCCTCTATACCTGCGGTCTTGCAACCATAAAGTGGCAATGCAATACTCCTTAGGTTATAAATATTGTGAGAATGTGGAGAGATGTGTATCATTTTGTGATAATGGATTTTCCTGAGAACAAAACTCGTGAAATTTCCAATATAAATATAGAGTACAGAAAAAAAAAATCTTCTAAGATTTCCTTGGAATATTTTCTGGAAATTTCTGTTATAAATTGCCCTTTGCGAACAGTATATTGATGAATATTAAGATTAATAGGGTTTTAGTTGTTCTTCTTTCAACTATTCTTATTTCAAGATAGTTTTATAATAACAATGGGTGAGACCAAATTATTTACAAGTGACATCCTGGAACATCTGTTCACGCTCGTTGGCAATCATCAGTCAGGAGAAGTCACAGTAAATAACAAGGTCTCCGTACTGAGGCTAGTATGAATGATACATCGGAAGTAGTTTTATATATTTAATTATAGTAAATATCGAAAGGCACTTTTCTTGCATTTGTTATTGTTATGCAATTTACAATTTGGGCTTTTTTTTTAACAAAAGTTACAGTTTTCCGAAAATTCAATTTATTAAATTACTTTTTATAATGCTGATTTCTATCCAACGCAATAATGTTAATTTTTCAAGAATAAAAGGGTTAAGCAATAGCGTGCTCAGGAGATTGGAATGAGGGAGGGAATGATGATGATCAACCAAACAAAAAAAAATTTCCGGTAGTAGTAGGGTTACAAATAAAACGATGGGAATAATGAAATGTAACCTATATTTTTATTTTCAATAAGTTTTCTTTTGTTGTTTTTGAACAAAATTGAAGATAATTAATTTTTGTAAAAACTAAAAATGAAATTTTACATTTTTCTAGTTTAAAGAATTTGCCACGAGTCATTCAATTTCAAATGCCGGAGAATTTTCCTTAATAATAACTAATTAAAAAAATATCCAGAGTCAAATATAATCAAAAATGGGAATTTAATTCCAATTTAGCTTAGCAAAATGAAAAGCTTACATTCATTGTAGTTCGCTTTGGTAAATTAATTTTGTTACAAAGGAAAATACTTTCCTTAATAGAAAACAATTTTCCGAATAAAAGATTTAGAAATCTATTAGAAAGGTCTTTGGAAATTCAATTTCTCCTGAGGGAACTGATTTTCTATTGCTTTGGGAATTACAGCGAAGCCTTCTAAAAATACATTAGGGAGCATTTTAAGCTTTCTTTAAGGCTTTAAGGCTTTAAGGCTTTTGGCAAAAATTTACGAAAATGTATTCATCCAATTTTACGCATCAGTTGTAATACTTTAAGAACCAATTATATTCACATTAGTAATTTAAAAAAAAACACATATGATAACAAACTAAGTGATTCAATAAATTCTCTTTCGTTTTGGGAATCGCAATCTTCGAATGGTTCACATATTGATTTTTATTAATAGATAACATCTAAAAATAGCAATTATTCAATAGAAACATATAAATTAAAACTAAAGAAAATAGGTAATTTTCAAAAGAAATCAATTTAAATAGATGTTCTCCTTCATGTCTCATTAAAAAATAATACTAATATAATTCTTTTAATAGTGTTTTTAATTCAGTCCTTTTATTACAAAGTACACTAAACTTATTAAAATTTCTACACCAGAAAAGGCATGAGATAGTTAAATGAAAAGTAAGAAACAGGTAGTAACGATATAAGAGATATAGGTGACGAGGTCCTCGAAACATACAGTACTGAGAGTAAGTGGTTGTGATGCCCAGGATTTTGGAATTCAATAGAAACAAAACAAAAAACATCATGTCCTTTATCGTCATGTATTTCTCAGATTGATTGGGGGTTATAGATAAGCCGATGAACTTTCCGAGCAAAAAATCCAACATTTCTTCCATTTTCGGATGCAATGGGGGGATTCTAACCTAATACTCCCCTCCTTTGGTACGCCAATGCCTTCGTGGGATCAACTTAAGTTCTTAGTAGCACCTGACGAAGTTCAGACAAACAAATGCCACATGTTGAGTCGGTGTGTTTGAGGACAGGAAAGGAGAGAAAGGAGAATGGGCAGATCTGCCCCACACTGTAAAGCGATAAGATATACGTAAAGAAAGATCTCCGTAAGCAGAACATTTTTTATTATTTTGACTTTGATTATGTCTCAATTATTAGTCCGTTCGGAGTTACATAATTCTAGATATGACTTATATTAAGTTATGTGGTTAGTGTGGGTTGCAGGGAAGCCAAGCACCTCGACCTTTGATATGACTTATCTAGTTGACATCTTAATTCCCGGATGTATTAATTAATTTTCATTTAATAATTATTTTCAGTAGCAGTAAATATTATTTTCATTTATTACATGTAAATAATTATTATTTACTTGAAATAAATGATAATATTAATTATTAATTACGTATAATAATTATTAAAAGTTAATTAAATAATAACTTCAAGAATTATATAACTCGGAACGGACTAATAATTGAGACAAGTCGTAATAATAAAATACGTTCGATTTAAGGAGATCTTTCTATAGGCATAAATCGTATCACTATACAAGGTGGGGCAACTTCCCATATAGTTTTGTCCATTGTCCTTTCACTAGTGCTAAGCTTAGTTATCGTGAGGATTCCGCAATGCCGCTCATCATGAAATATTAACAGTCCACACGAACAGCAAAGTATAATTATGTAAGAAAGAACAAACAAACAAACTGCATTTTGTAATTCTTATCAAAGTCTGGAAATCTATTAAAATTGCGTACGAAGATAAGATTAGATCTGCATTCATTTGACTTATATTGCTCAAAAACATTCATTCTAGGTAAATGACATTATATACTCCACGAAAATAAACATTTTAACAGATCTATATTCCAAAGAACAGCAAGCTATTAAAAAAACCGCTTAATTAACTTGCAAATGAGATTTGACGCCTGTCTATTGAAGCGGTTGATTAGTTTAGCCTTTCCAAATAGATACATCTATTAAATCTAAGCACATTGCCCTGTTGGCTTGATTCTAATGGATTTGTGGGCGTAATGAATGCTGATAGAATTTTCTACGAGAAATTGTAACACTGTTCGAATAGGCTAATTCAAGTGAAAGAACTTTCGATGAATAAGGGACAAAATCATTAAATCGAATTTCCTGTGAATGTATTATAATTTATAGCTTTGGTCATTTTGAAAGCTATAAAGCGTTGTCCTACTATTAAAATAAATTCAAAGTTTTAATGCTGAGACTGACTAGTTTTGATTAAGTTTTGAAAGCAGTCTCGATAAATTGAGATAGGTCGATACTTCTCCAAAATAACAGTTTTTTTTTTTTTAATCATGTTGTAATAGTCGTTCAAAAATATTGAATTACATTAGAAACTGCTAATGTCTCTTGGCATGTTTTTTTTGTTTTTGTTTTGTTTTTTCTTTTCTTTTCAACTTCTGGTATCTATTTTAAATTTTTTTTTGAATTATTTGGTTGTCAGGTAGTCCAGTGGTTTAGGCGCTGGACTGCGGACTGGAGAAGCCCGGATTCAATTCAAGAGGTGGTGGGGATTTTTCCACGGAGGAGGTGAGGTTATTTCTCCTCTGTCAAATTGGGTAGCGGGTTTCTTACTCGGCGGTTAAACGCGGGTGGGAGTGGGGCTGACCATTCGACCTGACCTTGTCCTGTTAGTCGTGAATCACTGGAAGGTTAAACTTCTCGGGCATCCCAGGGCTTACCTGATCTGTTGCGGTACAGCTTTACTTTGAAAAATTTAGCAACCCTAATAATTCTAATTAGCGTTGTTAAATTGTTGCAAAATATTCAGTTGATTACACATCGGCGATTCAGCTGAAGACAAGACATTTATAATAAGCTTAATCGCAGTTCTTGAGTTCTCTCAGAATGCAACGTATATCATCGATTATACTGTCCTGACACTGTCCTTCATTATACTGTCCTTCAGTTTGCTCGGCATGACAGACTGAAAAAAAAATGGCGGCCTATACTTCACATTCAAAACTTGCTCAAAGAAAAGCCATCAACAGTCAATCCAGAGAGATTATTCTTAATGTTGATCGTTTCAAAAACAAAAGAATTCCAATTCTATTAACGAAATTACTCGTCAACGAAATGATAGGTTTTCACGGCAAGAACGTTTGCTTTCCTGCATAACGGGCAGCATTAATAATGGCGAAAGTAGTCGATGATAATTTTCCAGCCGACTTAAGAATCGCTGCGAGGATTATAATGAGATCTGTTAATTTCCTTCAGTATGACATTAAAAATTCAAATTCAATACATCTGATAGAATTCTTTTTTTTTTTTTTTAAAGACTATATTCTTGATATATATAAATATTTGTGAAAGACGTTGTAGAACGTCAACTTACAATAAATACTATTCTGAGGTTCCAGACATTAGTCTTAAGACAGTGTAAAGTCCCGCGAACACCATGCAATTTTTCAGCAACTTAGTCGTCCGATTTTGACGTCACGATATAAACTTTTATCAAACCCCGAACACCATGCAACTCGACATGAAGTCGGCGGTGATAGAAGGAATCCCATAATGCAATGCGTTTCCCAAACCCGATGTGGAAAATCCGAAAAAATCGAGGTTTTGAAACCTCTCTGATAAATTCTGCCGCATACAATTTCTGCACTTCAGTATAAACTTTATTTATGCATGAAAGAAACTCGCAATACTCTTGATATTCATTGAGTACGAGCATGTCTTGAATCGAATCGGCGAATATCATCTTCGACGCCATTTCTTCCATGGGCGTGACGTCACGACTGACGTGTTCCAACGCTGCCCTGTGATTGGGTAATTCCCAGCGACTTCGATGCAATTTTTCGAGTTGCAGGTGTAGAAACAACTCGAGTCGGATGACAAAAGTTGCAGTCAAATTGCATATAAACGGGCTCAAAACTGTCTATATCAACTCGTGACGTCAAAATTGGACGACTAAGTTGCTGAAAAATTGCATGGTGTTCGCGGGCTTAAGTACTGCATCTACTGGCAATTCATATTAGTTATGTAATGATGGCAAAATTACAAATTGATCGCAAAATTACAAATTGATGGCAAAATTATAAATTGATGGCAAAATTACAAATTGATGGCAAAATTACAAATTGATGGCAAAATTATTTTAAGAAAGTCTTCATTAGAAAGTTGCATGCCATTTAAATTTATGATGTACATTATTTTTCATTTATTATTTTCTTTTTAGTCTAAAAAATACTTAAAATAAAAACTATTAAGTGTCTGTTAAACAAACGGACACACACTAAATTAATATAAATCAAAATTCATATTCTAAAACCCTAATTTCTAAATCTATATTTTTTAAAAAATTTCTTAAATTAATAATAAAAAAAGAATACAAAGCAAGTGTTTTTTTTATTACATAGCAGATGTTAATAGCTGTCAATCTTTGTGAAGGAAGAAATTTGGGCATTTCTACCACACATTTTCTAGAATAATTTGAAGAGTCTAATCAAATGAAACTCTTTAAATGAAATTTTTAAAAGGACTTAAAAAAATTAAAAACTTTCGATTTAGTAATGACACATCATTGATCAATATTTTCTTTTAAATTTTTGCTTATTTTCGATTCTTTGCAAATATTGCTATTAATTACATTTTGATTACCAAGCCTTTAATATCATAAATTTTAATTAAGGTTAAAATGAATTTATTCTTTTATTTAAAGAATAAAGAATGAATTTCTGTGTACTCTTGAATCACATTTGATCTGATTTTTTTCCCCCTTTGGTTTTCAGATCCATCGGTCCTTAAACATCCTGGAGTGTCTTCATATGGGATGCGACGCTTCGTTCCCGCCCTCCAAGTGGTCTGTTCGAAGTCGGAATGATATTTCCACCCTAGCTGTTGTTTTCCGCTCTTTTCTCGGCCGAAGACTGACCTTGATTTACGGTTAGACGACTGGGTTTATTGATTTCTCGTCTCGCTCTACACTCTCCGGCACTCCATAAGAATTTACACACAACGTGAAACTCCATTAGGCATTGCTAAGGTCTCTTTGCATTCAGAAAGAGCATGAAAAGAAATCTTTCTTCTGAGAATACACTGGTGTTCTTATAGTTGCCGAAGCAAAATAAAAGATATGGAAAATTTTAAATTAATATAGTCGATTGGTATATTAAATCTTTTAAAATCTTTATTATAAGAGAAATAAACACAAAACAAAAACAAAGATAATAATGCTGTAAATAATATGTTCCTAGAAATCCTTAATATAACAACAACTCCTTTAATTTCTAAGATATTTCGTCCTTCTTTGCGAAGGACTTCTTCAGATGGTACCAGAGGACAAGAATTCTTCCTCTACATTTCCAAAGAGTTGTTGTTATATTAACGATAATAATGTTTGGTTATGATAAAAATCCTCCGTGGAACCCACTGTAACAGTACAAAAGAAATTAACTTCCATTTCTTTTTTTTTCTATTTCATCAGCGACATTAATGTTAATTTATTAAATAATGTTATGTTTTATAGAATGGACACCAAGCAGTTGTCTATACTGTTTTTAATTTTTTATAGTTTTTTTGTAAGGACTGAAAGACCATATTATTTATTTCGGAAACTGTAAAAATGGCAGATCTGGATTGGTGATGTATTGTATGGAGTTAGCTATTTAAATACGCCCAAGTTCTAAATATAAAATAAAAAATGGGTTATAGGAAATAAATTGATTATTAGGCGTAAAGAAGTATTACAATAACAAAAATGTTTAGAATGCTTATTTATTCAATAAATAAATATAAAATGCCTGAAGAAATGTTAAAGTAAACATATTGATCAGTGTCGAGATGCAAATAAACATTTTCATAACATTATCTTCAATCTAAAAATTGTGCAAATGTCAATCATTTGTAAAATGAGAATATACAAAAGGCTAATGCCTTATTCAAACGACACATTTAAAAGTACTTGAAGGAAAAAACCTTTGAACTGACAGCAAAGGCCTTTTGTCGGAATAAAATAGCCAAGATATCTGCTTGTATATCAACAAATATTGATGTTTCTTATTAGTAGTTCAGCAATGACAAACTTTGTTTTCGTAGTTCCTAACGACTATGAATTTACTACCACATGAGTTTACCTTCTTGTCATTAATAATTACTTGACAATGGAGTACTATTTAATCGTAAATATTTAGAGTAAATTGTAAATATTGTAAATATTTAGAGTATCTTTTGTAAATATTTGTAAATATTTTTACAAAGACAGTAAAACCTCGTCGTCACCCGGATAAGTCGTCACTCCGTTTAAGTCGTCCCGACAAGGTCTCATACACAATAATGTAAAATAACCCTCCTTTACCCGTCACCAAATTTAATTCTACTCCGGATAACTCGTCACCCTCAAAAATGGCCAAAAGCATCTTTCTTCTCCATTTTGCATGCCATCGTGTTGAATTTTCAGTACCGCATCTTCACATTAAGAAAGCCAAGCCTTTAAGGGGGATTTAGGATCGATCACGCTTGTCACTTCATTCCTTTCCTACTCCTTCGGGGGATTTAGGTTCTAGGAATCTCGCTGCTAATCATACAAAGCACACTTCTCGCTGCGACTCTGTCGAGTGTAGACCTTTTTCTTGACCGCTCTTGAGTGTGACTTCATTTCATAGCGAGTAAGCCCCACTGTAAGGGCTATTTTTTCTCTTGCAATTTCGTGGTTCGATTACGTTTTTAATTTGCCAGGGAAACGAAAACTTACCTCGTTATCTTTTAAAGAAAACAAAAACAACTTAATTGCACTTTTTGAAAAATCAAACGTTTCGAAATAGCTTTTGCCAAAGAACACCATATTCCCAGGACTATATTAAACGACATTCTTTCATCGAAACAAGTAATTGAAGAAGCTGACTGCAAAGACAAAATAAAGAGAATGAGGAAATCGAAGTTTGAGGAAGTTTTAGTTCGATGGCTAAAACATTCCAGATCGCAAAATATGCTGATTTCTGCCGTGATTCTCAAAGAAAAAGCCATGGAAATTGCTAAGGAGATGAACATTGAAGATTTCGGCGGCAGCAATGGTTGGCTGGAACGTTTCAAAGACAGACACTGCCTTTCTTTTAAAACGATTAAAATATGGTAACTATAAAAAGTTTTTTTTTTTTTTTTTATTTTTCCACTCATTCATTTGCATGTATTAATATCTGTAAATCTTGTCTTTCTCACCGAATCCTATAGCAATTCATGAAAATACTATATTCAGTGTTTTTTTTTTTTAAATTCCCACTCCGCCTAAGTCGTCACTCCGCTTAAGTCGTCAAAAATGTTTGGTCCCTTGAGTGACGACTTAACGAGGTTTTACTGTATTGGTAATTAAATATTTAAATTGTAAATATTTAGAGTATCTTTTGTTTATTCGCTTACCAGTGATATAGAAAATTTAACTTCGTTATCTCATATCCAATCATATTGTTCGAAACACGTTAATATTTATATCCACAGCAATCAAATTCTGATCATTTTACCGATTGCATATTTCCTTTAATCTGAACTGCGAATTACTCTGTTAAGACGATTTCTCTCTTTCTTTTTCTTATCATGAATTCATATTCGAAACTAGTATTTTTATAGGATGCGGCAATATTAAAAGTAGACTTTCGATCAAACAAAAGTAATTATTTATTGATAATTAAGAGAAATACTGCTAAGGTATAAAATTGAATAGCAAAGAAAAAAACAATTTTACCCTAAATATATAACATAAGCCTTGAAAAGCCTTTAAGAAATGCATTTCAAGAAGAAAGAAGGTAGCAGTTTTTCTCGTAATAACGATAAATTTTGATTAATTAAGGTTACTGAATGAACCCAGTGTGACTGATATTATCATAATTGATAAAGAACTCGAAAAAAATATCAATCGTATTTGAGATACTAGGCTATTATAAGACATAAAACAACTTTGTATTTCTAATCCTTTTTAAAAAGAAAAGCTATATTCATAAATAATGTAAGTTTTATATATCACATAAATAATTTTACATTTACAAAATAAATCTTTTCGTAATTTTAAATTCTTTCATATCTACATTTGCTTGATTTTGGTTAAATTTTGAAATCAATAACTGGACTCGGTAATTACAAATTTTGTTTTACTTAGAAGATATCTAATTACAAATTCCTTCAACTCTTTTATCTCCCTGTTGATGATGTGAAAATGGAAGTGGAACTTAATTTATTTGGGTTTAAAAGAAAATGAAGGAAAAAAATATCAAAATTTATGGGTCAATTACTTGCAACAAAATAAGAAAATGAAGATAGGGATTGTTTATTAGCAAACTTAGTATGAATATAAATCATTTTGAACGGGGAAGGAAGAAAAGAAGATGAAAACGCTTCATCTTTGAAGGAGCCTCATCCCAAAACTAACAATGTTTTTGACTTAACGTAAGTTTAACAGTTTCCAACTTAAAAAAAAAAAATATATAGTTTAAATTTATGCATTAATGCGAAAGCACTTATCTGTATAATCAAGAAGAAATTTGTTTTTAACCTGCTACAAAATATTGAGAAAATTATGAATCTAAAACAATTACTAACATACATATTCCTTATTATTATAGAAACCTTTTAATTTTCAGATGAACAAATAAAAAAATAGCTTCCATTTAACATATAGTCAACTTAAAAAATTGTAGCGTTAAATAATCTCTGGGTTTTTTTTAGCATCAAATATATGTTTGATTTCTATTTCTATTGATCTATTTCAATTGGAATGATTTATGTTCATAAATCATTGTTTTTAGTATTTGCATTACACGAAATAAATGCTAATGTTTTAATTGGCTTTTTAGAACTTTGATTTCATGGAAAACCTACATAATTTTTGTAATAAATATTTATAATTTACAGTAAAGCAAAAGAAGTGTAAAAGTCTTTAGCCTTATTTTCTTACACATAAATAATTCAATGTATGTTATTTTCTTTAAATCAAATTCTATTGAATCAAAAGCTCATTTATAAAACTCATGACATTACTTAAATTCTAATTACGTAATTTATTTATTGCATAGAACCACGTGATAATGGCGCGAACAGATCTTAATATTTCTTACGAACTGGTCTAAATGTAGGCTAGCTAAGAAGGTCTAAATATTTATGCAACAAAATAGCCCATATTTAGACCTTTTTTATTTATTTGGAGCAAAAAAAAAAACCAACCAAAAAACAATTAATTTCTGATTTCTTCTTTTCAGAATGCCCAGAAATTCTCCAAAACATTATTCGAAAGGATAAAGTTTAAAAGCGCAATCTACCTGAACATGATAGCGGCTTAGAATTTCCACAAGGGGAGGGAATTTTTGGGGCAAATGTATTCAGCGTTTTATGTGGGCCCAGTGATTGTGCAGCGGCTGAAAAGGACGTTTATATTTGTGACTTTGGAAATAAACAACTAACATTAAATTTAATTGTTTTAACATTTTTTCACATTAAAAAAAAAAAAAAAAATTCGAGTAGTACAGTAAATTTTTGTTGGTCGCCCTTATTGCACCACAATTTCAAAACCAGATTTCTGTAAGAAAAATAGCAATCGAAAGGCACAAAGCTAAAGTTAGGATTCGCACTT
>JAFIDM010009631.1:344266144-344281829 GCA_023159025.1 Thereuonema tuberculata
ACGTCTAAACTGTCAGACAATATTTCGAAATGAAAAAAATTAAAAATAAAAAGAATCCGAACTCAATTATCGATTATTTATTTTTGTAAGTGTTATATGCAGCTACACACCAATATAATAAAAGTTACATGGGTACATAATATTCTTTTGAGCTTACTTGAAATTATGAATGTTGTTTGGGGACGCGTTCCCAAAATGACTATTTAAGTATATTTTATAAAAAAAAAATAAGAAGAAATAAATATTACTTAAAGATACGCTGGGTGCTAATAATTAGGGATATAATTAAAGCTGTAAAGAGCACATCGTAACAGTAATATTTAATTTTAGCATGAAAATGTTAATCAGAAGCGAATTTCTCACCTCTGTGATTTTGACCCATATATATTACTTTCCAGATTAAACAAAGAATATATCCAATATCTGATATATAAGATAGTTACTGTAAATTGAGGCTTTGATCAACCAATATTTGCTAGTTTCTAATTTTCCTCAGATAATCCGTTTTGCAAAAATGTAATATATGTACGTTATATTACAAAGATGACTTATTGTATAATTGAATCGCAAATGTGAAAAAGGTACTAAGTCAACTTTTTGTACATTTTGAGTTAGAACTGAAAATGGGTTCCCATGCATCATTTAAATGGGAACTAAATCAGGCTTTTCCAGTAGTCTCAGGAGGTCAAAAACTTGAATACTGCTTTAAATTTTTTCATTATTTTTGCACTAGGGTTACATTGCCATATGATACTATATATAATGTATATATATATACAGTAAAACCTCGTTAAATCGTCACCCGGATAAGTCGTCACTCCGTTTAAGTCGTCGTTTTCCTTTGGTCCCGACAAGGTCTCATACACAATAATGTAAAATAACCCTCTTTTACCCGTCACCGAATTTAATTCAACTCCGGATAACTCGTCACCCTCAAAAATGGCCAAAGCATCTTTCTTCTCCATTTTGCATGCCATCGTGCTGTCTTTAAATCCCCGCCTTTTCAGCTCCGAATGTCTTTTCATTTCATAGCGAGTAAGCTCCGCTCTAAGGGCTATTTTTTCCTCTTACAATTTCGTGGTTCGATTACGTTTTTAACATGCCAGGGAAACGAAAACTTATCTCGTTATCTTTTAAAGAAAACAAAGACTTAAAAAATCAAATGTTTCGAAAACAGCTTTTGCCAAAGAACACCATATTATTACCAGGACTACATTAAACGATATTCTTTCATCCAAACAAGTAATTAAAGAAGCTGACTGCAAAGACAAAAGAAAGAGAATGAGGAAATCGAAGTTTGACGAGATCGAGGAGGTTTTAGTTCGATGGCTAAAACATGCCAGATCGCAAAATGTGCCGATTTCTGCTGTGATTCTCAAAGAAAAAGCCATGGAAATTGCTAAGGAGTTGAACATTGAAGATTTCGGCGGCAGCAATGGTTGGCTGGAACGTTTCAACGACAGACATTGCCTTTCTTTTAAAACGATTAAACTGTGGTACTTGTAAAAGTGTTTTTTTTTTATTATTATTTTCCACTCATTCATTTGCATGTATTGATTTCTGAAAATCCTACAGCAATCTTGAAATCTCATCTAATCCTAAAGCAATTCTTGAAACTACTGTATTTCAGTATTTTTTTGGGTTGTTGTTTTTTTTTTTAAAAAAAAAAATACCCACTCAGCCTAAGTCGTCACTCCGTTTAATTCGTCAAAAATGTTTGGTCCCTTGAGTGACGACTTAACGAGGTTTTACTGTATATAACTTATATGATTAAGTTTGTACTAAAAAAAATTGAAATAAAACATTTTATTTTAACTGCAAAATGCGACAATATAATTGCAAAACATGGAAAAAGGTACCTAAGTCACCCATAATCTGGAAAAAGGTATTAAGTCGGAATTTTTAATTTGCATACATTTGCATACTGACCTAAAAATAAACAGATGACAGGCATGGGTCGGCTTCACAGTCGTTTCACACCACACCAATGGATTTTTAATTGCTGGCTCTAATTTTGAAAGTGGAAGGCTTTTTTGTGTTTTCTCAGTTTAGTGTTTCTATGACTTAGTACCTTTTTCATATTTGCGATTCAATTAATATTAATAGTTCTCAGGAGAAATTCTCATTGTAATTATATTAGGTTATCATGAAGGTTTTTAGATTAAAACCAAATTTTTCTTACCATTTTTTACTTGTTTCTTGGACTTATACAGTACAACTGCCAGGATGAGCACCATCAAGAAAATTAACAAAGATGAAATGGCGGAAAATTGGATGATAATGCTGATGGTATTCTGGAAAATGATAATGATAATGTTAATCAATTTGGGGATTCTGCTGCAAAATCCACCACATATCTGTGCTGCCCATACTTTACACTTGCATTTCCTTTTGAAAGAAATTCGTTTGGGAAAGGTCATTGCAATAACACCTAAGTTCGATGCAATATTCAAGTGACATGGAGGAAAAGGAACGTTTTTGGAACAAGCAAAATTACGTACTTAATGGGAATTAAGAATTAATTAAACCTAGAATTAAAATGTTTCTTCATTGATATCTTACACTCGAAAAACTGTCAGAGGCAGAACGGAAAGAAGTAAAGAAACTTGAGGCTTTGTATGGTTTGAAATCAGCACATTTGATTCCTTTTTTTTATAAGTAATAGACAATATAATTTTCTGCTTCTCGCAAATTGGTAGAAGATTAGTAGACAACATAAAGAATTTAATATTTGCTGAAAATTATTCTATTAGATAATAACATCCTTTCCAAGCAATCCATGTAGATGAGCAGTAAAAAAAAGGTAAAGATATTACGTTATTACGTTAATAATCGAAAGAAATTACTGCAGGGTCACTTCCTCTGCAGGGCTCTGGGGTTGGCTCCCGATGAGCCAAAGGGACCTATTGAACCAAACTGTCCCACCCACGAAGGAGGCGCGATTGTGTGCCTACTGCTGCCACTTCCTCCTCCCGAAGGTGAAGAAGCTGCTGAAGCAGAAGATGAAGAAGGAGACGAAGAAGAAGAATTAGAATGAATCGAAAGAAATGTTACTATTAGAATGAAAGCGGGAGAAACAGCTACATGCTGACCACTCTGCATACAATCCAAATCACTGAATTTTTATATCAGGAAGATGATCTGGATTTCGAGAAACATTAAGATAATCGACCATTGAATTTGGAGTGAAGTAGTCAAATTTAACAATGCACTATAAGAATGCTTTAAATTCTTCTTCTTCTTCACGTGGCATCTCCATCCAGGAGGTCGGCGACCATGGTTCTAAAATTTTCTCTGTCTCTTGCTATTCTGGAGAATTCCTGGTAATTCCTGCCAGTCCATTCTCTGATGTTGTCAAACCAATTCTTTCTCGGTCTTCCTCTGGGTCTTCTCCCATCCAACTTTCCCTCCAGCATCAACCTCTGTAGATCATCTTGTCTCATCAGGTGACCGAAGTATTTCATTTTTCTTTCCCTTATGGTCTTAATCAAGGATCTCTCGTATTCAGCCAATCTCAATACCTCCTCATTACTCATTCTTCTTGTCCAAGGAATTTTAAACATTCTTCTCAAAATCCACATCTCAAAATTCTCCAATTTTCTTTCTGTCTCTCTACTGAGAGTCCAGGTCTCAGATCCATAAAGGAGTGTTGTCCATATATAGCATTTCATCATTTTTTTCCTTAAATTAATGGAGATATCTCTTAATGTCAGAGTAGCTCTCATATCCATAAAAGTCTTTCTAGCTATTTCAATTCTCCTTTTAATTTCTCTAGTGCTGGTCCCATCCTCTGTGAAAAGCTGTCCTAAGTAAATGAAGGAGTCAACCTGTTCTAGTCTTTTATTGTTTATCTTTATGTCTATCCCTGTCATCTCATTTCCTCTTTTAATTACCATACATTTTGTCTTCTTATAATTAATCTGTAGACCAAGTTCTGCATTTCTTCTTTCTATCTCGTTCACCAACAGTATCGTCTGCGTATCTTAAGTTGTTGAGGTTCCTTCCTCCCATCTGATTCCTCCAAATTGATTTAGCTCTCTAAAAATCTGTTCACTATATATATTATACAGAAGTGGGGAGAGAAGGCAACCTTGTCTTACTCCCTTTTTAATTTCAAAGGGATCTGTTTCTTCTCCACCGATTCTCACTGCTGCTAATTGGTTCCAGTATGAGTTTATAATGATTCTTAAGTCCTTTCCATCAATTCCTATACCCTGTAAGCATTGAAATAAACGGTTATGGTCAATTGAGTCAAATGCTTTGGCATAATCAACAAAGCACAAGTAGATCTTCAAATTAAATGAATATGCCGGCTTTAAATTATGCCGGCATATTCAGCAAATGCAAACTGAGTTACTATGCGTCTCATCGGAGAATGTCAACCAAAACTAGCAAATGTTCTTCATGTTCTTGCTATTTATTGCTATAAGGTAACTTAACTTCATCTCAACAATCTCCTATCACGCCTGACTGTTCAAACTATTCAAAGCAACAGGAGCGCAAGCAGAAAGGAAATGATCTCCGTTTCAGTAGATGGGTTCTTTATCAAATTGATCCCTTCTGCTCCCTCCCAACACATCTTAGAAGTTTATATTCCATAAACTAAGTTTATGGTTTAAGTTTGTTACTAAAAAACAAAGTGTTAGGAAGCTAATGATGCTAGAAATTCATTTATTAAGAAATACATATATCTTTTGAAAGTGGCATTTGATTCATTGTGTTATTATTAACAAAATGCAGAATGTTTCTTTGTTATCAGATTTCCTTTTATTAAATTATGATTTAATCTATTTCTATTTCATCTCGAACATTCAACATTTGTAAAATTGTAATTAACTAACTAAAAAAAAATATTAAAAAAAAAAAAAAAATTCATTCTAAAAGTACTATATTTCCGATAAATAATATTATGTTCGAAAAAATGATGACATTTGATACACAGTTCTGTTTTCATGATTTTATATTTGTAGCAGTGTTACATTCATCATGTCATCAAATATGTTACATTTAATTCTTTATAATTCTGTTAAATACAATCCTTAAGATTAGAGGAGCTCTCATTATTAAAGCACATTATAGCACTACATTTAATTAACTTAATAAGTTTTGAATATGGAATGAATTCAGAAAGAGAAAAATTGCTAAAATTTTAATTTTATTTTATATAAAATATTGATGCAGGACCGCATTAATCTAAGATAGTTTTGGAAAAAATGCAAGACCTATAAAAACAAAAACAATAAAACCATTATACTGTGTAATTATCGTAAATTAATTTTCTTTATCTAGGCACCATAATTTTAGTGATGACTGATGATCCCGAATAACGGGGTAGAAATCGATCAAAAAGTGGAATCAAGAACAAATAATAAAAAGTGTTTTCCTTACTGATTATTATACTTAAATTGAAAAGCTTATGATGCGAAAAAAGAGAATGCTTGACATAATAGAGAGGGCTAATCAGGATTGGTGATACAATAATGTTGTCGGATTTTATGATGCTAAAATGAAACTACTTGAACCATGGCAATGTCTCCTTTATTGTGGAATGGATATTCAGAACATAGGTCTTGAGTCACATTATAAAATTCTTCTTTCAATTGAAGAAGCAGACTGGCAGCAATGGACCATCTCTCTCTACCATTTTTCTAACATATGATTATTCCTTGATAAAATTTAATCCCAGAAACAGTCATTAACAGAAACAGATGCTTAGAATAATGGGTGATTGTCTAAGACTGGATATCGTGAAAATTACAGTGGAACGGCGGGTTAAATTTAATATCTACTTAATTGGATCAAATAAAACATATTACAGTTTGAAAACAATTTTCTGTCAGCAATTTTCATAAAAGGTTCTTGTTTGTCGGCAGTCAGCTTTACAGGTTCTTGCACCTTCACTTTTGTTGGAATTGTTTACCTGTCCAATTCTTTGTGATTTCCCTGAAAAGTTGTCCAGTCTACCAGAGACTCATTCAAAAGCAGTGAAAAAAACGTACTCTCTGTTTGAAGCGGATTCAGTAGTCCTTAGCCGAATCAATAAAGCACTTTTGTAAGTCTCCAGAGACTTTGGAGACAAAGTCTGTCAACAGTATTGTTTACTTATTTAATGCCAGTATTCACAAGAGAATATCTTTCTTCGCATCAAAACCATTTGTCAATAGAAAGTTATTTTTTCTCTGCCTTTTAGAAGATAAGTAAAAAAAGAAAAATTAATTTGTTTTGGCCTGCCCTCAAGAAAAAGAAAATGACGAACTTTTAATTTTATTAAACTGAAACAATTGAAGTGAATTCAACCAAATGCTTTTACCTTTAGTTATTGAAAATTTTGTTTTTCAATGTTTATAACAAAAAATGTTTATTGTTCAGTAATCGGATTTTTGAGTAATATTTATATTTAAGTAGAATGCTGCAGTAATTTGAAAGAAATCCAGCTGAGTATGCAAAGAAATTAAGTATGTTGTAATATAAGTGTTTTTACTTAAGGGTTATTTTTGACTATGGTATTGATTCTACTATATTGAGCAGGATGAAGCTATCTTATCCTTGTAATAAACTGAACTCTTGTAACATGTATTATAGCAGCTTAACTTACATGTATTGTAGCGATTGTTAAAAAGGTTGAAATATTGAAGAAAGATCGAGTGGTGTATATATTTACTGTTTTATATTATTTTATAGTGAAATATCTTGGAAAAGTTAATCCCACCCAAAACACTTCGTGTAAAATAAGTTGCCAAGACTCACATGTCATAATGCTTTCACTGTTAAAAAGATATGAGATCTCATGTAGAGCCAAGCCCCTAACTCAACGAGGCCTAACTCTACAAGACCCAACTCTAAAAACCCTATATCTTGGTCAAAAAGTATGCCTTGGCCGTTTCGTGGCTGTCACACAGACAATCCCATGGAGTTATGTAAAGGATATGGAGTATGCCAAGGCACACTTTTTGACCAAGATAGTAGGGTTTTTAGAGTTAGGCATGTATAGTGAGGGGCTTGGCTCTACATGAGATCTGATAACTTTTTAACAGTGAAAGCGTTATGAGCATCTTGGAAACGTATTTTACATGAAGTGTTTTGGGTGGGATTTCATTTCTTTTTGTAGGATGAGATCTGATAACTTTTTAACAGTGAAAGCGTTATGAGCATGTGAATCTTAGCAACTTATTTTACATGAAATGTTTTGGGTGGGATTATCTATTACAACTAAATTTAGTTTTAAGATTATTTAGAAAATGGATTTTTTTTCAATACCCTACTTTTCTGTTTTTCTATTGGTCAACTTGTATATACAAGCTGTTTGCACTTTGGAAGAAATCACATTATTACACAGTATTATTTAGGCCGAAGCATTGAGGATACGACGTATTTCAGATCTTAATAAAATCCAAAGTATAAAAGCTAGATAAATGAAACTTAGCGTATTTCATTAGTATGGTAACTGCATCTTATCCTGAAAATTTGAGCTCTCTAGTATTATCCAGGCCGAAGCTATGAGGGTTCGATAATACATAACCAGACCCCCCTTTATGAGGGGTTGGAATGTGAAAGTTACGGATTTCTTAATTTTTTTGTTGTTTGTGTGCTAATCCTAACCTGCATACCAAATTTCAGCTTTCTAGGACTTCAGGAAGTACCCTAGAGGTTTTGATGATCATGAGTCAGTCAGTCAGTCAGTGAGTGACGGAATCGACGTATTTTAGGTATTAATAAAATCCAAAGTATAAAAGCTAAATAAATGAAACTTAGCATATTTCATTAGTCTGGTAACTGCATCATATCCTGAAAATTTGAGCTCTCTAGTATTATCTAGGCCGAAGCTATGAGGGTTCGAAAATACGACGAAACACTTCCAGAAAAGGTACGTAGTGCCCTTCCTGCCTTCGGCTCGTCTTGGCGGGGGCACTGCCGTGCCCCCAGATATGAACTCTTGTAAATTAGTAAATTCGTATAGTATCACCGTGCCTGAGTTTTAACATGGCAAGATAAAATTGAATGCTAACATTGTTATTTTTCATAAATATCTTAAGGAATAAGAACTATAAGTAATTAGGCTAACATTAGATTGAGAACATAAATTAAAAATGAAATAAATACTGAGGAAACTTAGTGATTAAAACAAAAATAGCAATTCCAGATAATGAGATCCCAAAATGGCTCCACTGTATTTTTTTGTCCAAACCGTGTTTGGAACATTGCTGCAATTCTGTCAATATGATAATGAATTTGTTAGGTAAATTTAATAGTATGTTCCTGCTCATGGTCTAAAACTATAACTATTTAGATAAATCTTTAATTTTCTTACTTTAATTTACTATACAATTTCAGTATTAATTCCGTTCTGAAACAATCGTTTAGAACTATTGCTTGAACTATTGCTATTTAGAATTTATAAGTATTTTTGTCTGAATATCACTTTTTCTTAGCATTCTTACGCTTTTATTTTAATCTACTCAATTCTTCTTTGTTATTCTGTATACAGTATAATTTTTCTTATCTGTTTTTATGTTAGCATACTTTATTGTATTTCGCTGATGTTGATGATAAATTGACCAGAAATGTTGCGTAGAATCTGCTTCAATATCAGCGAAAGATAGAGAACATCGAATCCTTTCCATGAGGGCATTCACCTGAACTGAAAAGCTACGAACTGAAAATACAGACGATCGCCTTTTACGATCACACAAATTAATAACCTAATCTTTGACGCTAGTATTGGCAGTGATTGTCAAAGGGGAAATTCGAACAACTGTCTTTCGACAATGTTAAAGACGAAACAATATTAAAACAAACGGGGCATGTTCACTTCATATTGAAAAATATTATCGCTTAAATAGTTAAGAAATTTGAAATGTTCTTCAATTAAGAATATTAATTAATATATGGTAATTAAGGTAGAGAAAAGTGAATTTTCTGGCAAAATAATTATTAAGCGTAAATACTAAAAAAAAACCCATCATAGAATTTATACATAATAAATATTTTAATGGAAAAATGTTATTAAAATTAACTCTTACGTGTTTCGTAACTACATTTTTTTTATATTTTATTCTCTTTGAAAATGCAACAAAAAATAGTTACGAAACATGTAAGAGTTAAATATAATAAACTTTTTTCCCATTAACATATCAACTAAGTAGAAAATAATGATTAGTTTTTTATTTTAAGAAATCTTATTTCTATAAAGTAGAAGTAAAAATATTTACTTGAATATTTCTCATCTGAATATTTCAAAATTCTCAGTACTCACTGATGTGGCTTCGTATAGAGTCATGTCAGACTCACACATTTGGTAACAAATTAAGAAATGATTTTTTTTTTACATTCTTTAACTTGACATATTGGTTATTTACTTTTTAATAATCTACATAAACATTATCAACAGATGAATATATATTTATTACTTTATAATTTAAGCAATGGTATACTTTATCTTACACTTAAAATTTTTTTCCAGAGTTTTTGATATTTCTGAGACCCTTAATGCTGAAATTGGTAATGATTTCTTTCATTTTATGAATTCATTTTTTATCTTCTCTAAATGTACAGAAAAAAAGAACATTAATTTAAACATTTCATTGCCATATTTACTGCTATTTAAAACAACGTTTAATTTGGGTTGGTTACAAAGTAAGAAGAAGCTACATATGTCGAATGCAAACAATCCAATATAAGTTTGAATGATTAAGAACATTTAAAATTGAATGGATAAAATTTTTGATAAAAGATTACGATAAAATTTAATTTTATGACTTTTCCATTGTCTTTGATAGAGTAAAGACTTGGGTTTTGTTTGAAAATTAACCTGATATAAAGAAGTAAAACAAAATAAAATTATTTTTATTTTTATTCAGCGAAGAATAGAAATAAATAAATAAATAAAATATACACTGAACAATCGCCAGTTTCTGAGCTACATACGTATATCGTTGACTTTAAAAGGGGATAGATCTTAAAGTAGATTTCAGTACATTTTGCAATTATTTCTATAGAAAGTCCATTAAATGTAAATTTATTTAGTTGCAATAAAAGGAAGTATAAAGATAAATCATTAAACCTTTAAATAACTTAATAATAAAAAAGAAATCCTTCTTAATTATATGAAATACGCTACATTTTAACTGAATAGCTTTTTTAAATTAATATACTTAAAATTAATAGTTTCTTAAAAATAGTTTAGGGTTTAAGAACAGTTTTTAAGAAAAGATATTAGTATTTCTGTCAGTGGTATTCTTAAGGCCTACTCCGTAAGATTACCTGAAAAAAAATTAGCACATTTTTCAGATTATTTTAAGCTTTGAAATTATGTAATTAAAATTTTACTTTCTACTTTGGTTGAATTTTATTTGAATTAAATTGAAATTTCACTAGTACGATTAATTAATTTTCAACAGCAGTCATTGAAAGAATACATTAGTGTATGGCTCAATGGTTATCGGAAACAGAAAAAGAAATCTGAAACGCAGCCAATGTGATTCGCAACACAAATGAGAAAAGTAACTAAATTTAGAATAGTTTAAATTTAGAATAGTTTATTTATTATTTAAAATAATGTGATTAAAGAAGAAGAGGTTTTATGAATTATTACTAAATTTAGAATTGTTTATCGAAATATTAGAAATGGCATAATTTCAATATTTCAGTTTTTATTTTTAATTTTTGAAAATGTAGTGGCAAAGCTTTTTAAATTCAAAATCGGTAAGTCCTGTATATTTACTCTCCATCAAAGATTTCTCCAATCCATTCTTAGATGGTGAAAAATACAGTTGATGCAAGGTTTCTTTATCACAACTCCTTTATAAAACTAAAAACAAGAATACTTCTTCACCGATCCGATCCAAGGTTGAAGTTGATGCAAGGTTTCTTTGTTTTTGATCACTAACAATGAGATTTAAGATAGCAAATTTACTGTAGAACCGGCTATTACAGATATATGGAGCTGGTAGGTCGCTGGTTGATGTCGCTAAGTTAGTCATCAGCACTTATTTCACCATTCGAAAATTGATAATGAAAATGGCTACAGCTAATAAATTGTGTTCTATCGACATATATTATGTGATGTCATCTGGTTGCTTTTACCATGATTTTATCTTGCAGAAATAATGGAAGATAGATATTTTAATGGTTATGATTTATTTTATTAACCTTAAAAAAATGCAGCTGATATTTCTATATATTTCTTCTCATATTTGTAGTCCCTCAGGAAATTCATCGACAAAGTAATACCTTTTATGAATTGTAAATTCAATTTTGTTCAAGATTGAAAACTTGTTTAATTACTTATTTTCTTTCTTTTAGTTCTGTTTTTATTCATATCCATTTTTTCTCATGTAGAATAATGCTACGTAGTAAAGAAAAGAAAAAGAAAAAAAAAATTGTCAAAAGTTTCAGAATGCGTAATTGAAATACAGTGTTTGATGAAGATAATTCGAAACTATTTATTTTAATAAGCTTTACTCAAAAGTTTAGAATATTAAAAAGAAGTTGCAAAATAATTCGAAATTTGGTAAGTTTTCTTTCAGGAAAATAACAAATATAAAAATTAAAATAAGCAGTTATTTTAAAGAATTTTGACGAATTATATCAAGCCCATATAAAACCTCATGAAAGTATAAGAAGCTCATTGACATATTTGTCTCAAATGTATAGAAAAAAATGTAGCAATTCATTTAATGACTTTGCATTACTTAAGTAAATTTTTCTTTCTATAGCTTAAGATATTAAAAAAAAAATATCAAATAATTCTAAGATAGATAAAAGAAATTGTTCCTTCCAAGAACGTATTTGAGATTTCGGAAGAATCGACCTTGAAATAAAAAGAAATAAAAGTGAAGAGGGTCTTGAATCTTTTCCGACCTCAAGTGTCCATTCTGGGTTACAAAAGGCGAATCGGGACTTCGATTAGATTCGGGTCACAAAGGCTAATCCTCCTGGATTATTGTTCACTGGAAGATGGAAAGCAGTGTTTGGCAGACTGACCAGATTGGATCCTTTCTATTGGTTCTTATAGTAACCTCTACGAATGGATCCGTGGGTCAAACTGTCTCATCAACCCCCTCTCTTTTCCTTATTTCCTGACTTGCAATTCCTTTGTGCTTGGAATTCATTCTCTAGCAAAAGATCGATTAGCAAATTTCAGCCGTCGGTTTTACATGGCTCTTCTCCACCAAATAAGAGCTACAATAAAACCAGACTCCTTTGTATTAAGATATTGGTAATGGTCTGAACTGTTGTCCGCTTCTGAGAAACGATTTTTATTGACTTAAAAGAACTGCATTCATTTCCAATTCAACAAACTTTGATTGAAAAAATGATTTGGTAAATAAAGGACGTATAATAAGTTAAATGCAAATAAATTTATTTTTATGTTTTTAACTTCAGTTCAGCAACATTAATAAAAGAATTAAAAAATATCAATGTATTATATTAACAGTAAACCTACAGCAAGTAAATTAGAATGTTAGAAATTTGACTTTGCTGATAATAATTTGTTTTGAGATTTCAAGCTATGAAAGCTATGGAGCGTTGCAATAAGAAATCGTTTCCTTATGTTAAATAGGAAAAGCTATTACAATTTAAGAAAAAAGGAAAGAAAAAAGAAAAAAAACCAAAAAATTAAAAGTTAGCTTGGCAACATAGAACGAGTTCATATACTGTAGTAATTTTTCTTTGAATCATAAAAGTTGAGTTTCCTTGTTAGTTAAATTTGTATAGCAAGAATCTGGCATAAACTGTAGATATTCTAATATTCCATTAAGCGTTTAGGAGCTTATGATAATGTTTTACTTATAAAATCATTCATAAAAAAGTTGAACTAACATCCATTATTATATTTATTTATTTATTTATTTTTCAACAATTTTTCAAGCAGAGCTTGATGTTCTATTTTATGCTGTTAAATGTTATTCGGTAGCCTAATATTATTGTGAATATCTACATTGACTCTAAAGCTACTTTATTCAGTCTTTATTATACATTAACTATTAGCAGGACGACATTCCTGTATATTAAGGAATTTAATACCATTTTGTGAAATGAAATAGAGAACTTCCAAAAATTTTTATGATTACCTAACTGTTGTTCTGTTAATACTTGAAAATCAATGAAAACTGTCAAATATCGGCATATATATATATTAAATATATATATTAAATATATATATATATATATATATATATATATTTAAAATATTCCAAGTGTAATTTCATCTCATACAATGGTGTTAAATCCCGTTATATATAGAGGATAAGTCGTCTTCTTGTAAGTCTAATGAAGTAAGTGAAATAAACAAATGATAAGAGTTCACAATTTATTATTTTAAAGTATTTATTGTAGAAGGCAATGAAGATACATATGCAGATACATATGCAAACTTTGTAACCGCTGCTGATGATTTCGCGCCCTCTCAGATGATCATCGTTGGTGAATTTGACTGATGAGTCCCAATAAGGAAGAATTCCCATCGATGATGGCTTAGGGGTGAGAAAGCAAACTTTTATGTTTTTCTTTGTAATATTTCTTCCATATTCACATCAGATAGCACAGCAATTGATTAGAACAGTATAAAAAAGAGTGTAATATTGCATGTTCAAATCATCAATTAAATTATTCTTTCCGGCAATAACGAGTGTACCAATCACAAAATTTATAATGTTAAACTTACTCAGGTCTTAACAGGACATGGAAGTATTATGGCACATCTAGCAAAATATAATAAAAATATTAATGCCTTTTATTAAATATAGGGTAATCGCACGTAATATGGAACACCAGATTTTAAAAGCTTGCCAAAATTAGAGAAATGCTTTTTTTTAATGAAATTAACATCAAAACACGACAAAACTAATAAATATTCCTAAGTAAATAGTTAAATATAAAAAGTTTAAAAGTTTTCAAATTTAAAAAAATGTAAAAAAAGTCGAAATCTCCGTTTTAAAAAAATGGTACCTAATATGGAACACCTAGGAACCACATACTTCGTGGAAGCACCACATACTTCGTGTCCCCATTGAAAACAAAGAATGCATTGGATCCATTTTTCTTCATTTTTATTACCTTTGTAGTTACCACCACAAAATAATCATTCTGTATCATCATTATCAACATCAATATCGACATTGTTGTCTAATGATTCATAATAGTTGATGTTAGATGAAGAATTGATGTCAGAAGGACTATCGCTCTCTTCTTCCTTTTATTTTCTGGTCTACCTTTGCCTTCTACAAACAACTTTTTTTTCGTATATTACCATCAGAATTTTTCTTCCTTTTGTTGTCTTTATTCAAACTTTCTTCAAGCGACTTTTTTAAGATGGGGAATTTAGAACGCAAGCATAGACTGATTTACGAGCAGAAATTGTTTTAGAATCAGGATGAGGTAAAGGCACTATTTTGGCAAGTGGGGTGATTCTGTAAGGTCCAGGAGTTGGCTCACTCGACATATTTGGTGATACTGAGATAGAAGTGAAGGTGTTGTGTAGGCAGGTGAGATGGTTCCGCTAAGTCCACGTGTTGGCTCAATATATACTTTTGGTTATGCTGAGACTGTAGGTAGAGCATTTTCTGCTACTTCATTTTCGTTATTGCCGATATTAAGAAAATCGTAATCTCGAAGAATTTCACGCTTTAACAGATTCAGATATGTTTTCTGAAAACTGTTTACTGGAATTTCCATTGTAGTAGCCTTGCAAAAGCAGCATTAAATAACCTTTATTCGGGTCTCCATCTTCTTGAGAGACATTTCTTAAAAAAGTTTCAATCTCTGAATTGTAGTAAGTTTTGAAAGCTTCATAAAGAAAATATCAAGTGACTGTAATTTATGGGAAGAACGAGGTAGTAGAGTAACTATGCGAGCATGAATTTCTCTTGCTTTTTCCAGAAAGTCAATGTTTCTTGTAAGAGTACTGTATCTATTCTTGTATAAGTATTGAAAGCACGTTGGCATGTCAAGCACGTCGCCTTTCGACGTGTTCCATATTGACGTGCTCGAACATGCAAATAAATACTTATACTAAGGAAAAAAAACTGTAAACTAGTTTAAACAATCAAAGACAAACATGTTTAATGATAAATCTTAATGATGTTTCATGATATCTTTGAACTTATCTTCACTCAAAAAAAATCACAAATTTGACACACCTTCCAGAATGTTTTCAGCACTTCGAAAAACTCTTCCCTTTCAACGGTGGATTCTCGATTAAAGCTCAAAATTCATAGGGAAGTAATTTACATAGTTGCCAGTAGATTTCATTACTTATCTGTCGAGATCTCGAGCTGCTCCATATTAAGTATTGTTCCATATTGCGTGCACTCATCCTGCTAAACTCGAACTTCTAATTGTTGGAATAAAACAGCCTTGTCCTTTAGATCTTTTAGTACAAGGACCACAGATGCCGTTCAGGCACTGCCTTAGGTTCAAGGCGGCGGTCTGCCCTGAGGCTGATACGTCTGAACCTCGGCGTGGGACTTAGATGTTTCTTTGCTTTTCAGTGTTTGTTTCTCTTCGAAAAAGGACAGCAAAGTCTTACTGGAACTTAGCGATACCTCCCGATTGACATCTAACGACAGCAGCATTTATTCTCCCACCTAGAGTGTAATTCTGTATGACTACGATTCAAGGAAGAAGCAGGGATAAGCCACACACACACACACACACACACACACACACACACACACACACACAC
>JAFIDM010009631.1:344287234-344297693 GCA_023159025.1 Thereuonema tuberculata
TTCTGCAGATTTAGGATTAGTCGTTGTTTGTTGAAAAAACAAAAAGCTTAACTCGGAATTAATTCAGAAAAATCAAAAATCCCATTGCAGCTTTAAAAAAGAAAGACTTCTTAGAATCCAGTTTAACAATTTAAAATTTAATAAATAGTTAAAAATTATGAAATTAAAAATCTTAGTCATTATAAAGCATTTTTGAAAATGAAATTTTCTGAAATCGGCTACTGATTTTTTTTTGGAATCCAATGAAATTTCTTAACAAAAATCCATCAGTAGAAATTTTCTTTTTATGTATCATTGATCAGTTGTCCATTCTATACCAAACTACGAAAATACTTCGTGGACTGTTAAGATCTTGCATATTATTCAATTGTAAGAATTGTAAAATCTTTTTCACCTTTACTATTGATACAGACAGCTTGTCTTCAATTTTGATGTCTACTGTGATGATCGCAGAAAGCTGCTAAATTACACATCAATACGATACTTTGCTGGTATCTTTTTAAGCATGTGCGTTATTATGATGGAAGTTAGGAGATTTTGATCCAAATAATAAATCCTACTTTTTTTTTAACAATGACCCAATGATCGTTTCATAAATTGCACGGAGAGTTCAGGGAGATGTGGTTGCTGAGATTTCAAGTCTCATCCATTTTCTTCTAGTAAAATGCAATTTTTCGCTAGCTATTATTCTGCAAGGCTAAGCGCGATCTCCGATTTTTTTCCTACAAAAACCATCGATTTCGATGACAAAGTACGGGCGAATCCCCTAAAAAGTATAGGTTTGATCTAAGATTACATTTCTTTACGTCTAAACTGATTTTTACATCACTATAGAAGAGATCAGCTCCATTACCATCACTCTAATAATTTTCATAAAACCCCGAAATTAAGCAAACAATTCTCCGTATAGTTGAGCACAATCTGCTGTTCTCAAGATAAAATCGTTTATTACGAGTATGTACATTTTGAAAATAATACCTTTTACTATTCAGTAAACTATCGAATGTTATTCAACTCTTGTTTGTAATTAAGTTTATAATAAAGAATGTTTGTAATAAGAAATGATAGTTTTTGATAAAGTATCATTACCTTAATCTTATTGTAAATATTTTATTTTTAGCCTTATTTATTTTGCTAATTGAGATTTAGATTCCGTAGATGCATGGACATCAATCATGTATGAATACTGTCCTGACAAATGTTATCCATAACTGACTTCTGAGGGGATACTTCAAATATTAAAGAATTAGATTAAGCTGATTTTGCCAAAATGAAAGAAGAAATAATTGAATTTAATAAAGTAAAACATATCTATCGATTTTTAGCCCTTTACGTAAGGATTTTTTTTCAAGTAACTTTATATTCAGATTTATCAACTGATGATATTTCCGTATAACGCTCGTAAAGGGTTAAAGAGAACGTTGTTGTGAATTTTGGGTTTTTAATATTTCACGAGGAATGATATGCTGAATTTTATTTCTCTATTTGTTAATTGGCTAGATAGATTTTCAATATTTAGTCTTTAAAGGATCTCCCTGTCCCTGAATATTCCTGTCCTGATGTATCAAATTAGATTAGAATCTTAAATTATAAATCGGTATTTTTTAAAACTATTTTTAATTCTTAAATAAGATTTCCTTAACAAAACTTAGTGTTAAGATTAAAAAGTTCCTTAGTAATAACTTCATAAAATTTGGATTAAACTAACAATGCTTTGGACTTTCGAACAGTGGTTCCCAGAAAATGAACGCTGCAATCTGAGATGTAGGTAGTGATCACTGCTGACAACACAATTGCTTCGGTGTCAGATTTACAACCTTAGAAATAAGACTCTAACTGTGGCGGAGGTCATTCAGAGGCCCCAAATGTCCCTTCTTCTCATCGCCCACTACTGGTCACGGACGGATTTATGAGTGCGGATATAATGCTAGTGAATCCCATTCCGAAATCCTTTGTGTCTTCACATCTCTATATGGTTTACTCCTTTACTTCCATTTCTTTCAGAGTTGGAAGTAAAAATCTTCATTTTATTTCTCCACAGCTGAATTCAATACGGAAACCCACATGTAATGTAGGTATTGCCTAAGGTAAAGAAATTTTGAGATATTCCGCTTTAAGGGAAAGTTGCGACATACTTTTTAACATAAAGGGTTATGGAGACTATCCGAATTCTATTATTCTGGTTGCATAAGTCTTAAGAATAAATAATAGCGTAACACGTTCTGTTATCGGTCAGTTAGAAGATTTTAAAATACGGGTTTCTTCTATTATTGAATGATTTGGAAATTTCGTACACAGTAGATTCTTATTCATTGCAAACAGTACGAAAAAGTAAAATAATTTTCCTTTATTTCTACACTTCTCAAATTTTATTGTCTATTTAGATGCCACGATAAGTAATATATGTGCTTTATGCGACCACTCCTATCACAAACCTCAGGTCTCTTTTGGCCGTTCTTCATAATTCAATCAAAAAAGAAACAGTGGAATTTTTCTTTCTAATAAAGATTTTTAATTCATAGAATTCATTCTAAAATCTTAATTTTTTTTGTTTTCCTTTTGCAATACTGTCGCAGATGCTTTAACTTTATATTTGATTGAGAATTTTGTTTATATAAAAGTTGAGTCTTTATTTGTTGAGTCTATATTACTTAGCCAATCTTACAGAGTAGGATTCTTTAGTGATATTGAGGATGATTTACAAAAGATAGATTTTGGAATAAAAAAAAGTAGACTGTAAATGCTACAAATTTCGTCTTATATAGAAGATAATTTTGAGTAGAGAAAGAAATATAATCAACAGTAGTCATCCACGGAGTCTGCTGTTTAATTTTTCAGAAAAGAAATCTCGAATTATCTTCTTCAGAATTTGTCCTGAATAATCTTTTGAATATCTCATCCCGAACTTATATTGACGAATTTTCATTACCATGTCTTAGGGTAAAGTTGTGAACACGTTCTGATTAATCAGATAATATCGAATAAATAATACATTAGCTGAGTTCTTCTGGAAAGGATTCAACATTGTATTTTGACGATAGAGATTTTGAACCATACAATTCTCACCTTTTTTAAAAATAGTAAGATCGTTAGCATTATTATGTTGTTGCTCCTACAGTAATCCCATAAATCAATTGATAAATGCCTGCAATTGCATTTTTCTTTAAATATTTCTTAAAATTTTTCTAAAATAGGTTGTAGTAAATATACAACTGTATATTATTTCCCAACTTAACCTATTGTGCAATATTAAAAGAGTAAAAAATACTGACCACAGCAATTTGGAAATGCTTACAACCCCAATCAATCCCTCTCATTGATACAACAACGACAGTATACAGCTTTATATATCATTATATATCACTTTATATATCAGATTTTCTTTTCTTTTTTTTTATTAAGAAGGTTGGGAATTTTCAGACCACCTCGCTTCAATACATTTAGTCTTGTTTTTTGCTTTATAAATAATAAGAAAATTCGCCATAAATTCCAATATAAAAAAACAAAACAAAAAACAAATAAGCAAAAAAAAAAACAAATAAAACTTCTTGTTTTGATCACCCATTAGTGTTCATCTATTTAATGTCTTGTAGATGAAAAGTCTACTGCGAAAATATTTTGCTAACAATTACAAAGAAAGAAAGAAATTTTAAAAGAAAGAAAATCAATTTTAAAAGTACTTATGTATGTCTTATTAAATTAAGCATGTCTTTCCAATTAATTACTATAATTTAATAAATGAATTGATAATTCTAAGGATTAATATAATGTTTGCACATCTGGTTTCGACTGGTAAAGTTTGCACATTCCTTTTTTCCGTGAGTTAAAACTGAATTTAATTATAGAAAGAAATGGAATTTCTTTAAATATTTTTAAAACTTTTATGTTTTTGTGTTCTTTCCTTGTGAATAATAGTATGAACATGCCCCCCCCCCCCCTTCCCCCTGTTTTTTATTTTTTTTATTTATTTTAAAAGCTTAACAATACGTTTTTTATTATTTTTACCAATTAATAAATTAAATAAAAAAATTCTAAAACTTTTCGTATAATTAAGCAAAGCTTTTTGGTATAGAACGAATTTGCTTATCCACTTACAATGAAATTGGATAATTTATTTATATAATGCCTTTTTTTGATTTTCATGTTACTTTGAGTTTTTTCTTTTAATCGAACAGTTTCTAACAGTATGACGCTAACAGTTTCTTTTAGTTTCTAACAGTATGACGCTGTTATAGAGTAACTTATCGTTATGACTACAAATTAAATTCTATAAACGCTTTTATTTTCATTTTATTGAGTGCTACTTCTCATTATCCCTGAACATCCCATGAGTCAATGGTTTGCCATTTTTAATTCATGAATTAAGATAAGTGACATGTCATTCATTTGCGCTGTGGTTTTCCTTTTTTAAAAAAAAATTGGGATTTTTTTTTTTTGCTGAGAGAAACATGGAATATCGAAACATTTTTCTACGAATTGCAGTGGCACGAATGTACCAGATCTGTTTGATGGTCATTAGTTTCCAAGGCATTCTTTTCCTTGAAGTTGAACAGCTTGGCTTCAAAGGAGAAAGACAGGGATAGTTGCAGGAAGATATGTTCTGCTGTTACTGCTGGGATTGCACTAAACATTCTAATGATTAGCATAACGTTCGCACATCTGGTTTCGACTCTTTCGAACGTTGTATTCCAGTTTTCTGTAGATTAAGCTGGTTTAAAATATGATCTTCAAATTCCTTACCATTAATTCTTTTAACTCATTCAATTTTATATCAATTTATCTTTATTAGATATACAATAATTTTACTGTAGGTAATAACCTCTTGAATTCCAAATTCCCTGCTTAGTTACAATAAAAATTAAGATTAGATAATCATTCTCAACCTTTGACCAATAAAAGCAGTAGACACACATCACTATCATCATAGGAAAATGTTTATAAATTATTTAGAGAAGTGATTAGATCGAAATAAATTATCTTTTGTTGAAAAGAAAAAATTAAAAACTGCACGAAAAGGGACAAGCATGACTTTTTTTTTAAAAAAAATATTTCTAACAGCCCTCTATCTTAAATCACTAAAGCAAATGCCAAAAACAAGTTTAATGGTATAAGTATATTTATTTTCTTATAACTAAAATAGTTATGAGGATAAGAAGAGAATAAAAAGAATATCAAGAAACTTACTTAAGAAACATAAACCAAGCTTGTGACTGCTTGTCACAAAAACATTTATCAGATATGATTTTTGCATAAAAATTAAAGAAATTTGGAATCAGAAATTTAAAATCGGAAATTAACAAACTATTAAAGTACAATTACAGCAAAATAATACATTTTTTAACAGTTTAATGACGTATGTTGTGACAATATTTGTTTTGCGGTGCTGAAAGAACATTTAAAGATAAAATTAATAGCACAATGAAATATAATCACTATATAATCAATATAATCAACTATCTCTGCCTATTGGATGAAATTGGCAAAGAATCTAGCTTCTATATTTCCATACAATGAGAGCCCATAAAAATAGCAAAAATATAAGATTTAGGAATGAAGATTATCTGCAACTCGCATGAATTATTTGCGCATGAATTGAACTCTTCGGTTTTATACTCATGTACATCTCACCTATTTAACAGAGAAAGCTACATTAATTTACGCGGAAAATTCGATAGGCTTCCACATCATCTGCAGTGGAATCTTTATCAATTGAATTATTTATTCACATTATTACACATTTCTTGAAAGGGTGAAGAGGAAGTTGAAAATAAATACACTTTAAAGCTTTTATATATGATTGAAGCTTTGCTGGAGGAGTGTTTATGCAAATCAAATGTTATCTTGAATTGTTTTCTCTGTTTGCAAAGAGAGCTTAAATCTTATGTCGACAGTTTTGTTTTCAGAATTTTTTTCTGTACTGCCCCATATAAGCAAGCTAACATGTTAGTTATCTAACAAAAGTCCACAAACATCTGAAACAACTTGAACTTCCGGGATTTCTTGGAAATGCTACGTATAAATGCTGAGAGAGAATTTCCACTTATAGAAAAGATCAGAATAAACGTGAAAAGATGTAGGAATCTGAGATTCATTTAATTTATTTTCATTTTAATTCTGAAAATAATTATGAAAAAAATAATTCTGAATACTACTACTATCACTAATCACAACAGTAACAATAATAATAATAATAATAATAATAATAATAAGCCCCCATGGACCCTACCTCCTCGCGGTGGGGGCGGGAACTACACTAGCTTTAGGGTAGGCTAAAGGGTCCAACCATCCATGATGAGAACTCGTTCTAATATAGATCATGCTGCATCGGGTGTGGCGCAGGATAAAGTCACCCGCGTTCGGGGGTTAGGCAGAGGTCTCCGTTCGAAAAATATACTACAGTCTCCCGCAGGTGGTGGTGGAGAAAGTGGCACCCCATCCTGTAGTATGGCTACCACAATGCCCGGGCAACACCATCCAGCCCGAACAGTCGGAAGTGTTTCGTCTGTGTCAGAGCAGGCGACCACCAAGACTGGGAAACCACGCCAGCGCATCCGATGGTCATCACAGATGAACCAGGATCTTATGCGCGACTTCTACACTGTTACACAGTTAGGGACTCAACTCACAGGATACAGACAGGCACTACACCATGCATTCACCACACGTTATCCATCGTTAGGGCTTAGCGAACAGCGGGTAGCGGATCAGCGACGTTCTATAGTAGTAAACAATCTTATTCCTCCATGCATACTTACACAAATTAGGGAAGAGGTCGCTGAATCCAACCACAGGACACCACATCCCACCCCACCAGAAGACATTACCTTTATGGCAAACACAGAAGCCTCAGAAGCCCCTACCCCTCAGTCCACATTCCCCAACAATACAACTAATGACATACAACAAGCAGCACATGATAATTTCTACACCGCACTAGCACAATATACAGGCACAGACCCCACACTCAGACCTCCACTCCCCAAAGTACACACATCAAAACAACTCGCCACAGTGATATACCATCTCAACACACACACTATCCCACAACACCTTGACAATATCCAAACATTAGAAGACATACATACGACACTCTACTGCGCGGCACAGGGAACCATTCGGGCACTTGGAATAAAACAACACCACATACCTACCACTGCACGGTCACAAGAATACATCCCCCCTTGGAGACGTCGCCTTGAAGGCCGCATCAGCGACCTTAGAGGAGACATAGCCAGGCTCACACAATACTGTGCAGGAAACAAAACAAAGAAACTTATGTCCCAGGTCAGGAAGATATTCAAGCACATAAACACTCGCCCTTCACACTCAAACCATCATAACCAGGTTCAGGAACATCTCAACACACTAAAACAAAAACTCAGTGCACTTGCAAAAAGATTACAAAGATACAAACAGTGCACTCTACGCAAACAACAGAACAATACTTTCCAATACAATGAGAAAAAATTCTACAGATCCCTTTCATCTCCCTCCACTGCACCTAACACAAACACACCCACCAGCGAGGCATTACATGAATACTGGTCGTCTCTGTGGTCCAAACCCATCCCCCACAATGACAAAGCACCATGGATCACAGATGAAGAACAACTCGCTGAACACTTACCCTTCATGCCCTTCCATGATATTACTCTCGCAGACATACAGACAGCACTAAAACATGCACACAACTGGAGGGCTTCTGGTGCAGACGGCGTTCAGAACTTCTGGATCAAGAGGTTCACGTCCCTGCATGGGAAGCTAGCTGTTGCACTCACTGACATAATCCAACACCCAGAACATATGCCTCTTTTCCTCACTCAGGGTATCACTTACCTACAGAGCAAGAACACTGAAACAGCACACCCTGCAAATTACCGTCCAATCACTTGCCTCCCCACACTTTACAAACTCCTCACCTCCTGCCTTACAGACAAAATTTACACACACATCGAGACACATAACATTCTCTCCGAACAGCAGAAGGGCTGTCGCAGGAATTCCCAGGGTTGTAAGGAGCAACTCCTTATTGACTCTGTAATCCTGCGCCAGGCGCGCGCGAAGAATAGGAACCTACACATCGCGTACATCGACTACAAGAAGGCATTTGACTCAGTCCCCCATTCCTGGCTTTTGCACACTCTTCAACTCTACAAAGTACACCCCAAGATCACGGCATTCTTGGATGCCATGATGAAGAGTTGGAACACAACACTACACCTACGCACCTCCAACACCTCCATCACTACAGTCCCCATTCCCATAAGGAGAGGTATTTTCCAGGGAGATTCCTTGAGTCCTCTTTGGTTCTGCCTCGCCTTGAATCCATTAAGCCACATACTAGACAACACAAAACACGGTTATAAGCTTACCTCAGGCACTCTGACACCATACAAAATCACACACTTACTCTACATGGATGATATTAAACTCTACGCCACAAACAGTGCACAACTTACTAATTTACTACAAGTCACAACACAGTTCACCAAAGACATTGGGATGGAATTTGGAATCGACAAATGCCGCAAGCTACATATAACACGCGGAAAGACTACAAATTTGGAGGGTTTTGAACTGGACCATGGGTTGGCCATCCAATCCATGGAAGAGGGAGAGACCTACAAGTACCTGGGCTTCAAGCAAGCGCGCGTCATTGACAACGCAAACATCAGAAACGCACTCAAGAAAACGTACTGTGCTCGCGTTCACAACATCCTCAAAACACAACTCAATGCCAGAAATAAAATTAAAGCCATTAACACTTTTGCCGTCCCCACACTAACATATTCGTTCGGCATAATTTCATGGACAAACACTGAACTCGAAGCACTACAACGCACAACACGCACTACATTCACGAAATACAACATGCACCACCCCAAGTCCGCTACGGAAAGAATGACTCTTCCCCGCAAGGAGGGAGGCCGAGGACTCATCAATCTCATCACCCTACACGAAAAACAAGTACACACACTTAGGGAACACTTCCACCAAAGAGCACAACACTCCTCACTCCACTCAGCCATTGTCAAGGCTGACACACACTTCACACCCCTGGACCTCGCAAACCCTTCTCTAACACTCACCACTCCCGACTCCCACACACAGCAGCTGCGTGAATCATGGGCTCGTAAGGAACTCCATGGCAGACATCGCCACGAACTCAGCCAACCTCATGTCGACATGGAAGCGTCGAACAGATGGCTGATAAGTGGTGAGCTGTTTGGGGAGACCGAAGGGTTCATGATCGCGATACAGGACCAAGTCATTCCCACACTCAACTACAAGAAACACATTCTACACGACGCAAACACACACGACGACAGATGCAGGAAATGCCACACTACACAAGAGACGATAGACCACATAATATCTAGCTGTCCCCTTCTGTCCCAAACAGACTACCTCCACCGACACAATCAGGTAGCATCGATCGTTCATCAACAGCTAGCACACAAACACTCACTTATTAATAACACGGTCCCATACTACAAGTACACACCGCAAAGCGTACTAGAGTCACCCTCACATAAGCTGTACTGGGACCGTCCCATTCACACAGACAAAACTATACATCACAACAGACCTGACATTACACTTGTTGATAAGGTCAACAAACAGACCTATCTCATTGATATTGCAGTGCCTATCAGCAAGAACATGCAGAAAACTCATGCTGACAAGATAAGTAAATACACAGACCTAGCACACGAGCTCCAGAAGCAGTGGAGGCAGGACCGAGTACGTGTTGTACCCATCATCCTGTCCGCTACTGGTCTGGTGCCTCACACATTGCATCACAGCCTCAGCACACTAGGACTTCATAAAAACACTTATGCACAACTCCAGAAGGCTGTAGTACTCAACACAACACGCATAGTTCGGAAATTTATGGACACAAGCACACATCCCTAACTATTCTTCCAAATTTATTTTTTTTAATACACTTGGCAATATGTGCTTTGGTCTTTGATCCGCCATATTGTCTTAGCTGGGGAATCCCATGGTTTGAAACTTTTTCGATACAATAATAATAATATTTGCCTAATTATGTTGGTTTTTTTTTTCAAATTAAAGTTTTTGAAATGAATGAGGACTAAATGAGGAATATTGAACTAATCTGTATTGTTTCGTTTAACTTCCGAACTGGGTAATCAGGCGATGAAATTCGAGAATTCCTCAATCTTAATAATAATTGTTTTCTGCTTCCATACCTTCTCCTTAATTCAGTCTTCTTCATTGTAATGAATAAAACATAATTCTTCCTCTCAAATAAATTATTTAAGAATTGTTTTCTGCTGTTTGCAAAGAGAACTTAAATCTTATGTCGATAGTTTTCTTTTTAGGATTTTTTTTTCTGCGCTGCCCCATACAAGCAATCTTTAAGCTTTTGAAATCAAATGAGAGATACAGCTCAATAGTTTCACCTACCTTTAAGTGTCAACTTTACTTTTAA
>JAFIDM010009631.1:344297703-344314963 GCA_023159025.1 Thereuonema tuberculata
TTGTAACATTTTTAATTCTAAGGGAATTTTATTGGTAATTTATATGATTTCTGACGAATGCAGATTAGAGTCATCAGTTTTCAAGATTTTCGATTAGTTTATCAGAACGCTTCTCAGAATACTATATCGCTTTCCGATGACAGATTGTGACATCGTTGGCAACAGATTTAAACCTTTAAGGAATTTGTGAAGTTTATGAAGTTTGTTTACAGATAAATTGCTTAAATGATCTGACATAAGTCTTCTACATCCAAACAAAGACAGTTTCTGCTTTTCGATTGGCGAAAAGCAAATTTAAATTTTCATTATCTACTTAAAGAGTAGAAAAATAAGTTGACAGTCATTTCCTTCGTAAAAGTGCAAACGAAACATTAATGTGTTGTAAATCACAGATAGAACAACTATGTTGTAAAATTTTATTTATTGTGCTTTTCCGCTTTTATTGCCGTTTGACTGTAACTTTGATCTTTTAAGATTTTCAAAAATTCTCTATAAATCAATGTATTTTGAAGCTTTTCTTTTTATTCCCTATAAATTCTAGCTTTTATTGAATAACCTTGCTCCAGAAATTTTACCTAAAAAACAGCAAGAAGAAGAAATTGCTCAAATAACTTACAGCTCTAAGTGATACCTTTTTATCATGTTTCATGAGATTTTACTGTACAACTGACATATGAGACTAAATTTTTTTTTTAAATTGTAGCAAACGAAACAAGAGAAAACGATCAGGCTACTAAAAAATGTTCATGCTTACTATCAAGGAGTTGAATCAAGTTTCAATTTTGGTTCATTTCAAAAAGAGTTATTTAGCAAACTTCCACTAATAACTCGATTTTTTGAAGAATCTTCCTTTTATAGAGTCTTGGCCAAGACCCACTGGATACATTTATTGTCATCCATCTGTGTTCCAAACATGCCTTTACATTCTGATTATATCCTCCACATTAGATTATAGAAATCTTCATGGATGTCAAGTCTTTCAATGGAAGATTTTTCTTGAAGTCACATATCTTTCCTTTCGTCGACATGTGAATATGTCAGTGAATATTTGTAGAATAAGTGGTCAAAGTAGACTACTTATAGTATGGTTAGAGATATTGAAAGCAGTTACGGTATCATTTCTGTAGATTCGTTTATTTTGCAAATGTCGAAAATATCAAAATTTAATAAAGTGATCTTCGCTGTTGATCAAACCTTTGAATGAACAACAATAACATTTGTGCTGTACATTACTGTTTTGTACTGTACTAAGCTGTTTTGTGATTTACATTTTTTGGACATTGATCCAAACATCTGCACAGTCGACCTTGGAATATGGATATTTATCTTTCAACATACACAACATTAATTTCCATCTCCGTAATTTGTTGAATACTAATATTGGAGAAGGATATTAATAAAGACATCAGTTGATAGTATTACAACAACAGGATCGCAATTGGGTTTTCTGTTTTGTCAAAAGTCTCTTTTTATTAATTTCATTGCATTACATTACTGTTGCTTCTTTCTTACCAGAGACCTCTAACGTGAATTGTCACGAATATTTTCAGATTGAATATTTTAATGTTTAACGTTATCGTAGATGTCATCAAACAAAGTTGGCGGAGATGTTGGATTCTGGGTTCGAATCGCAGAACGGATATGAATACTTGTTTTTCTTTCCGGTGTTTCTCTCATTCTTGTATTCTCTTTTTTACTGTTATTGAATCTTTCAACAAATAAATTGACAAAAACACAGAATACGCACATGTAATAGCTACGATGGTTCAGATTAAACTGAATTGCTACTTCAACTAAAAAGTTGAATGAATCAAACCATAAAACAACACATGTAAAACGGGTGAGAAGTTGAAAAATAAAGAATGCTGACTTATTAGTTCAATGTCTTCAGACCTGCCCCACACTTATTAAACAGTGTTCAAAACATAGTTCCATTAATTAGCTTCTGTTCTTATTTTAGATTTAACTTTATCGAGATCAGATAAGTCATTATAATTAGAAAAAAAAAATTTCATGGAAATAACGCAAAACGTTAGTAGAAACAAAGGAAATTAAGGTTAGATGTTAAAATAAATAGATACAACTAACAACTTATTTATAAATTTCATGTAAAGAAATCGCAAATTTAATAATATCTTAAGAATTATATTAAGAAATTTATGTTGTATTTATTGATCTGTTAATTTTTATAATAAAATGAGAACAAATTAAAGCTACTAAATTTAAAAAAATAAAGAAAGTTATATATTCCAGGAAAGATTTTATAACAATATTCTACAACGATCTTATTAAGCTTTTGTTTTATTTTTCTTTACGTTTTAATTACACTAAGTTATTTTCTAAAATATGAATAAGCTATACAATAGTACAATAACGATTCTACTAAAATCAACGTAATCATAATAAATTGTATTTCTGTTTTTCTTTTTTCATTATTAGCCTATTTCAAAATATTATTTTGTTTGCTTTCTTTTTTACATTCAAAAATTTATAACTTCATAACTCAATAGTTTCACATGGCAGAATTTTTTTGAAAGCTGAATCTGGAAGTACCGAGATTATTACTAATTATCTTCATATTACGATGTTTTAAAAGAAAAGATTATCAGAAAATTGCTTAAGTTAATGTAAACAGTATTAAAATATATTATATCTATATTACTTTTCTCTTGCTTTTTTTCATTTGCATTTCATATTTTCATATTTTTATTTGCATTGCTAACATCAATCCCCCAAAATTCAATTGCATATGTACAAATGGACTTAAGGAAATGTATCTTGAAATTTAATAAACAAACACCCATAAACACATACTAAGAGATTATTGTTGTCAAAGAAGCTGTTCTTTATCACTTTTAGGTAGGTTTTTTTTTCCCATCTCGCTGTCTCTAAGATGGTATTGGCCACAAAAACTTAATAATAGTCCACTTGTTTACAGGAACAGAGTGCGGCTGATAGATGCACCAACAAGATTTTAGATTGCTATCGAAGATACCGCACGTTTCTCAACGACTTGATGAAATTTTTCTCCAAAGCAAACGTGACCATCATTGCTGCCTCGAAAACAACTAAGAAGATAAAAAAAAAGAAAGAAAACCAGAAACCAATTGATAGCTTTGCTCAGTAGATGTAATTCAATTTTATTTAGTTCAGTAAAGAATCATGAAAAAGACTTTAAAGATAATTAAAATAAATGTACACATATTGTAGATTGTTTTTTTTCACTGACGATTTCTTGTAAACTATTGTTGTTAAATACTTTTAAGATCTTCATTTAACGTGTGATAATATCTATATTATTAAACAAACAGCACACTTTTTTGTAATATTAATAACAATGTATATTAGTGACAGGTTCGTTCATCAGACTGTTCTTCATCAGACTGGTTAAAAATTTTCATCTATTTTTTCTAAGTTCTAGTTTTCTGAAAATTTAGAAAAAAATAAATTTTTTAAAGAGCCTCCTAAATAACATTTATTTATCAGCGAATGTTATTTTGACGACATTTCTCTTATTGTGCAAACAGAAATTTTTAAATCCATAATCTCAATAAAATAATCTAAACACCACTCAGTAGATAAAAGCTGTTATTCTGCAAAATTCTTTAACTCTTCGTAGTTCTCTACAAAAGAATAATAAAAAGTCAATTTATTATTAAAAATAGCTTGAAAAACAAATGGCTTATATCTCTGAAGAATCAATTACTAATCCAGTGTAACTGACAAATTCTCTATTCAAGATTCCGTTTTCCTGGAGTAACGATATAATACTACATACTCCATGGACGAACCTAGAGAAATCCTGCTGTTGTTCTCTTCACTGAGAATTACAAGTACATGTTACTTAATAAGTAAACTAATAATAAGATAACCTCATTTGAATTAATTAACGAAAATGTGAAACACAAATTATACCAATTGAAAGAGCTGGTGTAGATGTAGTTACATGTAAAGATTAGGTACCCAAGTCGTATCAAGATACGGTAAATGGTTTAAACTAAAGAAATTATTAAAAAAAATTAAAACATAAAGAGTTACTCGAAAATGTTAGCTATTGATTAAGTAGTGATTTAAATAATTAATCATTGGGGACTAATTATTGGGAATATTCCTCATCACTCTGCTTGCAATTGCTCAAAGTGAACGATTGGGTCAAAATGATAAAATGCTTTGGCGCAGCTTAGCCGCAGCTGCTTTTGCGCCATAAAACACCAACCAACCAACCATGATAAAATGCTTTCAGATACACTCATTGCAAGAATATCTACCCGATCAATTGTAATTAAAAGAATCGATGAAGGAAATGGCCGTTTGTTTGCTGAGCTGTAGGTAATGGATTGAAGACATTTTCCAGGTGACTCAGGTAATTAACAGCAATATTTCTCCTTTTTAACTTTTATCCTTAATTATTAACTACAAATTTTCTATTTAAATCAAAGCACGTCTTGAATATGTTTTTTGGAATATTTTTGTTAGTTATTACATAAGTTTTTAAACAACAAACCAAGAAGGCACCAAAGGTAAACAAAAGATTTCGCCTTTGAGCTATCAACAGCGAGAATGTGAGACGGCCGTTCCGTCCTCTTTATGGACTCATCAGCCCCACAAAGCTCAGATCGCGAAACCAAGTTAGTTCCACCCACGCACTCGCCAGTGGGTTCCCATTAAAATAAAAGCAAAACAAAAAATCAAAAGAATAAAAAAAGCTTCAATTCTTTGGCCTGCGAATCCGTCAGGCACAGAAGAAATTCAAGAAAGCAAAGACTAATGGCAAGCCATATAAATTACAATAAAAATTTAACGTGCCTATTATAAATTAAACAACAACAAACCAAGAAGGCTGATGAGTCCATAAAGAGGACGTAACGGCCGTCTCATACTCCCACTGTTGATAGCTCAGCGGCGAAATCTTCTGTTTACCTCTGGTGCCTTCTTGGTTTATTGTTTAATTTATAATAGGCACGTTAAATTTTTATTGTAATTATATCTTATTTCCTGTTTTAACTTTCGATTCAGCATATCCGTCCTGTTATTGTTTCGGTAAGTAGGAATTGCTAACTTCAATATAACATTTTCTGGTATCTGATGACTTAAAATAACAAGCATTTAAAAATTATTTTCAAAGTATTCCTAGTTTGAATATTCAGTACTGCCTTACAAGATTATTTGGAAAATGAATTAAAATATATATAATTGCTAATTGTAATTTGTAAAGTTTTATTTCATTATTTTAGAAAACAATTGAAACCCAGAACTCTTAATTTTGTATCTTAAGTTACCATTGACAGAAGCACATACATTTGTTTAAGTTAAGTCACTTATTTTGTAGTATCTAGGGAATTTATTTTTTATTTTTGAAAATTAAATTACGACATAGGTAAACTAAAACGATCGTTCTATGCTCTTTCCGTTCATTTCTTATGAAGAGCTAAAATTAAATCATAAAAAGAAAAATACAGGAAGTCAAAAAGTTCAAAATGACTGAGAAAAGACTAAATAATTGAAAAAGGGAGAAGAAGAGTAATTCCTAAATCAAACATTAGGAAAACAATAGTGATGAGAAGGAATCATCAATCAAAGAGAATGGTACCCGTACAGGATTTTTCAATCAAATTCGCACTGGAAGGATTTAGAAGGATTCTTCTAGATCTGCGAATGGTTTGTTATTGGAATATTAGCTTTATGTAAGAAATAATTAAGCCATTTTAATAAAGCACATTACTTCTTATTTATGTAGAAAAATTTGTTTGAAGCCGAGATTTCCGTACAAACGGCTGTGCCTTCTTAAATAATCACATAACATTAAAAAAAGTGAAAAAAAAGTGCAATGGTGCGCTGCAAACTTCTAGTTGTATGACCTCAATTGTCCTTTGTCGATTAGATTCCACTGTATAACTCGAGGCTTTACGGTTGATAGTTCTATGGAAATGCGCTGACATTTTGTCCTTATCGTAACTATTCTTCCTGGAATTCAAGCGATTTACATTTATTCATTACTCGCAGTTGAATGAGAAATCAACTGCAACAAGAGATACAAACAGGTGACAAATTCAGCGCGAAATTGCCCATTTACATGTTGTATCTGGAATAAATGAAACAAACAAATGCTTTCCTGAGAAGGGGAACGAAATAAGTTTAATGTCTTTGTCTCTATTTACTTTGGGCATTATTAGCTGATTTTCTGTAAGACTGTTTTCTACAAAACAACATGATACCTTTTGATTATCAAGAAAAATTTCAAAGTAGTTAATTGCCGATTCGATATTTATAATTTTTTTCTTTAATAATTGTAACAATTGCCTTAAGCCTTATGAAGCTACAGGAATGATAAGGAAATAACATATTTTTTTATTTACTATATAATGTATAAATTATCTAATTTTTATAACTTTTCCTTACGATTCCTACAGACTTTTAACATAAGTTTTTCAGGAAAGTCGTTTAAGAATTATTGAGATATATAATACACTATAGTTTATACTCCATCCATGAATTTCTTTGGGCCATTGATAGATAGTTTCCTTTCTATTAAATTGTAATCAAAGCTATCCAGAGCCGCGGTATCTAAATAGAAAGAAACAATAGATTAATGTCATTATTAGTTATCTCTAAAAAACTCAGAACTGTAGATAATAATCCTATAGTTCTTTATATATTTGATTCATAATAAAACATAGTAGGCCTGTAATTTCATTTTATTTACATTATTAAAAAAAATAATATTTGAATTATAATTTGTAATTAGTTTTAGTAAAGCGTATAAAAAAATACCATACTGATATTTCGTGTGAAATTCTGCTACTTCATAGGAATTGTTCATTACTTGAGGTGTTACAAGCTACAGTCTCAAAAAAATTATTACAATTGTAAACTTACTCTTAAGTATTGGTAACGGTTTATTCTTTGTCTATTTTATTATTTTGCTATTGTAATAGAAACGAAATATAATTTTCGTTTACATTTAAAAATAGGAATGATAAAACGTTTATAAATAGTTTTGATTGGATAGTTTGTCTTCAATTCTAAGAGACAATGGAATGACGTTTGGCAAATCTATGGCAAAGAAAATTATTCATTATTCTCCTTTTTCACATTTAAATCTGTTAACCTGCACATTGCATGATTCCTCTACCTACTCTATCTACTCAACACCAATAATGGTATTTGGGAGCTATTGTAATTTCTATTTGTAAATTACACATAAGTTTTCCTTTGTGTAATTTTCAGAATTTAAAAAAGAAACCCACAGCATATGTAGCAATGTGTTTTAAAGATGATTCACGGACTTTTCATTGTAATAAGATGAAATCAAAGTCACGTGATGTGATGTTTAATAATCTTTCTACACTCATTCTTCCCAACATAATGAAGAGAATTTTCTTGTTATTAAAATGGGCATAAAAAAACGGTTTTTCTCTTAAGACAGAAGTAGATATTGAAACATAAGAAGTAACATATAGGATTTAGATTATATTAAAATAAAACCGCAATCTTACAAAAGCTTGTTAATCGAAAACGTAAAAATAACGATTTTCGCATCTTAATATGCGAATATTTAAAGATGTGTCCAGAATATATCAAGCAAAGGAAACAATAACAATTTAGAAGAGACGATAGAAGTGTGTATTTTTTTTTTTTGTATTCTTTTTCATGTAGCTTTCCAATATCAAATTCTAACATAATTACCCGAATTGCTTCGGATTGGCAGGGAGAGTAATAATCCCTCTTCAAACAACAATTATTTGCCACATTTCTGTGAATTTTATCAAAAGTTGTATTGGATTAAAAGATGATTTAGAGAATTCAGAGAATAATTATGGTGATACATTCTGAGGAAAGGTAAGAAAAAAACGTGAAAAATGAAATGCCTCGAAGGAATACTACAAAAACTAAAAACAAAAAACAAATGAGAGCAAAAATAAATTGAAGGAGCCAAAATAAAAATACTATTGGAGAAAAACATTTAGATTTCAAATGATTCTCTTCTCGTTAGTTGGCGGAAAATGATTGATTATTCTGCATAGCATACCTACAATACAGAGTCATTACTTGGAAATGCATAGACACCTCCATTTAGATAATTCATTCTCTTGGAAGATGTAACACAGATAATAAATTATCTCCGATCTCGAATCATCACACCAAATGTTGTTCCGATATCTTAAATAGATATATTTAAAGTAGAAATTTTATGAAGCTCATCTTGGAATACTGAAGTAAAAAGTAATCTTCTTTCTTATATATTACTCTTTACTTCTCACGAATCCTATACTTTAATAATTATCCAGTAAATTTCTCTAGAAATTTCTTCAATATTTCAATTAGTGTGTTATAGAATAGCCAAATTGAACTATGCTTTCACATGAAACCACGAGAACGTTAATGAGAAAAGATTAAATATTCCCACAATCAGAACGTTCATAAAGATCAAAGCTCTTAAAGCCTTTGAAGTGACCTTGCCTCTAAGCCCTCAATTACTTGCTCTTAATTTAATTAAGGTTAGGAAGAGATTCTTGAAGAAGTGCAATAGACAGGTTAGCGTTTACTTATTATGACAATCAAATTGAATTAAATTAGCATATGTTAAGATTAATTAAAATGTAAGTAAAGCGATGTTAACTTAGTTATCAGCTTTTTACAAATATTTATAATGAAAACAAAAACATAATTGATCTATCAGATTTCGTAAGGGATTTAATGAGTTTATAAATGGAGATGAACGCTAACAATTAAGGACGTGGTTTGTAATATATCACTAACAGTTAAAGCAATTTTTCTACCTTTCTAAAAAGAAAGGTCTTTGATAGTTCTCCTAGTTTAAAAATGAATAATTAATTTGAAGACTTTATATTTTTCATTTTGACGATTGAAAAAAAAATTGACAAAAAAGTTTAATTTTAAAATTTAATTAAACAAGGAGTATTTAAATCACAAAATGGAAGTGTCTGTCTATCACATCACAATCACTTGTAGGTTCGAAAAGTAGGAAATTTACATGAAGATTAGATTGGCATTTTAAGTGACATTAATTTTTTTATTAAAATGATTTGTTGGGGATGCAGTGAATGATGCCTATGAACATGCGCTGTTTGGTTGCAAAAGAACGTTTAATTATTCATGAGATTATTTCGTTTAATATTGCCTGTAAAATTTATGACAACTATTTGTAATCTCCATCACAGACTTTTTTAAAGTAGATCACTATACTTAAAGACACAAAAGGTATTAAGTTGTTGAACTTTTCAGGGCATAGTTGAAGTTTAACTAATTTAATCTGAAGTTTCAATTTTCAAGCAAGAATTCAAGAATTTAATAATCACAAATAAAAAATTTGTGTGTTCAAAAACAACAATGGATGAGACCAAGTTATTCACAAGTGACATCCTGGAACACCTGTTTCACGCTCGTTGGCGATCATCAGCCAGGAGAAGTCACTGTAAATAACAAGGTCTCGCTACTGAGGTTGGTATTTATTCCTTGAGGCACCACTGCGCTTCCGATGTCTTAAAAATTTGTGTGTGTTCTTTGTTTGTGTTTACATAGAAACCAAACATGTAAAAATTACTTTAAAATACATTAAAACATTAAAATACTTAGGATTTACAATCAAAAGATTGTCATGTGCAAAAATAATTCGCAATAAATTAAATTCTATATTATATATTTTTATATAAAAAATATCATTTAATATTAAATAAAATTCTAATTTATTTTGCACTTTTAGAATCAAACAATGGGAGAATATAAACAAGATGAACAAAATTGAAATAAAAAATCTCGAAACTGTTATTCACCACAAGAAGTTACAATAAAAAAGGCAAAAAGAATTGAACTATTAACAAAAGTTTTATTTGAACTCCTAAACATAAAACACAAATTCTACTCTAAGTTAATGGAAACCTTTTAGATTGCATTTTCTTTAATGTTCTTTTAGATTCTATAAAGATAACAATAAAGAAAATGTAATCTATGACAAGAAACCAATTATCCACAACAAGTAGGGAGAAAGGAAGGTAAGGTGTATTTTGGAAAACATATTCAACCAATTTGATACAAAATATGTCATACAAAAACTAAAATTATGTTTTATATATATATATATATATGTGAGCCCGGTAGCCGAGTGGGTAAGGGCGCTTGGCTGCGGGTTGGAGGTTGCGGGTTCGATTCCCGGCCTCGGCGGAGGACGGGAATTTTTCCACGCTTCTTTCTCCTCCAAACGGGCCCTAGGGTCTACCCAGCCCTCTATAGAATGGGTACCGGGTTTCTTTCCCGGGAGTTAAAGGCGGGCGAGCGACGGGCCGACCCCCGGTCCTCAACTTTGTCCCGTAGGTTCTGAACACTGGAGCCTACCCTCCAGTTGCATTGCGCGGTCTTCTGGGCCTGATCGCAACTTTAACTTTATATATGTATAATGTAGTTATTTAATTTACCTGTAGGTTTACTTGGCATAAATGTTATTAAAAATGTATCTATGTCTATTGTTTTTTTCTATATTTCATTCGTGTATTATGTTCAAATTAAAAATCTTGTAATGCTCTTTATAATCTATCTTTTCAACTTTATTAATATGATTGAATTCCAAATTCTGCATCAACAACGTCTTTTATAAAACATTCTAACAACGTATGAAAAAAAAAGAAACAGGCCACCAATTGCATCAAAAAGTTTAAGAAAAGTAATATAAATAATAGCCGAGCTAATTAACAGAATGACAATAAAAAATAGCATCTATTCAAAGAAAGTGATTGTTATTAATATGACTCCAAAATGCAATCATTAAATTAGGAAATAAAATAACTTTTTTTTTCAAATTAATGTTAGTTTATTCCAAAATAAACAGTCATTCTGTTTCGACGTTCAGGACAGAACGTCGAAACAGAATGGCTCTATTCCGGTCAAAATAGTTTCGAAACTGCTCTGTAAGAACAATTCAAACTCTAAATATTGGGGGCTTTTTTCTAAAAAAATAAATTAAGCATTTGATTTAAAATACCCTTACTTTGTACTTTTACGTTTGGAACTATCTTTAGAATCACAATTTATTCTCAAGCTATTTATATTTCGTGAAACAAAGAAATAAAATGCATAATTTGAAGAAATAAAGATTAGTTACTGTTAGGGTTATTTCCAATTTCAATGGTATTTTACGTTAAATTATAAAATCCCCATGAGTGACTATTGGAAATCGGTTAATCATTGAAAACTTAATGTTTTAACACTGAGAATATTAAAAAAACAAAACCACAGTTATTGTACAATTTACATTAATAGAAATTAAAAGGAATCTTTAATCTTAAAAGAATCATATGAGATAGATGTTAATCTCATATGATTCTTATAAAGATAAAAGACTTCTTTAAAGCTTACTAAATTACAAAATGAATGTTTTAAATGTTTTTGTATCACAATAATAACGCAAGTCTATTTCGGAATAAGCCATTTTTGAAATTTTTTCGAAATGATGCTTCTCCTTTGGCACCTGCTTCTCGTCGTTTCTTTTATTTGAGCCGCAATGAAACAAAACTAGATGTACTGGAGTCCTTTGATTTGATTTGCATTTTTGATTGGCTGGGTGCCACAAATAGAAGTAATATTGACTGAATTTATTAATTGCTATCACATGTGAAAAACTCTATTTTTTTTTTGTTATTCTGATGCTAACGGAAATGTCTTTGAATCCCAGAAAATACTTCACTTGAATATTTCGGACCGAAGGGTACAACTATTGAGAGTTTTAAAATTAGTGTAAAGTGTAGTTCCATATATCATTTCTTGTTTAACGTTAAATAAAAATGGGAATCGGCTTATAACCTCTTCTGAAATCATTAGAAACAAAAAAAGAAGTAAAACTTGTAGATTCAAATATAAAAGAAATACATCTAAAATGCATTTTAGATGTAGAAGCAATCTAGAAATTATCGTAATCAATAAAGCTCACATACACGCCAGAGGGTGGACTGAATAATGGAACACCCACTGAAAAAAAAAAGATCAAACGATCGGTTTTCAAATCGTCGGTATGAGGCAGCTGTGCTGCATGATACTTACATACCTACATAGTATAGGGAGATCAGTTATGCTTTATGAGCTTTATAATCGCAGATAAGACACCTGTTCTGTAATATATTAATGAAAGATATTAGACCGTAGTGATTTCCAAAAAGGTATGGATCTTAGAGCGTGCCTAGAAGAGGCTACCGTGATGGAATGGCCGAAATTGTAGATAAAGCAAGATGAACATAGATTATGGCCATCTATCTAACAGAAAAGTTCGTTGTATCTAAACGTGGAAATTGTAGTCGGGAAAAGAGGTCTGAGAAGGACTGTTGAGTAATGACATGAATTCTGCGCCAAAAAACATAAAAAAATACGGCAGAGAATATAAGAGCAGAGTCAACATCAAAATTGGTGTCTTAACAGTTAGCAGCATTTCGTCTGACGATTCGTCTTTCAGTTTGTTCCCCTGCACAGGGAGAATTTGTATACAGAGACTTTACTGTTTACTGTATCATCTTTACTGTTTGGTACCAACTCTAAAGCATGGAGACGGGCTACTATATAATGTGATTATGATCCTCATCCTCATTACTAGCAGACATCGCAGAGATTGTAAAGGAGGGATGGTACAAATGCAGTTACAAAGGAGGGATGATATAAATGCAGTTTATCTTATGTGCGAGACCCTTATGCATCTATACCTAGTCGAATTGCTGCTACGCAGAATGATTACGATATATCAACTGCATTAACAAAGATATTTTATACATTTGCTATTTACACAATGACAAATTTATATAATGACCAATGTTTTGGTTTCCTTTGATGTATAATGTGTATGTGTGTGAAGTTGTGAAGTGAATTTGTGAAGGTGTCTCTTTTCACTATCTCTCTACGTGATTTAACCTTAATGCTTTTGGAATAGAGAGAAAGTAGAGAATCAAGTAGTTTTCATAGTGGCGTAATGAAACTCGATTTCAATCTTGAAATCTGTCTGTAGAGCGTAGAAATGACTTTTTATTTTTTTCTACAAAATTACTTATTTGATATCTGATCGTTAAGTAACTATAATAGCCATTCAAATTTTTCAATTTTTATTTTGTTTCTCTTATTATTTTTAACTGATTGTTGTGCTTATTTTTAAAGATAAAGATTCAATGATGAAAATTACTGAGAATTTTTATCATTAAATCGTTTGAATTTTTTTTAAAGGAAAATCGTTTGAAATTTTTTTAAAGGAAAATCACTTGAAATTTTTTTTTAATGAAATTGCTGTTCATTATTCATTGTTGGGTTGAACTCTTTAATATACCTCTATTAATAGTAAGTCAATCGATTTTGGATAATCTTGGATTTTCTTGACAAATTTGCTAATCCCATTACGTTTAAAAAAAATTTGACTTAATTATTTTTACTCGTGAAGCTTTAGTATCAGTTGCATTCGAATGTCACTAGGGGATTTCCGTTAATACAGGGGTATCAGAGACATCAGAAAGGGTCGAGGACCACAATCGATAACAAATTTACGATGTACCTTATGGTTCACCTGCACCCTTACAGGGTTTCTTTACGCATCTTTATCGCGAAACCAAGTGTTTCCATTCCTGCAACAGCACGGTGCAAATACAATAGCCTTCATGCAAATGGAGCTACACCGCACATATCACGTGTTGCTAGGAATGAGATTGCACAGTGCATCCCTAATGATCATGTAATAAGCAAGCATTATCCTTAAGCATGACCCACACGATCTCCTGACATCAATCCTTGTGATTTTTGGCTCTGGGGTTATCTCAAAGATAGGGTCTGTTGAGGTAGGATGCACACGATATAGACCTTGAAAAATGACGTAAGTCGTGAATGTGGGCGTCTGCATGATGAATTGCTCCGACATGTTGTAGAGCACTCTATTCAGCGAATGCAAATGGTCTCTGAGGTAAAGGACACAGTAACATCTTCTGTGACCAACCATTCTGATGCACAATTCCGAATTCGAACGAGCAACGGAAACTAGAAGATACTGCATAGACGACAACTTTTTTCTCATAATTGCACTCCCCATGACCCATAAACCTACAATCCAAAGTTTCAGATCGATGCGCCTAATATTTATCAACTTAGGGCGCTTCAAACACCTCACGTTATTTCTTGGACACCTGGTATCTACAGTCGTCCAGGGATGACTATCCGTGGTTTCAATAACCCACTGGTCGAAAAAAAAATTTAAAAAATTGAAATTTGTAAGTTTGAATTCATAAATTTCGCCCGCGCCCGCCTGTATGAGCAGTGTCGTGAATCATCTGTTGGTCAGGTAGTTCCTTGTCTCGTGCTTTCAGTCAGTTACGTGCTTGCTATCACAGTGAAAGCTTTTATAAGTCCTCGGTATCATTGCTGTGACTTATTAAATAATTTTTTTTAATAAAAATTAAATTAAAAAATGTTATAAAATAAAAAATTATAAAAAATAATTATTTTTGTTCATGTTTTATTGTGTATATTTTTTAATAAATTGTATCACAACAAACATAGTAGGTATTTCCGTGGTTTTAATAATATTAAAAGGAGTGCAGGCTTGGAAGCAAATGGCCGCGGATAAGGGGAACTACTGTATTGTGAATTTTTGAAAGACACTTATCAACGGTGCAAACATAATAGCCTTCATGCAAATGGAGCTACATCGCATTTTTATTTTTTATGAATATGTAGAACACAACACAATTCGAGTCTCTTCCACTAAATTAACTGTTTATTTTTGTGAATATTCAAAAACTTACTTTAAAATGAAAATACCGAAGACTGGTTACTACGAAGATATCCTCAGCAGATAATGTGAACTCATTTCAAAGACAACAAACAAACGACCCTCCCTTCCGTGGAAGTGTTTCGAACTCATTTACATCTTCCAAATCCATTGGCTAGAATCCATGCCGTTACTTATAAGAATGGACGTTTATTGTGCATCAGAAGAAGATAGGCAGTGACCCTTGCGAAATCGATCGTGATTTGTTTTACTTTTTTTTTAATTTTTATTTTTAGATTTGTGTGCTGGCTACAGTTATTCGTTTATATTATTATTATTATTATTATTTTTGGACGCGAATGGGCCCCAACGGACCACGCGCTAGCCCCTCCTGACAACGTCTAACAAGGCTAGGAAATCAGAGACGAGAAAGAATGCACTTTCTCGTCGAGGATACACCTGAGAGAGTAAGTCCCAGGGGGGAAACGGACGAAACACAGAAGACAAAGAAACATCCTTGCTACTACCGGGATTCGAACCCGGGAACTGGCGCACTGGCCACAACGGCAGACCGCCGTCTAGACAGCACGGCCACGCCAGCACGGCATTATTATTTATTATACCGAAAAGTTTCAAACCATGGGTGTCCCCAGCTAAGACAATATGGCGGATCAAGAACCAAAACACATATTGCCAAATGTATAAAAAAAAAAAAAAAAAAAGTTTGGAAGAATAGTTAGGGATATGTGCTTGTGTCCATAAATTTCCGAACTATGCGTGTTATTATATTATTATTATTATTATTATTATTATTATTATTATTATTATTATTACTGTTTTCGTCCATTTTCGACTGACTGTTTAGATATGACTTCTCATCGAGTTTTACTTGTAAGATTTCATATGATATTCGATGGTTTATAATGATAGATCCTTACGTAGAAATTTGACATGTAATTTAAGAAAGTAGTTTTTTGCATTTGTTTATGTTTGGATGAAGTGTCAGTAGGTTAAGGCTGTGATGAAGAGTTTTCGGGATTAGACCAGTTGCTGAGATAATGATCGGGATGTTGTGAACTTTTTGCATGTTCCGCTGTCCTTCAATTTCTTTTTCTTTTTCTTCTTCTTATTATTATATATATTTTGGACGAAGAACTTCAGTGTATGTGCAAAGAGAAAATTCAATTACACTTGATTGTAATAAAATGCAATAATTATAAAAATACAGTATTTTACTATTTGTTAACTTCCAGATAAACATGTGTTTAAGATGAAAAACGTGTCTCTTATTATTAATTGAAGTAATTATGTATTCTACCTTTAATGTACTATAGAGGTAATTTTCAACTATAAGCTTAATTTTCAGTGAGAGAAATTTTGTATTTTTGTTTTATAATATAATTTTAGGTGGATTTGTAGCTTAGTTTACAGAATGAAAAAGAAAGAAAACTGCTGTTCAAACAACTTTCCTTGTCTATTAGCGAAAGTGGATCTGTCTTTCCGGCAATCTCAAAAGACTGCCGTAATATTAAGATGAAATGGCCGTAGTTAACAAGGGTTGCAATTAAGAATTCGAAACGTTTCCGCAGAGATTTTCCAGAACCTGTCCACTTATAGGAAGTTGTTGCAAGTTGGTTCATCTTGTTGGATGTGAGGTTTCAGATTGAGTTTAATTTAGTATTTCAAGCATTTATTGGATCATTATGTTATGTTTCTACTTGAACAAAGCTTTTCTGCGAATCATTTTAACGCATCTAAAATCACTGCTAACTCCTGCTAAAACTTTGACTTTATATTATATGCAAATCTTTTTAAAAGTTATTAGTCCTTTTGAAATAGTCAAAGGAGCAGCTCCTTCTATTTATTGATGTAACGAGTTATTTTCAAATCCAACTGCACATTTGTTGAATAGATACAATTATATAGTCTAATTAAAAAAAGTGGTAAATTCAATTTACCAACATTTAAAAGGAAGACAATTCACATATCAGCTAACTAATTTTTTTGTGATTTTATTTAACAATCTTCTTAGATCAGTTTCAATAATTATCAAAAATTACTTAAATCATTTCCATAATTTACATTTTTGAATGCACGCAAGATAGTTCCGATTGTTACGGGAAATACTTTAAAGCTTTAAATTCTTTAAGTTTTAATTTAATTTAATTGTCGAATTAATTCAGTACATTTTCTTATAATACCGTGGGTCTATTGAACAATAGATAACTGTAATGTAATTAATAGCTGTTATTCATCCAACTATTAGAAGTAAACTGTTAGTAATTAGAACTAACTAAGTAAATAAGTACAGAAGAACTAACTAACTAAATAAGTACAGTAACTAACTAAATAAGAAAATAATCAGCATTGTATTAAAATTCCAAACAAATACAAACTTCATCAACATGTCTTCAATATTTCGTCCTATTTTTCAAGGACTTTCTCAAGATCCATATGTTTAAAACTTAAATAGCGAAAAATACAAAATATGAAACATAAAAAGGAAAGAGAAAAATCCTT
>JAFIDM010009631.1:344315363-344352714 GCA_023159025.1 Thereuonema tuberculata
TTTTATGTTTCATATTTTGTATTTTTCGTTATTTAAGTTTTAAACATATGGATCTTCAGAAAGTCCTTGAAAAATAGGACGAAATATTGAAGACATGTTGATGAAGTTTGTATTTGTTTGGAATTTTAAATGATAATGAAGATAAAGATATGGTTCTTTAATAAGCATTGTATTAAGTTGATTTTAATTATGATCACAGTTTCATTTAAGAAAAAAGAAACAAAAACAAAACAAACAAAAAAAAATCTTACCATTTTGTTAAATATTATTTACTGCAGCAAATTCACAATTTTCGTTCTTTAACTGCATAAAAATATATATGCATACATGTTCAACTTAGATATTGAAAAGAAGCCAAGACATTAGGAAATATGTAGAATTAATATAATGTAATTGAAATTCGTTAACGCTGAAATTGTATTAATGAATTCCACTGTTTGATTCCTCCCACTACGAGGCATTTCTAAGTCTTCCAGAAAGAGAAACAAATAGATACATATATTTTACGTGGACTAACATTAAGTTTTTCTCTTTTTTTGTAGGTACTTAGAATAAAAATAGTATATAAAAAAGATTGATATATATTTACGTCTTTCAGCATGAAATGCTTCTTTTTTATTATTAATTTCCAACTATTATACAATTTCTAAGAGATTTATGAGGTTTTTTTTTTCTCGTCTTTATTTAAGCCAGATTAACTTATTTCCAAGTAAAGTTTATTTGATTTCTGTTTAAGAATTACTTTTCTCTGATTTACTGATATATGTCCCATCTGTTCTTTTGGTCTGAAGAAAGATGGGTTCGTTTCTCCGAATCGATGGCCTGCGCATTCAATAGTGATACTTGGGATCTGTGGAATAGAGAATCCCATCACTTCGCAAGAAATTTATAATCAATGAAGAGCTTTTTATTTGTGTACAAATATTTAATTATTGCACACAGATAACATACAGTACTTTATAATAAGGAGTTATAAACTATTTTAGAATAAAGTATAGAATTCTTTTTTTTTTATTTATTTCTACATTCTCATCTTTATTTGTTGTTATGTGTTGTCTTGTCGTGTTTTTTATGTTCGCCTGATACCCTTTTTATTTGGGTCTGGCGGTTTTTTTCTCGACTGAAGTAAGTTCAAATGTCAATTTCTGATTTCTGTTACCAGATGAAAGATTTTCAATTAAATTAAAAAAAATTAATATACTTAAAAATTAGTAAAATTTATTTAACAATTTCAACAACAACTAAAATTAAAATTAAGTTAAATTTAGCATTAAGATTAAAATTTAAATTTAAAATCAGAGCTCTTTACAAACTTATTGCAAAACAACAAATTAAAACGATACATTATATAAATATTTGCAATATGTTTGATTCAATAATAGGAAAACTTGTTATTTGCTTACAAAATGATTGCAAGCTTTCATTAAGAAACCAAAGACTCAGGTAAAAACAGTTAATAATCTACTATTTCATTCTAATTCCAGATCATAATCGGAGCATAGATTTAGGCGCCTTTATTCAAAGATGGCCTGGTGATCCACTGCAGGCTGGAGGAGGAGCACAGTTAAATCAGATTTCTCTGTCGAGGAGGTCGGAGATATTTTTCCCTCCAGACGGGTCCTAAGGTTCACCCAGACCACTATAAAGTGGAGTTTCCCGGGAGTTAAAAGCGGGCGTGCATCGGGCTGACCATCCAATCTCAATTTTGTTCCTTTGGTAATGGAATGCCGGAAGCCTTATCTGCCACGATTCTAAAGAAGCATGTAGTGAGTCATTTAACTTTTTATGCGATGATGAAGGAGGACGCATCCTATATTGATTGTTAACTCATTTTTGTATCGTAGGGTTTAAAAACAATTCTTTTTTCAATGGGTTTCCATTTGAATGCTTATAATCTCTAAAAGATCGATCTTGAAAAAGAATTTTATTTCAATATTTTTTTTTCTGTTTTTTCAGGGTCGGTGAATAATGATGATTCGAAGACGAGTTTCTGGCAAATAAACGATAGTGATGATTTTTGTAACATGAACATGAAACTCATTTCGACTTTGTTCATTCAAAACCTCACATTTCTCTGTAAGTAATCGGGGAAAAAAGATACTTATTAAGATACTACTACTACTACTCGTATATTAAGATGTATTTTTAATATAATTTATGTAATTTGTGTGTTTGTTGGTTTTTATTCTTATTATTAATTGAGGAACACACGTAAAAATTTCAATACATTATTAAGATACTAATTTAACTTTTATCAAGTTTTTTTAATTAACAAACTTCCAATATGTTAATAGCAATTGTTTACCTAAAAATCCCAGCTGAAGAGTCGACAAGTACTTTTTTTTTCGGAAACCTTTTATTTTTGAAGTAACTGCGGAATTAATAATTAATATCATTAAAACACCATTTTTTATTAAACTGGATCCACAGATTTCTTGACGCAGAGAGCCCATATTCGCAAGGTTTTGCTGTAGATCCTGACACAGGTTCTTTTTTTTTCTTCTTTAAAGAATCGTTGCATAAGGAGAGGAGGAAAATATATTTACTTTTAATATATGTAAGCTCGAAAGTGACTTGATACAGCGATGTTTGTGCATGATACTTTCAGATTCCTTCGCCTTTCATCTTCCGGATTGCTTTAACAATAAAACAGGTCTATCTTTTTTCTTCTTCTTTTCAGAATTGATTCTTTTTTTTTTTTTGTTAGTTGTACGACGTACAAGTTTCGGCAGAGACGGTTCGTAGTGTTAGCTTTTCAGATTTATATGGGAACTAACCTTAATGCGCCAAATTCAGGAATGAAAGTGCTCTTCATGCAGGTCTTTCCTTGTTTTCTTTGACTGTGCGCAACCTCTTTTGCTTTCCCTTCCGGCTCCCTTTTCCTCTCTTACTCCTCTCTCCTTAGTTGTGAGCAGCCAAGATTTTGCAAATGATAAACATACAAAATGAGGAAGCATTTCAAGTCGGTGTTAATTCCTTTTCCGATTTGATTTTTCGGAAGGTTCCCATTACACATTGTAGTGATTTTTTTATTGTTATGCTTGAAGGGCTTTTCTACATTTTTTACACCTAAAACCGTTGGTCACTTGATATATTATATTTTGAAACGAGCCACTTTTTATTTGAAGTGAAATATCTAACAAAGTGTATGATTAGTTTCTCTTCTCAAATTAACCTTTGATAGTGTTTCTTTTATGTCGTCATTGATCTGCTAAATAATGTTGTAAATAACCACTGTTATTAATATTACTATGAAAATGTTGTTACTAATTTTTGTTATACGTCTTCAAAACAAGAACGAAATGTAAAGTTAATTAGAAATTGATTAAAAACATTCATCCTCTAACTACATAAGAGAGAGAAAGAATTATCACTTTCTGTGCAGAAACATAAGGAATAAACTGCTCAGAGTCAAAAAGAAAATAAAACATGTTTTCTATTTGGGATTTGAAAATCATCTTGAATCTAAAATTGACCAATTAGAAAAAAAAAATTCTTTACTGCTTCTAACAAATTTAAAGCATTTAATCAAAAATGCTTCAGGATGAAATGAAGAAATATTTTTACGCATTATGTATGAAAACCATGTTTTCTTTACAATTGAAAAATTTAATATTTGCAAGAGATGTAAATAAATTAAAGAACCGTTAGGATAAAAAAAGAGGAAGAAATTGTAAGCCAGGTGATCCGAAATGCAATCCGATATTAGCCATGAAAAGAAATTCTATTTTCACAGTAAATCGATAAAAAAGGGTCAATCATGACAAAAGCAGAGAAAAGTAGATAAAAAAGGAAAGAAAAAGAGTAAAAAATACGTCTGGTAAGCAAAAAACAAAGGTGATTCTACTCTCGGTATAAAAGCAAATACTATTTTTACCTGTAGACCTCTGAAGCTCTTCACTAGACTTCTCTAAAATTATTCTACCTTTTCTTCCTCTCCAATCCCTTAGTTATTTATTTAGAGGCATTTTAATTTAATACCGAAGTCAGAGTATGCAACATTTACCCTGATATAGAAGACTTAATCAAATTTTCTTTTTTCTTTTTACTGTTTATCCTTTTATTTACATTAATTACTTTTAATTCATTTTCTATATTAAACAAGAAACTTTTTTGTTTGGAAACTTCTTTTGAAACTTCTTTTTTGTTTGGAACTCTTCAAGTTCCGAATTTTTATTTCAATTATAAATAAAACAAAAATGCCCAAAAAATACTATTAAAAAATAAATAAATAAATAAATAAATAAATAAATAAATAAATAAATAAATAAATAAGAAAATAAATAAATAAATAAACAAATAAATAAATAAATACTAGTATGTTTTTCATTGGATGAAAGTTGGGATTTAAAAATATACATATACACTGATGGAAATGTAAAATGAACACCCTGAAGCGGTGGTCCCAGGAGAATGAAATTTTATTCACACATTCAATAGGTCATACACTATACATGATCATGAGCACGGGATAATACGCCTACTTACAGTGTGTGTCAAAAGACCATGTCAGTACCCTGTGTACTCTCCTCCAGCAGCAATGCAGGCCTGGACTCTCGCATGGAGACGAGTGGAGATGAATGTCATCCTTAGAGCTCCATGCACGTTCCACCTGGTGTCGCAGTTGGTGAAGTATTGTCGCAGATGGTTGCAGACCCGGCCCAGACGCCATCCAATCGAGTTCACACATGCTCGATGCGGGAAAAGTCTAGTGATCATGCTGGTCACGGGAGTTGACGAACGCCTTGGGGAGCTCATTGGGTTGCACGAGCGGTGTGTGGGCGGGCGTTGTCCTGTTGACAAAGCACATCTCCCCAATGTTGCAGGAATGGCAACAGAGCGGTTTGGATGGTCTGGATGTACGCTGCACTGCTCAATGTTCCCTGTAGGACAACCAGAGGCGAACGGTCATTGCAGATTGTGGCTCCCCACACCATGATACCAGGCGTTGGTCCTGTGTGTCGCTGCCGTATACATTGTTGCAGGTACCGCTCACCTGGTCGAAGCTGAACGCGCAAACGACCAACACTAGCCCGACGCAGAACCTGCTCTCATCACAAACATAACGCTGCTCCATTCATTCCTGCAGGTGCTTCTTTCGCGACACCACTGGAGGCGGCGTGCACGGTGGCGAGGCGTGAGGGGAAGTCTGGCAAGCGGTATCCGTGATCGTAGCTCAGCTTCCAGCAAACGGTTGCAGATGGTGCTAGCTGACACCCCGGGTGCGACACTGGTCCTGATCTGTGCTGTGGTCGCCGTGCGTTCCGCGATGGCCGCTCGTATGATGTGATGGTTCTGGTGTGCATCCGTGTGCCGCTGCCGTAAGGAACCAGGCTGACAAGCATCTACCTCTTCCTCGGACCACCAACGCCAATACTTTTGCACAGCAAACACTTCACGTCTAATGTGTTGAGTGATTCTTTCACAATACTAACTCGCTCAAACTCCCTTAACTGCAAAAAAACTATGCTCGCCTACGTCGTCTTGGAATGTTATCAACGTTCACCACCACTTTGGCGCACAGTACTGTGCTGGAAACTGACGACCACTCTTGAAGTAGGTCAGTAACTGCTGATGGGGCTCGGATTGTTCACGGCCAGTACTCGTTACCTAATTCTTCCACAGCACTTTTGATCATCGCATTTACTGCCCTCTACCAGTACCGCGCGCCAAATCATCCAAATCAACCCTTCAAATCTTTCATCAGAGAATGCAGTTTCAAATTACTGCAGAAAAGTTGGCTGAGCCACTACAAAGACTTTGCAAATATATCGAAGTTATACAGTATTTTTTGAAATAAATTCGCTGTATTTTCTATTTAACGTGGATGTAAGAGTCTGGAAATGAATTACTAAATCATATTGCTGATAGATATCAATAAATTCTTTCATATCAATATAAAAATTGTTACCTCATTGCTTTTGTATTGGTTCTTTTTTGTATGGGTTTTGTATGGGTCATCTTCAAACACATGAGTCTGCTAGAGTTATAGTGAATTTTATCTTGCATCTGTTACTTTTCTTTCATATGGCCCAAAATTTTAAATTTGATACGTAAATATGGTGTACCTCTTTATGTCGTTCTCAGCAATAAGCTGTTTGGTCTTTTAAATTCTGTTTCCGTTAATTACAACAAATCGCAATTGCATGGTAAAAAGGAGTTGAAAAAGCATGGAACTTTGGATATATGACGAAAAGTAATATATCTATAGTATCGCTGTCATCCGTTGATACAAATGTACCGCAGTATAAAAGGGGCTGTCTGCGTTTGTCAATTCGTATCAATTGTGAAATACAGAGTTACAGATAGCAGCTGTTTTGTAATGGCTTGGAGCAGGCCCGATTCTAGGAGGATGCAGGGCCCCAGGAGAGCTAGAATTGCGGGCTCATCTTTTCTTCAATGATAATGTCCTGATTCCACTCCCACCTTCCCTAAAAACCTCCTTAGAGTTACTATCTAAAAAGACAAATTTTTTGATTATCTACCATTGATTGCTTCATGGGCTTTGTTGGAGCAAGCCGAATTTTAAACAAAGAAAATAACCATAATATTTTTATGGCTGGCCGAATGGATGTTTGATAATACCACAGCAAATAATAACGGAAAAAAAACCTCAACCAGCCGTGGGACCCCAGGCGACTGCCTAGATTCCGCCTCCCCCACCCCGGAGAGGTGTCCTGCTTGGAGACATACTTTCACAGATGAACTTATGTGGAGGGCTATCGGAAGACTAGAGGCAGGTCAAAGTCAGGTGGAAACAACAATAAATTGCTGAATGTGAGGCGTCCCGTAGTCCAGAGTGTAGTACCAATTTCAAAATGTACAAATAGTTTTCTGAAAGTACAGCGAAGAAAGGTCCTAGGGCTATAACTTCCGCAGATGACCTATATCTTATGTGCCCGAGGAACAGCAAATCCATAATCACTGATATGCAACCATTTTGCTTCAGAGAAACTATTTATATTTTTCAATTTCCCAATATGGGTAAACACAAAAGTCATATTTAGTTTTGTTTCATCAGGTCCAGTTTTTGAGAAATTATGATTTTACGGAATTTCTTGAAATGCTTTTTGATGACAAAATCCACTACATATCCATACATAATTAAACTACAATTATAATTTTTGGCATTACTGAACTATAAAATATTAAAATAAAATATAAAATTTATAATTTATATAATTGCATGTGTCTTTTTTTTTTGTACTTATTACCGAAAACATGTAAAATTTTGTTGTTCGAATCACTTATTCCTAGAGAAAAAGTGCTTTTACCCCCACTTCATATTAAACTTGGAATCATGAAGCAATTTGTTACCAGTCTTGGCAATGAAAGCAACATAATTCTGTATCTAAAACGGAAATTTTCTAGAAAGACCGAGGCAAAAATTAAAGCTGGTATATTCGAATATATTCGTATACGCGATCTGATGAAAGATTCAAATTTCATGACCGTCATGAAGGAAACAGGAAAATCCGCATGGTTGTCTTTTAAGTGCGTAACTAAAAACTTTCTAGGAAACAAAAAAGCTGAAAATTATGAAGAAATGTTAACAAACTTCAAAGCACTGGGTTCCAAAATGAGTGTTAAACTTCATTTTTTTGCACAGCCACATCAATTATTTCCCTGAAAATCTTGGTGCTATGAGTGAGGAGCAGGGTGAAAGGTTTCATCAAGATATCAAAACATTGGAAACGAGATATCAGGGCAAGTGGAATGAATCAGGGCAAGTTGGCAGATTATTGTTGGTGCATAAAAAGGGAATCTTCTGAGAGTCACCGCAGAGCATCAAAACGGCGAAAGATTTCGAGGGACAACTAACCAATCTTATATCAGCAGAATCAATGTAAGTTTTTTATACTAGTTAGTTAAGGTTTTTCACTTGTCTTGACACTTTCATAACTCAGATTATCCCGTTAATTATTTTTTTTTTAATTTTGAAGTTTGCCAAATTTCTTGTTTTTTTGAGTTTAAGATGCAAATTACAAAAAAGTAGATCTGATTCAAAAATTCTGAATATAGATTCGGATTTAGGTTTCAGGTTTTTTTCCACAAGTGATAGCAACCCGTAGATGCTCATCACAGTTTCTTTAAAAATTGAAAGAAAGCTTTCAAATTAAAAGAACAGCATTATTATGCTCACAATAATGCTATAACTGAATGATCTATTAACTCTATGCAGAAGTATTACTAACACTTTGTGATGTTCTAAATATCGGCCCCACTCTTAGTGCAAATCCTATTGCCCGAAACGGCAATTGGGAAATAGTCAATAGTGATTATTCATTTGGGAAATGCATTTAATTTTTTTGTGCAGTTTTCTCTTTGAGTGGTAATGGTTCGTAAATTACCAAAGCTTTTAAATGTCCTAAAAACAAACATTATTTGTAGTATGTCTTGTATTTTCTTTTTGACTTGCGATGATATCCGGTATGTACTGTTGAAGTTATAATATCTTCTGACTCATATACTTACTCATAACTTACTTAGATTTATTCTTTTGCCTTGCTGGCGTGGCCGTGCGGTCTCGGCGGCGGCCAGGCGTGGCGACCAGTGCGCTAGTACCTAGGTTCGAATCCCGGCAGTGGCATGGCTGTTTCAATTTCCTTTCCTGTGTTGTCCAGCCTCTTCTTCACTTTCTCTTCGGTCTGACGTCATTCCTTAATGGCGTCCTGGGGGTAGGCAACGGGAAACCACCCCCAGTATCTTTCCTCAGGTGTTTCTAGGAGATCCATGTGAGACCTCCATAGAACTGGACCTGTCTTCGGACAGAAAACTATGGATGGATGGATGGATTTATTCTTTTAATTTTTATTATTTATTTAATTGTCCTAGCTTTATGGAACAAAATTAAATGCTCACTAAGTTTTAATTTCAAACACATTCAAAGTTCAGACCCAGTCTTTACAAATGACATCCCAAAACAGCTGTTTCACGGTGAATTGCCGATCATCAGTTGAGAGTAGTCACAAGCAAACAACCGGGCCTTAATACGGAGGTTAATATAAGTTGAGGTAGGAAAAAAAATGGAACTTCCAAGTCTAAACTAAAAACAAGAAATACACAATAAAAATAAAATACAGAAATTCATTGAGGCTAGTGGAGACTGACACATGAATTTCTTTCTTTTATTTTTATTGCGTATTTCTTGTTTTTAGTTTAGACTTGGAGGTTCCATATTTTTTTCATACTTCAAGTTTTAATTTATCCTTGAAGTTATTGAATACTAATGTTATGATGATTGTTTTTAGAACTGACAATCATAAAAGAATGTTTAATTAATTCGGCGCTTTTGGAATTAATGTGATTAATTAAACTTTGGCTTTTGAACAACGAAAAGTTCAAAAAGTTTCTAACAGAGACCTTCCACAGAATAAATTAATAAATTGTGCTCCTAATTAATTAAGTTATTAGTAAGATAATCTTATTAAACGATCAACAAAAGCTTTTGCTGATTTGCTGCTAAATAAAGACTGATATCTGCATCAACGAATGAGAAAATCTTTAGTTTATTATTAAAGTTACGTTGGATGTAACCATTGAATAAATGTATATTCGTATTTCGTGATCATTTTTTGTTTAAAAGATTATAATCTCTTATTAAGAATAATGCAATAATAATAATAGTCAAATATTTAGAACAAAATGTCAGATAGATGATATCAAGGATCATCAAAATAAAAAAAAATCCAATCGCATAGTAAATAGATCGGCTGAATGTGGCTTAAATATGGATGAGAGCATACGCTTCTTCAATTACATTCAACAGCAACTGTAAACACAGATTTTGGTTTTTAGCATCAAGCGATTTTCAGTAATTCTCTCTGAGATTGCAAAAGTAGTCGTAGAGTGAAGAGACTGGCAAGCACCAGGAGTTCATTGCTTTGTTGCAATGATCTATTATGTAAAACTTTGTTAGAAGTAATATATCGTTTCATTTAACATTTCTTTAAAGTTGAAAAATAAAAGCAAACAAAAAGTTACAAATCAGAAAGATATTTATTAAAGTTATCCAGCTTCTGTTTATCAAGACCCAATCTGGATAATTATCTATTTACTAAAAAATTATTCGATAAAAATACCGTTGAATGCTGGATGCCAGTAGGCAGATGTAATAGGGTGAAATGCAGTGGTGGATCAAGCTTGCATGGGGCTCCTGGCTGAAAATTTTATCGGGGCCCTTGCATCAAACTGATTTATGCTTACTAGTAAAAATATATCAGATATATATATATATATATATATATATATGTGTGTGTACGTAATTGGTACACCACACAAAATGTTAATAAAATTGGAGAATTCCAAAGAAAAAAATCATATTTAGCGGCGTATTTTAACACGCGTATCAAAAGCACTGACTGTATACAAGCGACTAAATGTGACACTCTATTGCAATAAGTGCAATCGAGCAAATATATAAATTCGTCATCATCATCATCATCATCATGATGTGCGATCTTCGTAGATACGAAGTTACGCGGTCTACGGAACCTAGTGACCCCCGAAGGGCGAACCCCTAGGAGAAGCCGTAGATATACTAGGGAACAGATACTGGGGGTGGTTTCCCGTTGCCTTCCCCCAGGACGCCATTAAGGAATGACGTCAGACCCAGAGAGAAAGTGAAGAAGAGGCTGGACAACACAGGAAAGGAAATTGAAACAGCCATGCCCTTGCCGGGATTCGAACCCAGGAACTGACGCACTGGACGCCACGGCTGGCCGCCGCCGAGACCGCACGACCACGCCAGCACGGCATATAAATTCGAATGAAACGTAAATAATACGTACCCAATACGAATTCTTCGTTAACTTTTTAATTCTAGTGTATTTTTTCATTATATAATTTGGGGACCCCTAAAATATTGGGAGCCCAGTCAGTCCTCCCTCCTTAATCCGCCAATGGTAAAATGGATTATTTGAATTTTATAATGGAGAAAAAAATGCAACAATCGAAATGAAATAGCTTAAGAAAAGAAAATAAATACAACATGTATACTAAGTAGTATAATCGTATTCTAATGCTCTTTACGACCGATTTAAGATATCTTTAAGTTTGAATATTAACACTGTCCATATTACGCGACTAAATATTTACTTAAGTAGTATATTGTCAGAAAGCTGAAAATACTCAGATTAAATCCAAATCAATTGCATCTATAATGTAAAACCCAATTAAATGCTTAATTAAATATTAACGAATTACTGATAGAATTTAATGACGATATTATTTAGCAATTTTTAATCAGGTTTTTTTTTTAATTGCTGCAGTCTAAATTTTTTTAAGAATCTTCTAAGTTCATTTACGTTTCAAGTTGAAATGAAATAAAGTTTACTAAATAAAGTTCCTTAGTTGTCTTACGCTTGTTTTACAATGGAGAGCTTTGCCATTATACAGAATGAGGGAATCAGGGAAGGAGACTCAAAATAATCGTGTTAATTTTTCTATTTGAACAATAAATACGCATTGCACCAAATTTTAAGGAAAACAATCTAAACCTCGGTAGCGTGATGCGCATTAAATAGACAAGAGATATAAAAGTTGAATAATAAGAATTTTTATGCTCAGTCAAAACAAATTGCAAATAATAATCAAACACATTATGTAAATGATATATATTTAACACAATTTAAGTCTTGCCGCAAAATTATGACAGAGAGCAAATCCATTACAGGTGTACATGGAATTTCAAGTGTAATTTGTCCAATTTATTGTCTGTGAACTAAGTCATAATGGGGTCATTTTGCTTCATACATTGATATTATTTCTAAATTGCTAAGTTTTCTAGCCTGCTTTAACATTTATTATCGAAATTGAAATTGTCTTAAGAAGCTTTCCATAGTCATAATTTTCTTTAACTGAACCATCTCTTTTTCGCTTTTTAAACTTTTTCGCTTTTGAACTATCTCTTAATTTATGGAATTAATAGATTTTATAAATATTTACACCTTTAGTCGTAAATAATGATAGAGTAAAACATCAGATGAAAAAGCCGCCTTTTGCAAGCTTTCAAAGTTTAAAGTTAAATTTGAAAGTTATATAATATTTTCAAACAATCCACTGCAAAGGTCAACTTAAGCTATTGAGCTTAACGTAATCAGTGAAGCAGAAGAGGAAAGAACCTGAAATCTTTTGAACTTAACCAGCTAACCAGATAAGACCTTGAAACTAGGCTACTATTCTGAGGTGCTTAATATTTTGAAACTCCTGACACTTCTGTGGTAGAATGGTATCTACCACAGAAGTTTTCCCATCTCTTGTGAAATATATCAGTAAAAGGATTAAAAAAAGCAAGCTCCAGTGGAACAATCACCCTTTATTTACCTGAAGACGATACGGTATTATCTGCATTTAATACTGTATTTTCAATCAAGAAGTTGAACTTGTGTCTAGAGATAAATATATTTATTTACAACTTATAATAACTTTGCAAATTTGATGCTGGATTTGATTAATTCCTTCTCCTCATTATATGCTACTAATTATTCTGCAAATTTGGAAAATGGTTTCTGCATTTTTTTCTTTCTCTTTTCAAACACAATTCTAATTTTGTTTTCGACCACTGATCACACAGTAGAACAAACAAAATTCAGCAAAATTCACTCATTGGCGAATTTTCTTCAGCGAGATGATTATATAAAATAGGATTTCTACGAACAGTATCGTGTGCATGTTAAAAGTAAGTAAACATAAGGCAGTAGTGTAAAGAGCTGCTTCAGTACTTTCACAAACAACGTTCATATTTATTAATTACATATTTATTCCTGATTTTTGTTTAAAAATAATACCTGGATTCACATTCATTTAAAGCTTCCTGGAATTAATAACAGAAACATACGAAGCACTTTTCACTCTAGTCTTTAACTTTCTTTAACTTAAACATTAAAACTTTTAATATTTTTCAATTCATGTTATATAATCAATCGTGATTTTCTTTTTTTACTTTTTTTTCAAATGTACTGATATTTTTTTTCTAATTCCGTACTGTCGTAAAATAATACAGTAGAAGTTTCTACTCTCAAAGAAGCTTCTACAACTCATGCAGCTGTTCATACTGATGTCTAAGGCGTCTTCGTGGCATGCTAAGGACTTAGAGACCTGCCCTCCACACACTAATTATAAGGCACACAGAGGTCATACGACGGCCGATCGTATTACCATAGATGTAGCTGCATTAACGGATGTGGTGGCAGTTCTAAGCGGGCAAACGCAGCCTAGTGGAATCAGGGGCACAAACTACATGTAATAGTGCCGTATATCGAGTTTCGTCGTTTCCAGATCATTCTTTCTATATGCGCTGATTTTTTTGGCAATGAATGTACACTCATTAACAAAAAAAATGACATACCTAGAAGGAGTTGTATGATGGAGACAAAAATTGGTGGAGAGGAAGATTATGTACAGAATAGAAAATGATTAAAATTTCAGACAAATTGAATGATTTATTTCAGAGTTACAGAGTTACAAAGTAACGAGCTCAATAAGGTGTTGACCCGCCTCTACCCTGAATGCAAGCTGCCACACGACGTGGCATAGAGTGAGAAAGCTCCCTGATGGTCTTCTGCGGTATTTCTTGCCAAATTTGCTCCAATTGTCGAGCTAGGTCATCCAAATTCCCTGGTGGATGCAGTCGCCTTCCCATCATATCCCAGACATGCTCGATTGGAGAGAGATCTGGGGATCTGGCTGGCCAAGGAAGTGTTTCACAAGCTGCAAGACAGGTCATAGCAACACGTTCCGTATGTGGTCTGGCATTAACTTGCTGAAAAAATAAGGCCAGGGTACTGCAAAAGGAAGGGTAGCAAAACAAGTTTCAGAATGTCGTCGACGTACCGTTGTGCTGTAAGTGTGCCGCTAATGACGACCAAATGGGTCCGGCTATCAAAGGAAATGGCACCCCAGACCTTAATTCCTGGTTGAGGACTTGTGTGGCGTGCAATAGTGACAGCAGGATCGGCACGCTGCCCTGGGCGTCTCCAGACACGTCTGCGACGATCGTCAGGACACAGTTGAAAGAGGGATTCGTCGCTAAACACTATACGTCCCCAGTCAGCATCATTTCAACCGGATCGAGCCAAGTACCACTGTAATCTGGCCCGACGGTGTGCAGACGTGAGTGGTAGGAGGCGTAGCGGTCGATACGAGCGTAGATGTCGCTCTCTCTGCCGTCTGTGAATGGTCATGGTGGACACTCGTGTGCGGGTCGCACGTCTGATGGTTGATAACGATGATTCAGGATCTGTGACAGCTGATCTGACAATCACTCTATCCTCCCGCTCCGCTGTGGCCCCAGGTCGACCGCTACGTTCATGACGCTGAAATCTGCCATTGTCCACCCATTCCTGCCAGCATCTAATCGCCGCATCACTTCGACCCATATGACGAGCGATTCTCCGATTTGCCCAACCTGCCTCTTTCAATCCGACCTCTTTCAAACTCTGACAGTTGCAGGTAATGAGCTCGAATCCCGCGGCGAGGCATTTTTCAGTCGTTGAAAGGTATCCTAACTCGCAATGAAACAGAAATTTTGACCATGAGATTGAGAATCGCTTCTTATATACACCTGCTGAGTGCGCAGTTCCGATGCGCTGTAGCTCTCGCTATTCATTCATTGGACACCAAAGTTTACTCATTTGCATGGGCGGTCCCAATGTCTTTGCATACGAAATTTCATTACAATCGGACAACTCCTTCTAGGTGCGTCGTTTTTTTTGATAATGAGTTTATATATCAATACAAGTCTCTTAGGATGAATGCTATATCTTGCAATGTTGTCCTGTTCATATCATTTAAAATGAAAAGCTTAACAATATCCGTAGTAAATAGATAGTTGAATTGGATCAAATATAATTTATCAAATCTTTAAAACTTGTTTAGTTAGACTGTTAATTGCTATTACAAGATATTACTATAAATCACTTATAATTACTTTACAAGATTACCATTAATCACTTTACATAACTTGACAATAGCTATTTTACTTTAACTCTTTGATTTCTTTAGGTTTTCCGAATTCAATTTTAATTCAATCTGAATTTTGAATTCAATCTTTCTCATCTTAATTATAGTTTCACGTCCATAGTGTGATAAAAAATATCGCTGGTTATTTCTTTTATTTTTGTTCTTCATAACTTCGAAATTTTATGAAATCCATACTATTCACATGTTTGACTGCTAGTTCGCTTTCATGACTCCAATGCAAGTTTTCTTTGGCTCATGTTCCTTGATATCATTACTTGAGATTGCTTTCAATATTCGCTGCTCTGACTGATTAATGTCGAGCACTATCATCACTTCATTGGAAGATCCCGTTGCTTCGCGATATTTATTTGCGCAGCAACTGCAGCTTATAGTTCAATATTTTCCAGGAAACTTCTAACCCAGTCTCTTTTCACTGAATCATATTCTTGAAAACACTACTCAAAAGCTGCAACATCATTCTTTCTTTCTTTATTCTTTTCTGTTCTGTTCTTTATAATGATTTGGTTTTTAGCTAAATCTTGAAAAAAAAGGAAAAAAAATTATTTTTGTGATAAGTTGAAAAATTCATTTCCTTTGAACTTTCTTATCGCAAAGTAAGGTCATAAGGATTAAGACATTCATTTCACAAATTATTATTATTCTCTCCTTTATCATTTGAAGTAAGAGATGATAAAAATCTGACCACAGTGGAACAGTTTCTTCTTGTTACATAGTTAAACATCCTATTATTTTATTAAAAATATTCTTCTTCAATATTTAGGAAAAAAAAGATAAAAATATAAAATGAATTTTATATACCGGTATACAAATTGATATTAAATTTAATCAGCACATGTTGATGAGAAACTTCAGTTTTCTAAAAACTAAATTGATAAAATCAGTTAATTATAAACTTGAAAAATATATAAAATTAGGAAATGAGGTTAAGCAAAATACGGAAACTAAGCATAGTTCTACATATCCAATCATTTTGTCTGCCTTTCGAATTATTCTAATAAAGTTTTTGGCACAGATGAATTTGCGGAAGTAAAACAATTAATTATTATCATGAAGAAATCTGTTTTTTGGACATTAAGTTAGAAAATTGTTTACAAGATCAACAATATGGAAACAATAGTTGTTCTTAACATTTATCTTGCAAATGCATATAAAAAAAATAAAGAAATGGCTACTTTATTTTTAGAAAAACTTATTAACAAAAATAAATATGAATTAAAAAACAATCATAAATCTAATTGGATCTCAGTTGATCTAAAGAAGACATTTGCTTCATCTGATCAGCATGTGTTAATTGTCAGATATTGGTACTAGAGGATTGGTTTTGGAAATTATGAAAAGTTATTTACAAAATAGAAGGATTTGTTTCAACCAAAAACTATATAAACAACAAGAACAAAATATTAAAAGGCGTTCCTCAGGGATCAAATTTAGAACCTACTTATTCTTAATACGTTAATGGTCCTTTTAATCACACAAAATATAGTCTTATCAACTGTATACAAATGATATTTTCTATTTGCTGCTGATAATATTCCTACTAATAAAAACATACAACTAATACAACTAATAAAAATTACGAAAGGTCTTCTGGAAACAAAAACAATGGATGCACGATAAATAAACTAAAAATAAGTCAAAATGAAACAAACTTAATGCTAATAAACAAAATTCATGGGTGAGCAGCTACAATTGAAGATTGAATAGAAGCTTGAAAAACAATACTTGAAATGAATTAAAAGAAAAAAAAAGTTAATGATTTCGAATTCTGGTTTCAGAAAATCATTTTTTTTTTCTTTTTAGAAAACAAACTATTGATTGAATGCTAAATCCGATAGCATCCGATTACTCTGATCTGAAATTGCTTATTAAAAAACAAGATATTTGATAAAAACAATTACCTAAACTAAATGATAATAATAATAATTTTAAAATTTAAAAAAATATCAACTGCGCTAAAAAATACCAATTAAAAAGCTAGAGATAGCATAAAATGAACATTCCTACTAAAATGAAATAGGTGAGAAAAACTGCCTAATCATTCCTACACTGATCCCATTCATTTTTTTTTTACTTGTATTTGTTTATCGTAATACATGGAACAAATCGTGACATAACAGTTTTTCTTGAAAGATGTTTTTGCTGGTTTCCTAATAACGTATTTATTGCGTAAGAGGACAGAGAAATTTTATTAAGAAAGGAAAGAAGGAAACATACGCAGAAAAAAATAGAGACAAAGATCTCTATATCTAAAAAAATAGAGACTGATCATTGCTTATCACAAAACTAAAATTATTATTATTATTTAATTAAATATTTAATTTTATTATTATTTACTTTGATTACAGGAATCCGTTAAGCTATCTGTTCTTTGTTTGCAATGACGATTTCAGCACTTTCGGAAACGAGTATTCGGATATTATCGAAATCAGATCTCAGATTCAATAAATTGCTTTTTTTTTCCTTGAAGAATAAAACAAGTGATTTACTGAATCTAGGATCCGAGATCGTTTACTTTTTTTTTTCTTTTTTCTTTTAATCCATTCCATTGGTCTCGAATCTTTGTTTCCTAATTGGTTATTTCTTTTTAAACATTTTTATTTTAAATTGGAAGGCTGTAACTGGAGAATCAATCAACTTCATATTTCATATGAGGATGTCCGTGGCGATGAAATTTTGTTTGGCGCAAAATGAATATTGCTGATTGGTTCTGCAGATACAGCCTTTCGAAATGTGAACTTTAATTATGTACAGCTTACACTTCTGAAAGAGTGTCAGGATTTGGTTTAATATCATTTAAAAGAAAATGGCTTTAAAACTACTATCTGTTTAACATCTTGGTTGTTTTCTTTGAAATTGAATATTCTGTTTTCAAAAATATTCAATTGTTAATAATATTATGCTTAAGGTTTTTGGTTCTTTGGTAAAATTGCCACTATGCAATGAAGTGATGTTTGCAACAACAATAATCCTTTATATTTTTTAATTATTGGAATTTAATCTCATATTGGAACTGCAGCGGAACTTTTACAAGTGGTCTTGTGTCAATTTGAAAAGAAGTGATATTTCTCACCGCACACTGTGTGAATATAATGAACATAAAGCGTGTATAAGTTTTGATAGTTGTCCATTTTAGCGATCCCATGTGTATGAGTGTAATGCGTTCCACAGTCCAAACCGGGAATCATATCTCGCTGGGCTCCCTAAGACTTGAGGTTTGAGGAAAAATCCGACTTCCGGTCCAGCATACTTCCGGTTTTAGGTGGCAACTGACTGGATCAAGAAAATAGTGGTTACTGGATAAAACTGGTGTACATCTATACTGAATCGACTCAAAACAATCGACCGAAGGTGGTCATTTCCATTCTCAGTCACTGAGAATGCTTGGGTCTCAACAACTCTCCTCCAAGCCAATTTGCATGGCAATTGTGTATCCAGAAGACCAATATGGAAATTGTACTTGACCCTTGATTAACAACACAGCTGAAATAAATGAGTTTGCGTGCCAATCAATAGTGGTGTTATTTTTAACAAAGCAAGCATTTGGTAGATTTCAAATTGTACGGGGTGGTAAGTTTTAAAAACTGTTTTGAAAACTTAATAGATTTGACTTATTAAGATCGAATACAGAATCTCCGATTTATAAATCATTATTATATTTTCTGAACCATCACACCTGTTACCAGATGTAACTTATTTATGACCTTCGTGGAAGAGAATTAACGAAAGAGGGTAAAAGCTTACTATTCGTTCCACTTTCTCCAATTAAAGTCCTTTACTTTTACATTTGTCCCAGTAGGCCTACATTTCATTTTTACTGACAGTTCAGACAATAACTAATGACAAATAAATCTATTAAAAACATATTATATGCTGAATTAATTAATATACATTGGGCCTGTATAAGACTGGATTCAATGACAGTATTTTTATAATTGCTCAGACCATCTAAAAAATAAAAAAAATAACAGCAAGCTAATATAATGTTATTTTCAATCTCTTTACATCAATGATTATAAAAATTTATAGTGAAATTATATCAAGCAAATTCTGGTTTCTTATAGTCATTTAAAAATTAGAAGCAAAGTTCACGAAAGGCAATTTCATAGATAATATTATATGTTGATTGTCTCACGCCTCTTCAACTTTGCTTTTGTTAATTTCTTTGAAAGACAAAAAAAAAATTAGACTGTAACAAAAAACAAAGACTGAAATAACTTGACGGTATTTGTTTTACAGTGTAAGAATATGTTAACCACCCACTAAACATTTTACAATGAATTACACATTTAAAATTGAAATCCTTTCTTAAACTTCTTGATTAATAATAAAACAGTAACTTCTCTATCAATCTTAAAAACAAACAAACAAACAAAATCTCCACCTAACCATTGATTTCTCTTCATTTATTGCTAACATAATTAATATCTTTATCATTATTGTGAACTGAATTTTCAACCTTAACGATACACAAGAGAAACAGATTAATTTAATTAAACAGAACAGATTGGATGTCAGAAATAAAGGTTCACACAGTAAGCAGATTTGAAAGCCAGTATGAATGATTTGGAAGTCTAATTTCAAATCGTTCTGTAAGTGTTAAAAATACAACTAAAAATCTGAAAATTTGAAATATGACAGTTTAAATATGAATGAATTACATTCTCTTATTCTTGATTTTTATATAACAACTGAGTTATTTACACTTAAGCTCAAAACCGGCTAATTTATCGAAAGAATTTCCGTTCTAGTAAATTATTTTAGCTTAATAAGCTCCCATTTCTGATTCCATGAATAAATAAAGAAATAATCTAATCATTGAATTCAACTACTGAGAAAGTAATAGAAATGTTGAATTCAATGATTAGATTATTATAAGCCACGTTGCAAACGTTATACAGAACCGATCGAAATCTCATGAATTGAAATGGAAAGTGAAAGATGCGGTCTAGTGAAGAGAAAGAGTAAGTCGGTGTTGGCCAAACGTTGCTAACTGCTTCGTCGGAGTTAGCATAGCTAGGTAGGGGCGTTGGAGAGAATCAGCCTTAGTCCTCAAGGGTGCAATTTTACCCTATAAGACCATCTTTATCATTATTGTTTATTGAATTTTCAACCTTTACTATACACTAGAAGTCTTTAATTAAACAGAACGGATTGGATGTCAGAAATAAAGGTTCACACAGCTAATTAAGGAAAGGCGGAAGTCAGTATGGACGATTTGGAGGTCTAAGTTCTGTAAATGTTAAAATGTTTGGGACTAAATTAAAGTTGAGTTCCTAACGCTCATGTAGACCGCATCTAGTGTTGCCAATGCTCTCGTGCAGACTAGAAAAGTTTTGGGCATTGGTAATGCACATTTATCAATGCTCCTGTAGATCGTCCCTTAGTCTTAGTTTTGATAATGTAATTAAATTATCTATTGAGCTAGGAAACAAGATATTGTTGTCTTACTTCATAACATCGGAGCCTATTCCAAATCAACCAGTGGGCTTTGTAGACGAGTTGTGAGCGCTTGACTGCAAGCTGGATGTTCGGTTCAGTCCTTGGCGGAGGTCGGGATTTTCCACTTTGAAGTCTCCTCGAAGTGGGATCTAAGGTCCACCCAGAAACCGGATCAGGTTTCCCACCGGGGATCATTCAACTTTACGCCTCACATTTTTGGAAATCTAAAAAATGGTTGCAATTTTGAATAGCTGAACAATTTTCTTCAGGGATGTCATCGAATTTCTTTTTCAACCTTCAAGGCAAAAATAATCGGGTTTTTTTTTCAGAATCAGACAAAGCTTTAATTACAATTTATTTCAGTTAGCGTTAGATAAACTTGAGATTGTTATGTAAATATCACAACATTCCCTTTGATGTTGCTATCCCAATATTCCCTCATACGTAACTGTGATTGTATCATCAATGCTCTTGTAATAGAATGGTTAATGCGGCTGTATGTTTCTCTATGGAAGTGAAGTAGCTTTTTTTTTTCATTTTCTCCCATATCCTTCTGTTAGTTATCTTTTAATATCTGAGCTGCTACTTAAATTGTGACATCATTACGGTGTTAACAAAGTTTAATTCATGTACTCTAGTCACAAGGATTATATAATAACTACGCCACCAGCTGCGAATTTAGGGCTTCCGACAAGATGCTTGTGTGTTCCAAAAATGATAAAATTTACAGTATTTATTTTTTGTGAATTACATTTTAACGACTGTAATAATAGTAAGATTACTAACAATTAGGCACAATTTTTATAATTCTTTTTTCTGTTCAGAGCTGTATTTCGAATTGTATTCAAGAAGCCCATGAAAGCTCATTTAATTTCATCCTCAAAAGTGACTCCAAAGAGTAGATTTATGCGTTTTATTACCGCTTTCGACCTAAGACGGGAAAACATTACCCAGGAGGGAGTTCGGAAAAAATGAAGCTCATAGTTTGCTTATGTGAAAACCATTACTTTGATTTAATTATTAACGTAAGTGTTCGTATAAAATTTTACAGCCTCAGTTGAGAAACTTAATCTTCGCAGAATATTGTAAATAGATTCCCAATAGAACCAATAACTCATCGTTATTCCTTTCGAAGAAAATGCATATTGACCATGCATTGAATAACTCTCAAGAAGAGCTAATTATTCCCAGAAAAATTTATTAAAATGCTTATTTATTTTTTTTTTTTAAAAAAGCTTTATTCCATTATCTTCTTTAATTTGGAATACAGCAAACATATTATTAACAAGTTACTTATTAACAAAGAAAAAATTAAAGAAATGTAATTTCACTAACATATTATCTTTTACAGAATGTTACATAATAGTAAACATTCAATAGTAGACAACTATTTTCTGTGTTTTGTTTGCCTTTAGCGTAAATGGTCTATTAATACGTGACTGCTAAGACAAGAATTAACTTGTAGTTGACGGTGAAGCCACAGACGCCATCTGCCAGTTATCTCGTCTGCGTCTGAAGAGAAGTCTCTGTCTCACGCTCCAGTTATGAGATTATTCGTATAACTCTTTTTTTTAATGTTTTTTTTTATTAAATTTCTTAAAAATAATAATAATAATATTTTTTTTTTTAACACTTGGCAATATGTGCTTTGGTCCTTGACCCGCCATATTGTCTTAGCTGGGGAAACCCATGGTTTTAAACTTTTTCGAGATAATAATAATAAAAGTAAAAAAGAAATAATAAGATAGAATATTTAAATAATATGGCTAAATCAAATAGGCCTCTGGGAGCATTTTTCAGCAGTCGAATTTTTTTAATTTGTGTTTCCTCGTTACATATGCATCATACAGCCCTTACTGTGTCTTTTTGTCCTCTTAGCTTTCTGTATGGGCAAGATTTCTATTGATTTCGATTGAACATATAAAATTAAAGCCTTTTTTTTTCTATTTTTCTAAGAAATAACCAATAGGATGATCAATGACCTCCGACATTCAATCTGCAACTTGGACGCCACTCGTAGGGAGCTATTTAATGGTAAAAAAAAAAGTATATATATATTTTAATCAAGTGCGGTGGCTGATGTAATTTTTATCTAAAAACAATTTCGCTCACCTTAAATAATATGTTAATATGAAATTTTATTAAGAAGAAATAATAAAGATTTTTGATTTCAAAATTTTTACAAAATAATAAACAAATGATTATTAGAAATAATGAATGAATCCAAAGGAAGGCGCTATTTGCATTGAAAAGCTTTCCACTTTGAAATGCATCGTTTCAGTGAAAGAAGTAAGTTTTGTTAGCGAATTGATTAGATTTGACTTTAAAGTAAATTGGGTTTCTCTTAGGCTCCAATACCGACGTATTCAAGACCCCATCGACCCATTTAATTCGACAAAATATGGACACACTTAGCCTCCCTAAAGCTTTATTCGTTCTCATCCATTTTCTTTCTCATCTCTTTATTCGAGTAAATAAAATAAAAAGAAATGAAATCATACGGATAAATCGAATAGGTCTTTCTGAAGTTCTATAATTGACATTTGTGTATTCGTATAAAAGAAAATTAAATGCGTATTACTTTAAAAATTACTTTTAAATTACTTTAAGTTACTTTTAAATTGGACACAAATGGGATAAAATAGATATAAATCTTTCAAAATGACGAATCCCAATAAAAGACATGAATCTAAAATACTTAAGTATTTTGTAGTCAGATTAAAACAGGACGTTTCAGTCTATCGGTAGACTATTTTCAACTGTGCTGCTACGGGGAGAGGTGAGTTTAAGTAGTATCTAATAATGTTATTGGACAGTTCCTGGCACATCGCCAATTACCCACAATCAACAGCGAATTGTCCAATAACATCATTAGAAATTATTTAAACCCATTTCTCCCCGTCAGCATCACAGTTGAAAATAGTCTACCGGTAGACTGAAACGTCCTGTATTTTATGTTTTTAATCTGACGACAAAATACCTAAGTATTTTAGATTCATGTCTTTAATTGGGATTCGTCATTTTGAAATACTTTTAAATTACTTTAAAAACTTATTAAAAAGAAAAAGAAAATATGATTTTAATTTAAGATGATTTTTTAGGATAACTTTCTTTTGATTCTTTTCTTTATAATATACAATACAATCTAATACACAATATAATCTAATTCCCAAAGGTAATTTCATAAGAATATAGCATTATTTCAAGTATTTACAACATTAAAATGCAGTATTACTTAGTACTTTCAATTCGACTAGCAAACACTTTGATACCAATAATTTATATAATAATTTGTAATTTAGATTAACATGTTTCTAATTTATAAATATCAACTATTCTTTTTTATTATCGTAATTGCCGATTTTTCTTAATTTTAAGTCCGCGTAATTTTCTGTATATCAAATGCAATGTAACAATGCATAGCAGGCAAAATTTATCAAAGCTGCTGAAGTAGTCCTCTTCAAAATGATTGTCAACCTTTACTTTATTGTTTATTTTCATGGAAAAAGAACTTGCCTATAATAATTTATCTTTGACTTGATTGGAGAAAAACACCGCACACACACACACACACGCACAAGAAGCTCGTATTACTAAGCTAGAACTCAAATTTCGATTTCTGATTTTTATTTCTTGGAAAATAAAACATGAATGAAATGTTGCGAATGCATGAAAAACTCTTTTATTTAAGTTATCTTAGAGATAAATGTCAACAAATTTAATTTCAACGTAAATAATTTCTATTTATTTTTAGAAAACTTATAAATTATATTATTGATTAAAAACTATTGTAGTATGAAGAATTTAATGGTCTATATAACGATCAGACATAATTGAACATTATTAAATTTGACGATTTTAATTCTTAAGAAGATATTTAAAAAAAGTGTCTAAAATTAAATAAAGCTTGTTAAATCTATCCATTAAATTAAATTTTTGTCCTTAATAATTTTTAATTTTGAAATAAAACATAATTAATTCACTAAATTAATCTGCGAACCACTTTTTATCAAAGTACATAAAGACTTTACTGTAATTGTTAAAAAAAAAATACGTCGGGCTTAGAGTTTAAAAGCATATATTATTTTTGGGTAATATTAAGTTTTATTTGGTAATAATTTAAGATCGAATTTCGCAAACTGTTGGGTATGGAGGCTAGAGAATAATGATTTTGATAATTTATTAATAAAGATTAAGTTTATTTTTATCAAGCTTTTTGTTTGAATAAATAAATAAAAACATGATTTACCTTTTGAAATGGAATATATTTAAATTTACATCTTACATTTTCATATAGTATTGATATCGAAAAATCGACATTTGTTAATCAATTGAAGTTAAAGATGTTCTTTTTCTGTACCTTTAAAATTTTTTCTGCGCCTTCAAATTTACTCTCCTATGGTCTAATTCTCCCTTTTTGTTCCATGAGACGGAATGGACACAATAAAATCCCTGCAACGCTTGGGGCAAGAAAATAAGGAGTCTTTTCACTCTCTGATATATTTCCCGGCATGTTTCCCTGATTTACTTCCACTAGTGTATATTTATATTATCGCCGCTCTGGTGAAATTAAAGCTAAAAATTAGTCTTGAGTTTTTTGTCGATTATATTCAGAATAAATATCTACAAAGCACATTTGCAGATATTTAAAAACTTTGAAATTTAAAATAACTAATTAAATTCAGAAATTCAGCAACAACGAATTAAACCCCTGTAAAAGACTGACGCATTTCCTTGACAATATAAAGCATTAGATCATTGAAGAAATTACATAAGATATTATAATATTATTATTAATATTCTATTGTTAAATAACCTTTTGATGCTTCTATGCATGTCACAAAAAAATTCTTATAAATTCTTATAAATCTAAAAACATCACAATAATTCATAATGAATAAACATAGAACGTCTTTACTTCAAGTTATTAATAAAGTTGTTAAAGCTTGTATTCTATCATTTTCTATTGAAAAAACAAAACAAAACAAAAAAGCTTGTGACTTTTTAACTCCTACTTTTTAAATTAACGACAATATTGAAAGATTTATAAAATATTAATTATTTGTAAGGGATTCAAAATTGTTAAGCTGATTAAATAAGATATTTATCTTATGAGGACAAATATCAAAACCATTTAAAGAACATCCATTAAAAAATATGAAAAGAGAAAAAGAAATTTTTTTAGAAATAGACAATTAATATAATAGATCATACAGAAAAGAAACGTAATTAAAGAATTCACTTTAATAATTATATAATATAATAATAATATAATATAATATTAATTAAATTTTTAATTTATTAAAAAGAATTACCGGTAACCGTTACAAATAAATTAAATACAGTTTTAATTATTATTAATTATTAATGAATTAGATACAAATAGTAATTTGTTTGTCCACTAATATGAAAGAACACCCGAACTTTTAAAATAATACTTGATTTACATGTTTAAAAATTATTATTAATTAAAAACTTAAATTTCAGAACTTTAAACTACACTTCTAACAAGAACTAATATATTCAAGTTTTTCCTGAATTTTAAAAATCCTCAACTATTTCCCAAGAAAACAGTCGACTATTAAACAACATTTTTGAAAATTTATTCATAAATGTTTTTATTCGTGAGTTAAAACTTGGTTAACTGAAATAGAATCAATAGACTCATTGGATGGAATTCGGATTCTGCTTGAGTTGGTCATTTGCTCCCTTTAATCAACATTTAATTGTATTCTGTTTTATGTTGACTTTTCTTTTTAATCAGATATTCCTATTTCTAAAAATCGTTGTCTTGATATAATTGTCCTAAATGCTAGGTTTTTCCATAGTTTTGTGTGTTTGATGGTGCATTAAAATCTAACAGAGATAAATTCACTTTTGCAATGAAGTGAACAAATTAACTTCATTAAAAAAGACTCATATATAATATAATATAATAAGAATAATAGTATAATAATAAAAAAACAAAAATCAGATATTGATTCTATTCTAAGAAAAAAAAAATTCAGGAAAATTCTATTGTAAAAAAAAGTTAAGGCAAAAGACAAAATACTGCAAACTGCAAATATCGAATACAACATTGGGTTAAAGGAAAAATTCCCTTGGGTTAAAGGATTTCCGAGGCTACTTGCTTTTATGGTTTTAATAAAATGTATTGTAAGATGACGATTCTTATATGCTAAACTTAAATTATTAAAGATCTAAAGAAGTTATTTTCAAATGATTAAAACATTACTGAACTTGATGAGGAAATTTTGAATATAATTTTATAAAATAATTTGATTGAAACTATACAAAGTTTCACCCTTACGAATATATCCTTGACTTTCTTACTTTTGTTCTAAAGATATTGATTAATTTTCTTTTATCCTTGCTAATTTTTTTATATTTTCATAAAAATATTTTTATTATTTAATAATAAATTAAAAATTAAAAAAAACAAAACAAAATAAAATAATTCCAATAATGAAAAAGACATTTTTAAGTTCTGTATAGAACTTAGAAATTTTGTGCATATTTGAAATAAAAATGTTATCAACAAATATAAAGTTTTCCCTTTTTTTTGTAACTTTTAACAATATTTATATATATATATATATATTAATCCAATAGACAAAACTTAAAACTCGCCATCTTTTCAAGTTTCGTGATGCAAATATTTCATTCAATGATTTGCAATTTAAAATTCAGAATGTAAAAGTATCTTTTAAATTATATGCTTTTTTTGGCTATATGTATAAAAATCTCTCACATATATATACATATAAAAATTATTTATTTTATACACATAAAAAAATTATTCATTTTACATACAAAAAAAAAAAAAAAAAAAAAAAATTAATCATTTTACATACATACATAATTCAACACCAGGTGCCGCTGATGACGTGTAGGTACATTCGAATTTTAATACTTACACAGAAACAGCTTTTTGAAATTAATTTGGTTTTTAAATTTCAGAAAGCTGTCCGGCAAATTTTATATATATATTACATATTCTAGTAGTTTTAGCGAAAAAAAAATAGATTTTTAGAAAAAAAGAAAGCCTTATTGTTTTGCGTCTCTTTGTTGAAAATGATGCAATTTTATGTATAAAACATGATTTGCTTTAGTTTTTGAAATTAAAGTATTGTTGATTATAAAATCTTGTAATATTCTGTTTGGTAAATCTGATATTCATCATGTAGAACAGTGGTTCCCAATCTTTATCTAGTCGAGGCCCCCTTAACACTCTTGTTACGCTTAAGCGCCCTCCCACCCAAAAAAAAATAAATAGAGAAATACAATTTAAACACAAGCATGCTTTACATAATAGCCTATATTTTACAATAGATTTGAAAATATTAACAGAATAATGTAAACTATAAATTTTAGAAAAAAATACAATCATTATTAAAATTTGAAGTTTAAAATGTAATAATTTAGTTATAATTAAATTTATTAATTATATTTCTTAGAGTTCTTCATAAATGAAATTAGATTTGTTCAGTGTGATGGTTGATGTTGTTTCTCCAGGGTTGAAATTTTGAGTCGTAGGTCTGGTTCTAAAGTAAGTCTATTTCTGTATTTACTGTACTTTTTTTATGTAGACGAGATGAATATATAGTCTCACACAAGTATGTGGTTACAAAAGACATTAAGTTTATTATTATTATTATTATTATTATTATTATTATTATTATTATTTTTATTGTTTGCTGCTTTCTTCAGCTAAATTAACACTGGAGATAGAATTACACCGTTGCAAAATAATTCTAAAACTGAAACGTATAAAAATACAATGTAAAACAAATTTACTGCTACAACCACATGAAAATCATTAAACTGTATTGCAGACCACCCCAGTCGACATCGCGGACCCCTGGAACCGATGATCTAGAACAAATAATTTCATAAAGTTCCCAGAAAAGTAATTATTTTATTCTGCGACAACTTTTTAAGTTTAACTAATAAACTTAAATACACACTTTTAAATAACTGTTAGTATTAGCTAAATTTAGAAATTAAATTAGGTTTAGATATCAAATTTTCTGTCGTTTTCTTGTTTTGACCTAGTGTTCCAATTCTCTTGATGTTTACGCTCACTTTCTCCTCCCCAATCCTGTTTGGAAACTTCGTCCCAAGATGCGAAGTACAATTGGAAAAGGGCTTCTATTGGAGCCAATGGAGGGAAAGGAAAACCTTCTGTCTTGTGGTTGGCCAGTAAGGCGTTATCAACGGTAATTACTGTTCGGTGACTTTGAAATAAAAGAGAAGCAAAGAAGGAGAACGACAGAACTTTCGGAAGAGTCACTAGAAAACGCAAATCTTAAGTTTTCAGTGGTTGGTAGAATCGTCATTTGCGCAAAAGCAAAGAGGAGATCTGCCTTTGCCATTAATGAAACCCAAAACACTGTTAGAGAGAAAGCAACCCCGTTTGGAGGGAGGGTGGCAAGTTCAAGAGCGCGAGATTCCTCCAACTGCAGAGCAGGGAGCAGGAAGAGAAGACTCTGCTCTGAATCTACCAATCGTGGCCTCTGCATCTTTCCGCCACGTATGGTCTCCATCATTTGATCACATGTGACGATTATGATCAGCAGTTCGGGGAAACAGTAATCGTACTCCGTATATAGTACTCCACGTCCCGCCCCGCTCAATTCATGCCGACTATCGACCCTCTGCTACCACACGGCCAGCTCTCCATCCAGCATCCTCCCGGGCTGATCGCGCCGCCTTGTGAACTTGACGAAAGCATGCTCGAGAGCTGTGCGTAGTAGGCGTCGGCGGTGGCGCAACGAACAACCAAGATCTCGAGCAGCTGTTCCCTCACTCGCTCCGTGTATCGCGTGCAACGCTACACCCGATTCATAAACTTGAGTTCTGCTGCCTGCTACCACCATGTCTCAATTCTGTTGGATGCAATCTGTGCTCGCTCTCATCAGCTGCTTCATCTGCCTTGTGTTCAGGTAAGTTTCGATTCACTTTTTTTTGTCATTTTATTTCTCAGCATCGGTTGCCGTTCGGAGAGTTTGAACGTCAGCTCGGAACATCCCAAATTTTATCATCGGCGTTCTTCATAAGAAAAAAAAATGGGCTTAGAAACTAAGGAAACAGCAAACTTTGCCATATAGTAAAACATAAGTTTATAGATTCAAATAAAACCCACAGATTCAATGATTTACTGAAATAATGAAAGGAAAATTGTGTCAAAAAATTTTATTGGAAAGTAACGTATTAAGCTTCTCTTGTTTACAATTAGAAAATTAAGAAAAATAAAAATTATTATTGAATGTAGTTAAGTTAAAAAAGGATATATTATTTTAAGTAATTTCTCATTTATAATTTTTAAGAAATTAAGTTTAAAAACAACTTGTTTAATTTTGATTAGAAGTAGATAATTTCGAAAGCTGCTCATTAATTTGCTAGTAAAGAATATTAAACTTAAAAAGATTATTAATGAATTAGTAGAAATTTTAATTGTTTCGCTGTCATTCCTTTATATAAGTACTTTTTATGATATCACTTATGCAATGTTAAGTTGATTTCACGATAATGATTTGTTAAAGGAAATGTAACGATAAGAAAAATATTGTGGGAAAACTAAAGAAAAAGTGATATAAAAATTATCATGTTAATAAAATGTTTTATTTATGTGTTAAATAAGTAATATTTATTTAGATTTGTAAATGAATAGTTAAACGAAAAATGATCCTTAGAAGAAAACATTATGACAGTCGGATGATAAATACGATAAATTACATCATTCCGTAACGAAGTCTTGATATGTGGAGAAGGTTTTTGCCTCTCTTGTGACGTGAAATCTACCCACACGTGTTTTTTATTTTAGTTTAAGTGAAGAAAGAATTACATCTGTAGATGTTCGTTTAAAATTCTTCCATTGAAATTTTAGGTTTTTATAGGGTTTTTTCTTTATATTTAAAATTTTTCATTTTCTCTAAGTTTATAAGATAATACAACAGTGATGAATTTATAATTTAGAAAAATTAACTCAGCTTATTTTTTATATTAAGATTAACTTCAAATTAAATTAAAAAATAAAAGATTTACATTCTCTTTGAACATATAAAAGTGGAAATGCTTTGGGATTATAATTCCTTTGTAATTTTTTTTTACTACAGAGACGATGTTTTGCTTATACTGAGATACTTCTAAAATTTCTTGTTCATTACAATACTTGCCCCTTTTCATGCCAATGTTGACTTAGGGACAATCTGTTAATTGCGAGGTATCAGTGATTTCAGTCAAAGTGTTTTTTTTTCCTTGAGTTACTGATTCTGTATTTGACTTCAATGAGGACTATTCCAGTGAATTCTGTGACCGATAGTCCAAAGAATCACAACAATTATTATCTCTTGAGTCAATGTAAGTCCAATGCCCGGATAAGAACATGAAGAACTCATTTCCGTTTTATTTTTCTAACTATAGAACATTGAAAAACGTTATTAGAAAAATTTTGTTTAAGAAATGATCATTTAAATATATGAAGATGTAAAAAAAAAAAATTAACATCTACTAAATAAAAATAAAAGGAAAAAAGGCAATAAGTTATTCTTAATTAAAATGAGGACAATTTAATCGATCATTTATTTGATTTTTTTAAATTTTAATTCCAATTTCTTTATTTCTGTGAATTATTTTGTTTATTTTGTATATTAGTGAAATCACGAAGTCAGAAATTTTATCTAAGTCTATTTCTTCTGTTACATAAATATATTACATAAAGTTTTATAAAGTATACAAAACTTAAAGAGTTCTTAATATTAACAGAGAATACAGTTTTTTTATAGGGTATTGTTATCAGAAAAAAGTAAAATTTGAAGTAAAATGAGTTTTAAAGAACTTTCTGTGTTAAATTTATCTTTCAAATGATTATATGGAGATAGGTTAGCATTATTAAATGAACAAAAAAGAAAATCCTTTCAACTATTTGTAGTATTCAACTTTTAGTCAAATTCGTGTTTAAATACTCAACACTCTTCCTGTGCTTCCATTTTGATAATGAATAAGGTATAAGACATTATCAAGGAATAGAATATCGACTCATTTCAATGTCTGTTTACAAGATCTAAGGATTTGTGCGAGGGTTGATGTTAAATTGAGGATTACTTAGGGCTTACAGAACTTGATGATGTTTAAGGGGTTAAAAGCTCTCAGTAATTTTTAAACGTTCGCTAGCTCGAAAAGGAGAAGACGTAAAAGGCGTCTTTCTCGTTTTCGAGTTAGCGAACTTTTAAGAATTCAGTAATATATATATTATTAGCTTTGTGTAACGTGTAAACTAAAAGAATATTATCATTTTAACAATTTTTGGCATTAACAATTTTTTATTATCAAAAAATTGATAATAAAAATAAATTGCCATATTAATTTTCAAAAAAGATATATTTGTATTGGAAATATAATGGGTAATTCATCTTGAAGCTAAAAACTAAGAGTTTTTCATTAAATTTTTAGTATGGAACATTTTCTGTATGTATGTTAATAAAAAGATTTGAAATTTGTGAATGTTCACCGGTGAAAGTTGATAGAATTTTCACATACATAGTTGATGTCTGTCAAGACCGTCATTGCCAACATTTCACATATTTTAGATTTTTATGGTAATATTTAAATAGCAATCAGAAGAATCAAATGTTACGCTTAAGTAGCCATTATTAAATTTCTTTATCTCTATAGGTCATTTAGGGTATTTTAGAGTGTAGTCTATCAATTGGCTTGATACGCCTGAATCTGATTTCGAATCCCGAGATTAGTATATATATGTTTTTCTTTTTCACATTCACGTCTATGTATTTGGCTTTTATGACTTTATTTCGATCTGTACAGTAGACCTTATGGTCGCTATATTAAAAGCTTTAACTATTGCACTTCAAAAAGAATGAAAGGTAATAATGTCGCTTATTATAACATGATGACAACTGATAGATATAAATATAAAACAAGATATTTTTTAAAAAAGGACATTTTAATAACTCGACAATTTCTATGTTGTTATAAAACGCCTATATTGAAGAAAAGAGATATAAATTGATTATCATAAAAATGTTTCTTAAACTGTTTTTTTTAACAATAATAACAAATTTATCAAAATTTCATCTTCATAGTGGTTTGCTTTATGTTCGGCTCCTTTGAATGCAATTGATTTGTTTCAAGGAATTTACGCCATAAATGCAAATGAAAATAAATATTGGTTAAGGAATTTTTCTTGGAATACTTGGCTTTTATAAATAGTTCATATAAACATTAAACATTAAATGTTTTGAGCAGAAACGTTTCTTTTAAGCATTTTTCTTTTAGTTAAAAGGAAGTACAAAAAACATTCATTAAACATTGGAAAATTAATAGTATCAAGTTATTTACAATGACTCAAGCAATATTTTGTGTTTAAAATACATGTAAAATTTGAAATATATAATTATTTTTTTTTAAATTTTGGTTTCTGTTATTTTCGAGAATTGCTAGTCTTAAAATTTGATAGTTAGCAAAATCGCTACCAACAATAGTTCTGATAAGTAAGCCTAGTTTATTTCTTTCCCCTGCTAAGATTACAGCAAGAAATTAATACGAAAATTTTATGAATTCAAAACGGGGCTCCTCTATAATTTTCTCTTATTTTATAATTATCGTACCATTCGGAATCATTGTAGTAAAAATGACTCCATAATTATCAAAATGCATAATAAATATTAGATCGATTCTGAAATGAATCATATTTGGAAAACATCTATTATTTACATCATATATTTCAGTACATGTCATTGTATAATCAAATAGTTATCTCTTATACACTATTCACTTAATAATACTTTTGTCTTAACAGAAAAACACCAAAATGCAAAAAAATAACATATTTATTTCTTTATTTTCGTCAAATATATCCACTACGGCATTAAGAAATTGAACATAATATTACAGAGGGAATGTAATTGTTGAAATTATAGCTTTGTAATTTAGTATCGTTTTTTTTTTTTAAACATATGCTTTCAATAAAAAAAAATGAAATTCGGATTCTAGTGAAATTAAATTTTCTCCTTAAGCAAAACAAATCAAATTTAGAAGTAACTGAAATTGTCGACTATATCTTTAACAAAAGATATTTTCTGAAATCAAAATGGTTAAATGCTACGAAAGGAATATTTCAAAAACTCGGATTATCAATTAAATACTGATATACACCTAATAACCTAAGAATATTTATTAATAGTGATTCTAAGTCAATCACGTTTCAAATATTTTAATTCATTGACAGAGAACAGAATTAACTGCTCAGGTAAATGGCAGTAGTAGAGAATCAGGAATAGTTAACTAATTATAAATAATGATTAAGAAGGAAAAGAAAAATTTAGAAATAAATTAGTATTTTATTAAATTCTACATAGAAGTCATTTTTTTTTAATTCTTTCTATTTTAATATTTGCAAATATTTTTGAAGGTATCATTTAATATCTGTTAATGTCATTGATAAGAATTAAAAATTGAATCCTAACTTAAGTAAGAAATAAAAATATATCAATAAAAACTTTAATTTGTACTTTGTCTTTGCAGCCTAAATGCGCAATAACCTTTACGATACATCGGAAGCGCAGTGTTGCCTCAAATAAAAAATACACAATGAAATTGTTATTATTCAAATGCGCAGTTTGAACCTTTACGTTAGTTGATTATTTTTCATCTAACATTAAATCTCTAAACAATTTGCCGTTGATTTTATTTCTGACTTTCTTTTCAAATTTTCAGTTTAAAGATCTTATTATTTTTTTATTTTTTTTCATTATAGTTCAAGGATACCTTTGGTTTTATTACTGCTATTTTATTTCTGTTTTTCTTCTTTAAATCTGACATAAAATATACTGATCGGGAAAGATGAATTTATAATGATAATCTACATTTCAGCAACATTAGCGAAGGTAAACAGTTGCTCTCATTAAAAAAAGGAGTGAAATTTTCGAATAACCAATTGAAATTAAATTATTATCTTACAATATAATATAAATTGTTAATGCTTATGATAACAGAAATTTAATTTTCAACAAGGAAGATTAATTGGAAGATCCCATTAAAGATGACAGATGACAAAAACTTCTTGATATCTTCGCGATGACAGTCGCAAGAAAAGATAACAAGAGGGTTCCTTATAAATAGACATGTAGCAGTAACACTAAAAGAACTTAAAAAGTCAGGTATCAACACCAAAAGACATGGCGTAGGTCTTTTGAGAATTCTTGTATCCTAAACGTACCGTTATCTGCCTCAGATAGAACGACTAAGAGGAAATATGATGATTACGGTCAACTTACTCTCCAGATTGTTGCTACTCGAGGCTGATGGAAGAATTTCAAGAGAAATGTCACGAAAGGTTAATACGATTAAGACCTGTACAAGGAAGCCTTCCCAACTGCGTAAGCTTGTTTTAATGGGAATTCACTTACACCTTAGCGTTCTGAGATTTAGACTAGTAGCCTTATCAAGATTTTAAATTAAGCTTATGCGATTCTACTAAACTTCATCTTTCAAGCCACGAATCGTAAATCCTCTTGGTATCCATCAAGGTATAAGTCTTACGATAGAATAAATTTGATGTCTCACTGGATTTTGTTGATTGCGTTTAACTGTGAAACATTTGAAGTAAACCTTTGTATTGGTTTGTGGCTTTGGTTTCGATATCCCCTATTGATTTGTTCTGGATGTCCTTGTTTCAGTTACGCCATTTGGTCGTTTCTAATTTTGGTTTCCCTTTTGTTACTCCTTTTTCTATGAAGAATTTCCATTACAATATCACTTCATTCATTCCAAAAGAAAGAAATAAGTTCCAATATGCGAGGTTACGTTAATTTTTGTAAAGCACTATAAAAACTTCTAAAAATAAATATTAAAAAAAGTATTTAGAAGAAGTTATATGCAAAGGCAGGGTAACTATTTATGATATTTTGAATAATTTACGTTGAATTACAGAAATTCAAAGTTATTAATTATTTGAATCAAATAAAAAGTGAAAATTCTTTATTCTCTTTTATTATTTTAAAAGAATATAAAAGCATTAAAAGCTGGATAACTTATTGTTTAGAAAATAAAGTCGTAAACTTGACAAATTATCGTCTTATATTAATTTAAATAAATTTTTCCTAATTTTTTTTAATTAAAATTCTAAAATGTTAGCTAGGTTTTTGTTTCTTGATTGGTGATATAAACATTTTGCTAAATACTCATTTAAATTTAAATAAAGAAAAAAGACAATTAGTTGGAATTGTAAAAGTCATATATAATTCCAACCATATACCTTACTGATATTAAAGTATTGATATACGATAAAAATCGAATAGGCCCCAATTCTTCAATCAAGAATTTTTTAATTTTGCTCATACGAAAAGAAATCTACGAACGGTATGATTCTGGGAAACAAATGTCTGCCACATACACACATACATTACTACATTACATTTGTTTACTAACGTTACATGTTACATTTCTCATGGTAAATATGACAGCTTTACTACTTTAAAGGTGATATAAAAATATAGAGATTGGAAGAAAAATCAAATGTCGAGGCAAATGAAAATATTTTTAGATGATTATGATTGAAGAAATGGATAATCACATTTTATCCCCTAGTTAAAACAAGGTGCATTGGAATTGTTATCTAGCATTAAGATAAATGCTTGATTGCATTTTGACATAAACAAAAGAAGATGCTATTGATTTATTATTAACCCCTAGTTTGTTTTTTCTTATTTTAAGGTAGACAATTTAATTTATTTCAAGGCGAACAAAAAGCAGTTCTGAATATTATTTCCAAAATGATTTTTTTTATTTAGTTCTTAATTAATTTCTCTATCCACCACAAAGAAGATATTATAATTGTATTGAGTTGATGCAAATGATTTCTATATAATATGTGAATAATCACTGTGTATTTCAATGAATAATATTACTCATTAAAATGTTAATACAAAACTACGGTAATTATATAAGTTCCTTGTTTGAAAGTAGAAGTTTTCATATATATTTCATGCAACGTCTGTCAATAAAACAGCACAGTTAGACAAGATGTGATGATAGCACGTTTCAGTATTATTATTTTTTTTTACGATGGGATAAAGTTGACAGATATTAAGTGAGAATGTCTTGCAATAGCATCAGTGATCGATGATGCTTTCCTATAAAAAGTTTTCTTCAGTGAAGAAATAAAAAATGAATTCCAGTATCAGTAGGAGTTACGAAAAATTTTGCTTAGAACAAACGTTAGAACAAAAAGCTTAGGAAACAATTTCGGTTATTAACAAGTAATGCTTTCTTTATAGGAGGAAGTCTGAATAAGACAAACTCAACAAAAGTTAACATAAACGTTTATGTTGATTATATCTTGAAAGTTAAACTCAGTAATTTAATATTAACTACATAAATAAAATAAGTTTTTATATATTACAGGTTAAGAAGAACCTTTCTAACTTTTTATTTCAACAAAATTTCCCAATGACATAAATACACTATCTCAAATCACAAACTCCCTTTTAAGAAAAAAGAATTGGAAACAACCTCCATAAGGTTTTTGGAAGTTCTACAATAAATAAATAGTTTTTCAGATAGATTAGAATACATTACAGTAATTCACCAACTAAACGGACAAGAAATTGAAACAATGAAAAAAGAATTCATAGATATTTCATAGAAATTCATTCATGAAAATTAATTTGAATTCGTGTTAAGAATTAAGAACAACAATCCATTCAAGTTTAAATAAAGAAATAATCTGAGAAAAAAAAAAAGAACAAATAAAAATTTTAAAATCCGAAATGGAACACATAAACTATAATTGTTAAAGTTGAAGGTACAGAAATTAATAAATTTTTGTATTTATTATACACAGTAGAATTTTATATATAGCCTATACAGGGTGTTTCAAAAATACACGGCATAATTTCAGGTATGTATT